>JANAVB010002197.1:155000-745000 GCA_029216955.1 Iris pallida | reverse complement strand
GTTATTTTCTTTTATTGTTGTTTACTTATTTCGTAGTTTTAGATGTTGTGGATGTAGGATATAGTTGATACTTAGCATCTGAATTGTATTCGGGTTCCAATGTTAGTGTATAGATATCTGGTATCGACACTAGACATGGCTATGCATTTTATTCATGTACTTTGACACGATAGACCACATGACACTAACACGATCATGCTACTGAGTCTGACATGAGATATTCATGGTTATGGACTCTGTGATAGGATACAAGACTTGTTACTTGTATTTGAGACCTATTTGACTAGACATGACATGACTGGAAAGATCTAGAACATGGAATGGGGAGAACATTATCGCAATATCAGGATATCTAGACTCGTTTGCCCTCGTTTTAATATTTGGGACTTGGTTGTTATTCTATTAGTTTGTCGTTGTCTCTGTATCAGAGCTCTGGTGTTATTTACACGTATGTTCTTGGTCCCAAGACACGGTGCCTTGGGTGCTAACCTGCTGAGGTGCTTGTGAGTCTCAGTGGCTGAAGCCTGATATTCGAAAATTGTTCTCATGTGCATTTTACTTAGTTGGTTATTGTAGTTACCATTTAGTTCATGTATCTTCTTTACTGTTACTTTGGCATTTTATTCTTGTACCTTACAATTTTTCCTGAGGACTTGGTCATTTCTTCGGTATGGACGAGGAAAGTTACCCTGAGGTTTAAGGGTGCCGAGATAAGAGATTTACTTTCGCAGAACGATGAGATAGTTCCTGAGGATTCTTGTGATTCATGAGTTTATCTTTCCATGAAATTTTTCGTTTCCTATTTCAGCAGGCTCTTAGTGGATATAGTCTTTTATTTTTATGATGTGATAACGGGTTATCTTTTCCCATACATTTTATTACTCTTTATTGGTGGACAGTTTTTATTATTACTATTTGGGACTTTGATATCTTGTGTCATGATTATTCTGCGTGGATGGGAATATTAACCATGTGTGTAGTTGTGGTTTATAGATACATTATACACCTTAAGTACTCTCTAACGGGCTTGATAGATAGTTTATCCCATTGAAGATGTGTTGTCGGTAATTGCCACGTAGCTTAGTCCTGTGATTTTGGGACTGGGGCGTGATAACAAGGCAAGTGAATAGTACTGGAGCTGAAAAAGATAGAAGTTATGTTGGTGCTTTCTTTACATGGAGAGAGCTTGCTCTCAACATGCCTTGTAAATTTTAGTCCCACATTGGAAATACACCATGAGTTATCTCAACATATATACTTGGGTGTGTTGTTGAGAGATGCACATGGGGTGGTGACCCTAAGGAGGGAACCATGTGGGTGATTTTACTAGGAGGTAAGAATAAGGCTCCAAGGATTAAGCATTAATGCTTGTGTCATTCTCTTGGATTAATTCCATTTGGAGCTAAGCCCCAAAGGGGCTTAGCGACTCGGACTCGGACTCGGACTCGGACTCGGGCTCGGGCTCGGACTCGGACTCGGGCTCGGGCTCGGGCTCATGGGCTCATGAGGCGTAATGTGGCATTTTGTTGGCGCACTTTGCACTTAGCACCATGCGGCCATGAGGCTCATGCGGCCAGGCTGCTGCTGCTGCTGCCGCATGGAGGGCTCCGCTGACTGTGCAGATTACAAATCAGTTATGGAAAGGCTGAATCAATGCGATTAATTCAGATCCTATCTTTATGGGATTTGAATTAAATCTCGTTGCTATCTTTTGAGATTTGATTCAATCTTTCCATAACTGAAGAGGCGGCTAGGGTTTCCACCCTCTCTTTATAAATACTCTCTTCTGGCCTCCTTTGTGGTACGACGAAAAATACAAGTCAGAAAAGGAGAAAGAGAGAGAGTTGCTGCTGACATTGCAAGTCCATCCGAGGAGTCAGAACAGAGGTGACTTCGAGCGTTCCACAAGTTCTTCAAACTTGCTGGTTCCTGGGAGCAGATCGTGTGGGACGAATCTTGCTTTGAGCAACGGTATTTTGACACCCCAGCAATTTTCTCCTTCTCATCTTTCTCTAGATTATTGTAACTCGTTCTGTCTCAATTGCAACACGTTTGCAAGGAAGAACGAGAAATCTTCTCTTCTCTATTTCCCTCCTCCATATTGTAAGCGAATTATTTGGTTTTTGTATCATCGTAGATCTCTGTTGCATCTGTTTTACCATCTTTGATCAAGCCTCGGGAATAACAATCTCAAAGCAAGATCCGTGTAGATGGAAAACATTAATGCTTTGCTCCTCCAATCGGACTTCTGCAAATTGGAAAAGTTCGATGGAGAGCATTATCAAGTCTGGAAGAGAAAAGTTTACCTAACTCTTCAACTAAAAGACGTTGATCATGTTCTGTTGAAGGAAGAACCCTCTGTTCCAGACACTGGATCTACTGCCTCTATCAACGCGGCTACCAAACTCCAGGCCAAATGGAGAAGGGAAAATAGCATCTGCAGGCTTCTCATCCTGAATGCTATGGAGGACTCCCTGGCAGAATCCTACTCGAAGAATGAACTTGTCAGAGACATATGGGAGTCTATTGAAAATCTGTATGAAGAAGAAAAGAACATGAGCAAAATGTTTGTGGTTGAAAAATATCACAAATTGCTCTTTGAGGACGAAAAGTCCATGCTGCCACAGGTGAAGGAATTTCTGAAGCTGCGTCAGAAACTGGAAGACGAAGAGATGCCCCTTCCCGACAAGTTTGTCGTCGGAGGGATCGTCTCAAAACTTCCTGCTAGATGGAGTACCTTCTATGCAAGGATGCACAGAAAGAAGCTTGACATTAGCTTGGGAGATCTACTTCAAGAGATCCATGTTGAGGACGAGATGCGTTCCCAACAGAAGGTGGACACTCTGTCCAAACAGTTGGCTAAAGCCAATCTTGTGCAGACGAGAGATCCCAAGGGGAAGCAGGCGGCTTCTCATCCCAAGAAGAAGGACTTCACTAATCTAAAAGTGAAGGATCCTTCTTTCAAGCAACAGAAGACTAAGTCCCACGTGACTTGTTACAATTGTGGCAAGAAAGGCCACTACAAGAGTGAATGCAGATCTAAGCCTAAACAATCAGAGAAAGGTGAGCCTAATAAGGTTTCATTGGTTTCTAACATTGTTGCTATGATCGGACAGGTCACAACTGTGGGGGTTGACTCTGACTGGTGGATAGACACTGGTGCGACTTGCCATGTCTGTTCTGGCAAGGAATGGTTCGTCACGTACCAGTCGATATCTGAGAAGGTTGTCATGGCGAACCAATCCCAAGCTGAAGTTCTGGGGATCGGGACCGTAGAACTGAAACTCACTTCTGGGAATACTCTGACGCTTCAAGGTGTGAAGCATGTTCCGACGATTGCCAAGAACCTGATCTCTGGGAGCCTGCTCTGTAACGCAGGCTTGAGGATGGACATCAATGCTGGTCAGATGGTGATGTCCAAGAAAGGAACATACTTCGGGAAGGCTTATCAAACCGAAGGAATGTTTAAAATTCAGCTTGTCAATCAGTTTGATGACATTAATGCAGTTGCATTTTCTGATTATTCTCTTGAGTTGTGGCATAATAGACTAGGACATGTTCATTATAAAAGAATTAACAAAATGTTTAGTCTAGGACTTATCTCCAAATGTGGGGGTAAGGTGGAGAAGTGTGAAGTGTGTGCTCAGACGAAGATCACAAGAAAACCCTTTTACCGGGTCAATCGAAGCACAGATCTTCTGGAGTTGGTGTACTCCGATATCTGTGACTTCAAACATTTCTCCACGAAGGCCGGGATGAAGTATTTCATAACCTTCATCGACGAATTCTCAAAATATACGTTCGTCTACTTGCTCAAGTCTAAAGATGAAGCTTTCCAGAAGTTCAAAGAGTTCAGGGCCGAAGCTGAACGACAGACTGGACAACAACTCAAGAGGTTGAGAAGTGATCGAGGTGGGGAGTACAGGTCTCATGAATTTGCATCATTCTGTAAAGAACATGGAATCATATACGAGACTACTGCTCCATATTCTCCTCAATCCAATGGAGTAGCGGAGAGGAAGAACAGAACATTGACAGAAATGATGAACTCAATGCTGCTAACCGCGGGTCTTCCTAAATGCTACTGGGGAGAAGCTGCATTGACGGCCACTTTTATTCTAAATAGAGTGCCGTATGCAACTTCAGACGTAACTCCTCATGAACTCTGGTTCAAAGTCAGACCAAACTTGAATGTCATTCGAGTGTGGGGGTGTCTGGCGTATGTGAAGCTCCCAGATCTGAAGATTCAGAAGCTAGGGACAAGGACTACGAAGGCGATCTTCTTGGAGTATGTCGAAAAGAGTGATGCTCGGAGATTTCTTGATATTGAGTCAAATCATATCATCGAATCTCGCGATATTGAATACTTTGAAGACAAGTTTGCAAAAGACAAAAACATTGTTCTTTCGGACATACCAGAAAATAATGTAGGTGCAAATGAGACTAAAATCTCATATGAGCCAGTAGTCCAAGAAGAATCTGTTGTTGATGAAACAACTCTTGTACCAGAACTCGCAGAGCCGTCAGCCAAGCGAGCGAGGAGACCGAAAGACTTCGGAGATGACTTTGTCACCTATCATGTAGAAGCAGATCCGCTTACCTATGATGAGACGATGAAGACCAAAGATGCTATCTTCTGGAAGGAGGCAGTGAATGACGAGTTTGACTCTATCACCTCCAATAACACATGGGTGTTGGTAGATCTACCTGAAGGAGAAAAGCCCATCGAATGTAAATGGATCTTCAAGAAGAAGATGAAGGCAGATGGAACTATTGACAAGTTCAAGGCCAGGCTGGTAGCCAAGGGATTTTCTCAGAAACAAGGGATAGACTACTTTGACACGTACGCTCCAGTAGCTCGGATGACCACCATCAGGATGTTAATCGCTCTAGCAGCTATACATAAGTTGGTGATACATCAGATGGATGTAAAGATAGCATTCCTGAATGGGGAGCTGACCGAAGAGATCTACATGCAACAGCCAGATGGATTTGTCGTCAAAGGTCTTGAAGACAAAGTCTGCAAGTTGGTAAAATTATTGTATGGTTTGAAGCAAGCTCCCAAGATGTGGCATGAGAAGTTTGACAAAGTTATTAGGTCAAACGGCTACAGAGTCAGCGAGACGGACAAATGTGTTTACACAAAGTTCGCTGATGGAAGAGGAGTCATCGTTTGTCTGTACGTGGACGACATGCTAATCCTAGGTACGGATATAGGCTGTGTCACAGAGACAAAGAAGTTCCTCTCAACCAAGTTCAGTATGAAGGACTTGGGGGATGCAGATGTCATCTTGGGCATAAAGATCATCCGGACAGATACTAGAGTAGCGCTGTCACAATCTCACTACATTGAGAAGATACTCACACGCTATAGGTATAAGGATCTTCCAGGGATCGATACGCCTTACAGGTGTGATCAGAAGCTGAAGCCAAACTCAAAGAAAAGCGTCAGGCAGCTGAAGTATTCTAGCGTTATCGAAAGTTTGATGTACGCAACCACTGCCACAAGGCCTGACATAGCTTTCACCGTGGGAATGCTGAGTCGGTTCTCAAGCAACCCAGGGGTTGAGCACTGGAAAGCTGTGAAGCGGGTGATGAGATATCTCAAAAAGACTCAGACATATGCACTGCACTACAATGGATATTCGACAGTAGTGGAAGGCTTCAGTGATGCTAGCTGGTGTTCAGAGGTAGAAAGCGAGAGATCCACAGGTGGATATGTCTTTTCCTTGGGTGGAGCTGCTATATCGTGGAAGTCGAAGAAGCAGACTATACTCTCTCGTTCCTCCATGGAATCTGAATTCTATGCACTTGAAACTGCAGCAGATGAAGCAGAATGGCTTCGGGAGCTCATGTATGATCTTCCAGTGGTTGGGGCTCAGATACCGGCAATACCGATATACTGTGACAACCAGGCGACTGCGGCAGTAGCATCAAATGACCTCTTCAACGGGAAGAAGAGGACTGTGCGGTTGAAGCACAGGGCAGTACACGATCTTATCAAAAGAGGTATAATTGCAGTGGTTGATGTTCGGAGTCAGGAGAACCTGGCAGATCCGTTCACAAAGGGCCTCAAGCGCCAGTTGGTCGATGACACAGCTTATAAAATGGGCTTGAAGGCATTCTGATAGTGTGTCTTTGTAATCCTACCATAAAGTTTTATGCTATTAGTTCAAAGAGAAATCTACTAGGCATCTAACTTTTGGTTCAAAGGAGGATCACTGACTGGAAAACTATCAGGTAACAGTGGGTACTTGTTCTCTGGAACATGGAAGGGATACGGACCCATAACCACTGTTGTCTACTATGTATTTTTCTGCGAAAAAAATAGATTCTGTGGATGGATGGCTTAAACGCCTTAATAAGTTCTCAGGCAGAGTGAATGCCTGGTGTGCTTTACAGGAAGCACGGTAGAGCAGCACTACAAGGAGTGAAACTCCATGCTACAGTGGGATGACTCTACCATGAGGTTCCCAGGTAGGGGTAATGCCTCGGCTTTGCAAGCCAAGTCATAGCGGCATAGCACCGCAAATAGGCAGGTAGCCTAATGCTGTATGACGTAATTAAAGAGTTATAGACAGCACTACAAAGGGGAGGATGGCCCCATGTTACAGTGGCACGACACCACGATGAGGTACCCAGGTAGGGGTAAAGCCTCGGCATTGCAAGCCATATCGTTACGGCGTAACACCGCAAGGAAGCCTTAAGCTTCATGCTGGGTAGTTTGGCACTACAAAGAGGCTTGTGACCTCATGCTACAGTAGTATGACACTACGATGAGGTTCCCAGGTAGGGGTAATGCCTCGGCTTCAGGCCATGTCATAGCGGCGTAGCACCGCAAGGAAGCGCAAGGCTTCATGCCATATCTCTTTAATAAATAACTCACCTATAGTGTATGGAAAGAGATATCAGGCCGTCTCTTAAGGGTAAACTTGTAGACGCCCAAAATTATATACTGAAACCAGGCTGGCACAGGGCCTTTAATGTGCAGCCAGAAGTACATGTAACTACACTTTGTGAGTGGGAAGAATTATAATTGTGGTGCAGAATTCAAGGCGTAGTCCATTCTTGTATCACATTGTTATTTAACCCATGTGGGAAGATTCAAGTCATCAGCGACATCTATCCTAATGCAAAATGGACAGTTACTGTGAGGAACGCTCAACCCTGGACACATATATATGTTGTGATATGTGGGGGATTATTGGTGCTTTCTTTACATGGAGAGAGCTTGCTCTCAATATGCCTTATAAATTTTAGTCCCACATTGGAAATGCACCATGAGTTATCTCAACATATATACTTGGGTATGTTGTTAAGAGATGCACATGGGGTGGTGACCCTAAGGAGGGAACCATGTGGGTGATTTTACTAGGAGGTAAGAATAAGGCTCCAAAGATTAAGCATTAATGCTTTTGTCATTCTCTTGGATTAATTCTATTTGGAGCTAAGCCCCAAAGGGGCTTAGCGACTCGGACTCGGACTCGGGCTCGGGCTCGGGCTCGGACTCGGACTCGGGCTCGGGCTCATGGGCTCATGAGGCGTAATGTGGCATTTTGTTGGCGCACTTTGCACTTAGCACGTCAGCAGTCATGCGGTCTTTATGCGGCTCAATGCGGCCATGCGGTCTTATGCGGCATGCGGCTCATATGCGGCCTCATGCGGCTCATGCGGTCCATGCGGCTCATGCAGCTATGCGACTCATGCGGCCATGCGGTCCATGTGGTCCATGCGGCTCATGCGGCTCATACGGCTAATATGGTCCATGCGGTCCATGTGGCTCATATGGTCCATGCGGTCCATACGGCCATGGGACTCATGCGGCTCATGTGGTCCATGCGGCCATGAGGCTCATGCGGCCAGGCTGCTGCTGCTGTTGCTGCTGCCGCATGGAGGGCTCCGCTGACTGTGCAGATTATAAATCAGTTATGGAAAGGCTGAATCAATACGATTAATTCAGATCCTATCTTTGTGGGATTTAAATTAATTTTGTTGCTATCTTTGTAGGATTTGAATTAAATCTCGTTGCTATCTTTTGAGATTTGATTCAATCTTTCCATAACTGAAGAGGCGGCTAGGGTTTCCACCCTCTCTCTATAAATACTCTTTTTTGGCCTCCTTTATGGTACGACAAAAAATACAAGTCAGAAAAGGAGCAAGAGAGAGAGTTGCTGCCGCCATTGCAAGTCCATCCGAGGAGTCAGAACAGAGGTGACTTCGAGCGTTCCACAAGTTCTTCAAACTTGCTGGTTCCTGGGAGCAGATCGTGTGGGGGCGAATCTTGCTTTGAGCAACGGTATTTTGACACCCCAGCAATTTTCTCCTTCTCATCTTTCTCTAGATTATTGTAACTCGTTCTGTCTCAATTGCAACACGTTTGCTAGAAAGAACGAGAAATCTTCTCTTCTCTATTTCCCTCCTCCATATTGTAAGCGGATTATTTAGTTTTTGTATCATCGTAGATCTCTGTTGCATCTGTTTTACCATCTTTGATCAAGCCCCGGGAATAACAAGTTACAATACAAATTAAGTTTTATTGTGTAAGGGGGTGTAACCGAGTTTAATATATTGGTATTGTCTTGCTTTAATCTGCACTTGAAGTGTCACGCCCCGATCCCGGAGGATCGAAAACTAGCCACTGGGCGTGATGCCGTACAAGTCTAGATTGCACTTGTACAAGGCAAAACCATTACAGTTCCTGGTAATTCTCAGAAAACATCGACAATGCAGCGGAACCAAGCAGATAAATTGAAGTCACACAATTTATATAGAAATGTATCTCTTTATTGATATTCAAAATGGATTACAAGACTTGCAGCAGAATACAGAGTTTACAACTGAATACAAGACTTTTAGTATAGCTAACTGAATGTATACACTTGCCCTTTAGGCTACAATGAATATACCGACTTCTTTACAATAACTTGCCAATTTGGCTACAATCTCACTGGTACATCTGAGTTCCACTGTTCCATACATTATGTCCCGTATAGCAGAAGACATCGTCTTGAAAGAAGAGCTTCTGCACACCCATCCGATTCATCGATGCCAAGCACTGATTCACAGGATTTCCCCCAAGCAAACACCTGTAATATTGCCCACAACGTGGGTCAGTACATCATCAATGTACTGGCGAGCGGTGCTGGCCCAACTCACCTAAGAAGACAGCACTAAGTAATCATGTTACAGAACATTATTATCAATGGTCTTTCTCGTTGCCTTAGGGTCAATTTCATGTTATAGCCGACAAGAAGTAAAGCATGCAAATCTCATAGCCAACATAATTAAAAGCATACTGTTATCACCCTTTGGTGATTCTTACCCACGGTCGTGTAGCCATCCCTGTACAATTATAATACTTACTCTGCCTGCACAAGACATTGTTAGGAACAATATCATGATTCAATATGAATATCACCGTTCGGGTGATTCTTACCAACAGCCGATATCCTTCCCTGTATTTGAGTAATAACTTACTCTGCCTGCATAAGACATCATTAGCACCTGACCTATCTATATGAAGGTCACTGGCGACACGCCATCCTGGACCGTCTTACAGATATACAGCGCCCTTGCAGTGCAGGTAGCTAGCCCCACTGCAAGTCCTGTATACCGTGCTAGTACATCAGCACTGCCACTACTTCGGCACTGGTTTCCCCTAGGACGAACCGGGTTCCATGGCCCAGGAATACCGTTCGAGAAACCACCTTGTCGACAAGTTGTCCATGACCATGCAACTATATGCAACTTATCTAAGAAGAAAACATATAATGCATGATAAGGAAAACTAAGCAAAACCATCATTCTCATCCATCTTGCCATCTAGCCATCTTGCCTTGAGCCAATGCTCACATTATCATCTGCCCATCCAGGGTCTTAGTGAAACCAACATTCTACATCGGCACAGGATAATAGAATGTTGTTTTCTAATCTCTTTGCCACATCTTTGATATCATACCTCTTTCCAACCAACTCAATGTACTTACCGCCCAGTTCCTGGGACTTAGCACCTGTTTAGCATACATTCATTCGGACATAATTCAAGCATACTCACTGCCCAGTTCTTGGGTCTTAACATCTGTTTTGCCATCTATTCATTGAGCCAAAGCTCGATATACTCACTGCCCAAGTATTTGGGACTTTGCCTTCACCTGTCATGTAATTCATCGCAACAGCGTACAAGCATACAATTCACTTAGCCACAACAGTTTACGTTCATGTGATTATTATCTTTCATTATCTTTCCAAATTCCATGCAAGGTGTTATTGAGCAATTCAACAAGAAACATAGCATACTATCCTTATTTTAAGCGTGAAGCTAAAGGATCTTTGAAGGGTTCAACACTACTCACATTCATAGGACGATTCCTGCCACGATCGCATAGTCTTCCAAGCGATCCTTCGCATAATCCCAAGTCCAACAAGGCTTCATCGAATCAACCATCCATCATAAGGCATCTTGCGGGTCGGGGCACTACAATATATACCACCCAGAAAAAGTTTCGTCCTCGAAACTTAAAACAAAACTCATCCCCAAAATTTCAACCAACTCTTCATGAAACTCCTCAACGATCAACTTTGCACCATCTAATCTTTCTCCGCAATCTCTCGATTGATTTCAAGTAATGTACCGTCTCGTTACAGCATCTCAATTGATTTAAAATAGTTTACCATCTTTGATCTTTCCTCCGACACTCGTGCAAATCCTTAGCACATAATAATCCTCCTCGTGGCTTCGTTTGAATTCAGCATACCACTTAGTCGGAATCATACACATATTTTAGGCGTCCCCGAAATACATGCACTTCAGCCAAGTTCAGTGATAGAGAAAACGAACGAGCTACGGTGTACCTTCCTTTTCAAACATCAGTAATTCTTTTTGAGCATCTCGTATAATCCCACTTTGTTTATTCAATATTCCAACCAATTACTAAGACGATAGATGTCGCCAATCCCAATTCGATAAATTTTCCTCAACCGATCCAACATTTCAAAATATTCAAACTTAGATGTATCAAGTATTCCTTTCAAGTTCATTGTCATCCATTCCACCAAAGTTGATAAATCCCATAGCAATATTTTTATTTCGATACCCCGATTCTCATCGGTCAAATCTTGTACTCATCATCGTTCGCATCCATACACATTGTTTACAACTTGTAAATTTCCCAATCATGATCCATCTTTCAAATCGTACCATCCTTCAAATTGTACCACAATTTCTCTCTAGCAACATTTCTTGCTGTCCTCCAACATTTTCTCTTATTGATCAAGCCAACATATTTATCCTCTCGTATAGGCAACTATCATATTCCAGCAACATTAATTCTGAGGGTCATTCATATTCACATTCGCCGATCTCGGCTACATGCACTATCCAATTCCGTCATTACACTTATCCTCAATCTTGATCCGGTCAATGAAATTATTCCAACTATCTCAAAGCACTACCAACAGTTTTCGTACCTCAATATCAATCAATCAAATCCAACTAGTTCTAACAATTCCCAACATTTCAACCAAAGCAACTAAATTTCCAAAACCAACATGATCCGTCATCCCATCCAACATTATAACATCAAAATTTCCCAAATATCTATTCAATTCCAAAGCCTACCTTCCAACATATCTTATTCATTCCAACTATACTCACGCAACACCAATAGGGACATCCTACGGTTTTCCAATAGTCAACTTAGCATACAATCAAGTCTCTACGGTCAGCTAATCTAAGCTAAACCAGACATTCAGCTAACCCATATGAGATGAGTAGCTATCAGGGACATACTTATCTCTTATCTTAGAGGCAACCAATTCTCAACATAGGGCAACTCTATGGTCTGACCAACTTAGGGACATGGGACACCACCCCAATCTTATGAACTTATACCCAACACGGACAACTGAAGAACATAGCCAACCAATCTGAGACTTAAGCAAGCAACCAACAATCTAGGCAACAAACCGACACTCTAGGCAACCAACCAACATTCTAGGGTCAAGTCTTTCTACCCGTACTCATACCCGGATCATATCCAACGAAGTCTCATTCTAGACTTACCCGCAACCGACAAAGTCTATCCGACAATTCTTATGGGTCAATCCAAAGCTATCATATAAAACTCCTCAATCGAATATCCAACTTTCAATTTCCACTTGCATAGACATAGCATCACTTGTTCAATCCGACTTGCATCCTCATATCGTACTCAAATTGTCTATTCAATCTGGTCAACTATTTTGAGTCATCATCCGACATTGCTATTTCAATAGTTTATCACTTATGATCTCTTTCCTACGGTCTCCTTGCGACATATTCGTTTCCCATATTCTTAGATTTTCGATACGGTCTGTACTCCTTAACCAACAATATAGGCAAATATAAAAATTCGTATTTCTTTCGAGGCATCCTTTATAAATTTTTTTTTTTCTAGCACCAACACGGTCATCTCTTAGCAATTCACGTTAACCATCAATATTCGTTTTACATCATCTCATTATGATTCCATAAGAAAATTTACTATTCATGTACCGATCCAATCTTTGTAGCACAAATCATCTAGCATCATATATCGGTCATCTTAGTGGACATGACATATCTCATCGGCTAAGTCATAATCCAACAATTCTATATTCCACCAACTTGTTATCCATGCGACAACATCATCTATTGACAGGGTCTATTACATATCGCTGCACCTCGATACTTATTTGTATTCCAGCCATTCGACTCTCATAAGGAACATCTACTCTTTCATGCATCAAGGGACAAGTACTCATTCTCTATGCCTCAAAATAGTTAAGGGTCATAACTTGTTAATTCGGGACACATCAAATTCTCTCAAGCACAACTGCACCACGTGCTAAGATCATCTATTTCTCAAGCCCATTCTCAATTTTTCAATCATTGATGCGACTCTCGACATCTTCTAAATCATTTACAACATCCCGATAAGCGTCTAACATCGCCATCTATCGATATCCAACATGCAATTTCTTTCACTCAATTCCAACATCGTTCAAAATTCGGTCCATAGTTATTCCCGCAAAATCATTCGATAGCAACACCACACTATCGTTACTAAGCCTACCATCCTTCTTACCCAACTGATTCAAGTCTTCGCCTGAATCTGAAATTTGTTTCATTCCCAACCAAGCCATTCATTATATTCTCAATTCTCTTATTACCCAACATAATGCTAACCGACAAGGTCTAGCGATGGTTCACCCGAACACATCAAAATCTCACAATGGGTCATCCAACTTAATCATCAAGGGACATTCCTAGCCAACATGTATCAATCGTAAGCTCAGCTACGATTCGATACCACCCAATATTATAGGTAAAGCAATCACAAACTCATAAACACATTAAGGGTCAAGAGACATCTTATCACGACAAGGGTATATGCAATATACCACCCAGAACTCAAGCCATTCCAACACAATATTCCTTCGCATCAAACCAACGTCCAACATGGACAATCCATCCCGTAGTGGTTATGCTGACCACAATTACCGACTCAAAATTCTGTCGATTCCCATTCACTGAAATCCATGCACATTCTGTTCCAACATACCAAGCCATCACCCACGGTCGATTGCTGCATAACAATCGACTCAAAGAATCCCACACATAAGACATCCAGCATACATCACAAACTTACGTATCGCATCATTGTTATTCTTTTTGGTATCTTTTAGAAATTCAACAAAGTACACATATCACAGCCCACATATTTAGACTTATTGTATGGAACACCCAGTGAGAGGTTAGAATGATCAACGGACTTTCAGTCAAGGGAACAACATAGAATCGTTTGGAAGCAACACAGAAGAATCGCAGAAGCACTATGAATCATCATAGAGGCAACTTTGATTTCATCGCGGAAGCAACTTTGAGTATTCGCGGAAGCAACTTTGATTCACCGTGGAAGCAACTTTTGAATAATCGCGGAAGCAATCTTTGAATCATCGCGGAAGCAGCTTAGAATCATCTTAGTAGCAACATTGATTCGAAACAAATCGAATAAGAATCCAAGGACGTAAAGCCGTGCTCTGATACCATTATGTCACGCCCCGATCCCGGAGGATCAAAAACTAGCCACTGGGCGTGATGCCGTACAAGTCTAGATTGCACTTGTACAAGGCAAAACCATTACAGTTCCTGGTAATTCTCAGAAAACATCGACAATGCAGCGGAACCAAGCAGATAAATTGAAGTCACACAATTTATATAGAAATGTATCTCTTTATTGATATTCAAAATGGATTACAAGACTTGCAGCAGAATACAGAGTTTACAACTGAATACAAGACTTTTAGTATAGCTAACTGAATGTATACACTTGCCCTTTAGGCTACAATGAATATACCGACTTCTTTACAATAACTTGCCAATTTGGCTACAATCTCACTGGTACATCTGAGTTCCACTGTTCCATACATTATGTCCCGTATAGCAGAAGACATCGTCTTGAAAGAAGAGCTTCTGCACACCCATCCGATTCATCGATGCCAAGCACTGATTCACAGGATTTCCCCCAAGCAAACACCTGTAATATTGCCCACAACGTGGGTCAGTACATCATCAATGTACTGGCGAGCGGTGCTGGCCCAACTCACCTAAGAAGACAGCACTAAGTAATCATGTTACAGAACATTATTATCAATGGTCTTTCTCGTTGCCTTAGGGTCAATTTCATGTTATAGCCGACAAGAAGTAAAGCATGCAAATCTCATAGCCAACATAATTAAAAGCATACTGTTATCACCCTTTGGTGATTCTTACCCACGGTCGTGTAGCCATCCCTGTACAATTATAATACTTACTCTGCCTGCACAAGACATTGTTAGGAACAATATCATGATTCAATATGAATATCACCGTTCGGGTGATTCTTACCAACAGCCGATATCCTTCCCTGTATTTGAGTAATAACTTACTCTGCCTGCATAAGACATCATTAGCACCTGACCTATCTATATGAAGGTCACTGGCGACACGCCATCCTGGACCGTCTTACAGATATACAGCGCCCTTGCAGTGCAGGTAGCTAGCCCCACTGCAAGTCCTGTATACCGTGCTAGTACATCAGCACTGCCACTACTTCGGTACTGGTTTCCCCTAGGACGAACCGGGTTCCATGGCCCAGGAATACCGTTCGAGAAACCACCTTGTCGACAAGTTGTCCATGACCATGCAACTATATGCAACTTATCTAAGAAGAAAACATATAATGCATGATAAGGAAAACTAAGCAAAACCATCATTCTCATCCATCTTGCCATCTAGCCATCTTGCCTTGAGCCAATGCTCACATTATCATCTGCCCATCCAGGGTCTTAGTGAAACCAACATTCTACATCGGCACAGGATAATAGAATGTTGTTTTCTAATCTCTTTGCCACATCTTTGATATCATACCTCTTTCCAACCAACTCAATGTACTTACCGCCCAGTTCCTGGGACTTAGCACCTGTTTAGCATACATTCATTCGGACATAATTCAAGCATACTCACTGCCCAGTTCTTGGGTCTTAACATCTGTTTTGCCATCTATTCATTGAGCCAAAGCTCGATATACTCACTGCCCAAGTATTTGGGACTTTGCCTTCACCTGTCATGTAATTCATCGCAACAGCGTACAAGCATACAATTCACTTAGCCACAACAGTTTACGTTCATGTGATTATTATCTTTCATTATCTTTCCAAATTCCATGCAAGGTGTTATTGAGCAATTCAACAAGAAACATAGCATACTATCCTTATTTTAAGCGTGAAGCTAAAGGATCTTTGAAGGGTTCAACACTACTCACATTCATAGGACGATTCCTGCCACGATCGCATAGTCTTCCAAGCGATCCTTCGCATAATCCCAAGTCCAACAAGGCTTCATCGAATCAACCATCCATCATAAGGCATCTTGCGGGTCGGGGCACTACATGAAGAAGATGAAGTTCCAATACAGATTAAGTTTTGATATCCTGACCCAAGAATATGTTGGTCCATCAATGAATTAGAAGGAACCCAAATACTTCCATTTTCAGCTTAGTACCATTAGTTAGCAACATTTAAGATACATTCAAAGCACAACCCATACACGTTGGCTTCATCAAGTTTCAAACTTGGGTGGGCCCAGCCAAACCTCGGGTCGGGTCGGGCCAAGCCTGGGCTTCGGGCCATGTCGGGTCGGATCTATCTTATGGGCTAATATATATGACCCAACACGGCCAGTATACTGAGCCGGGCCACCCGAGCCCACGACTAAATAGGTCGGGCCAACACATTGGCCAGTTTTTCGGGTCAGGCTATTGTCGGACTGGGCCAGCCCGACCCGGCCCAATTGATAGGTCCCAGTTATCCATCTTAGAAGAGTTATCAAGATTATCGAGTTTAACATATGAACTAGCTAGCCTTAGCGATTAGGCCGATGAAGTAATGTGATCATTTAGAAACCCAGGGGATGATACTGATATTGTTGCCTTAGTAATAGTAAGGATGATTGTGATTTAATTAGTAAATATTAAGAGGCAAGCCTAGGAATTGATTTTTGGTTTTCGGATTCCGAATGATTGACTTCGGTTGGATTAATAGAATTTTATTGAGTTCTTTTGGCTAGGTTGCTTAATTTTAGATTACCGTGGGTGATTGATAATCAAGTTAGAATGATAGGTGAACTTTCATGATAAGCTATATTATTATTCAAAATCATGTTAGCAATGGATTGATTAATATTGGGGTGACCCTCAGATTAAACTTAACTTGGTTTTGAATCACCTCCTACGAGGTAGCATTATCCTTAGGATAAGTGGATGATGTGATTAATTAGATGTAGTAATTAAACCCATGTTTTGAGTTACGTCGTTATATGAAATGGGTGGAGAAACTATATTTTGACTCATGAAATAAATGGAGTTTTCTTTACTCAAGATTTTCTAGAATTAGATGATGGTTAACACTTGAGATGGATTATGGTTTAAATTATTTTGACGATATGGTTACGATTCGAAGTTGACCCTTTTGGAAATTCATTTGATGACAATTCCATACTTTAATAAGAATTGAATAAATGGTTAGTTTAATTCTTTTTAAGTGGATCAGTCTTGGTTGGTTAATAGATCTATTGTATTGGTAGATTTTACCATTGAGATATAATTGATCTTCTTTAGTTAGATCATGACCAGGGCCAACCGTGAGCTTATGGGGGCCTGAGACGAACTTCCAAAATGGGCCCCCATACATAATGTAAAAAAAACGGAAGTAAATTAAAAAAAACTATTGTCGCAAAAAATTGAACTAAGGACCTCATTTACACAAGCATAACATGGTAACCATTACGCATAACTATTTTTGTATGAAGTGGCCCATGAAACATACTAGACCTATTTTAGATACAAAAATATTTATATATTTATATTTAAATTAATTTTTTTGGGCCCTCCAGATCCGTGGGCCCTGGTAGTCGTATGGCTACCCTGGGCCATGGCCGTCCCTGATCATGACATGATTGGAATTAACTTTTTTTTGTAGATAGACTCCCTAACAGTTGAAGTAAGAGATTAAAATTGGACGATATTAGAGGAATATTTTGAGATCATATTAAAAGGAGTACAAATACCTTATACATAGTTATATGAAGTTAATTCATTTAGTCTCCTTTAAACAAATGAGTAACTCTTAGGTGATTAGTCTTGGATCGATGTGGTGTTCGTTTATGAGATAGTTGGATATTTTTCATATTTGAAAGACGAATGAAAATTAAGATTGTGCTTAATATAAGAGGTATGGCAATTTGGTTTATGACCGAGAGAGTTTCTTGGAGAAAATTTATTTGGATCATTTATGTTTCAACATTTGGACTTAAAGTGAGATATTTATTGGGTGCATTCTTCAATCGGATTAGTACTAGTTCGATAAAACCTAAATGGTGTGATTAACTTCCTTAGAATACTTATAAAAGTTTGGTTGGACTGATTAATATTGATAGATGAATTTCCAATAGAGATGGTTCTATGAAAAGTGAATCTAGTTGATTTTGGTTATGTCCCTTTGATTCAAAATATAGTGAGTATGGTGCTTGGGTGGGTTTGCGTTAGTCTTGATTTGTTTCCTTAGAATTGGTGTGTTTGCAGCTTAGGTTCGCTAGGGATATCTCTCCTAGTGATTTTAAGAATAATAGTTTCATGTGTGCCACGCTATGGATAGGGACAGAAGTATAGATATGCTGGACCGAAAGGATGGTAAAATTTTGGAAATGGTTGAACGAAAACTGAGGTGTACAAAGTCACGCCCCACTCCCGGACGAGCGATCGTCCTCGCTAAGGCGTGATGCCGCGTGAGCCTAAGTTGCGCTCATGCAAGAAGGATTCTATAACGGTCGATTACAGCGACTTGCGACGGGGTCGTTGCACAGAAGTCCCAAGCAGAGATATTGAACAACACCAACGAAAAGTTAAAACAAACACACGTCATGCAAATAGCTCTTTATTGATATCTAAAACAAAGATTACATATGTGGTGCGAGGCCAAGATTATAAGTCGCTCAAGCTCACTTTCTCTCAGAATACAATCACTCAGCTCTCTCTCATCTTGCGGATGCTTCAGAAGGTGATGTCCATATATTATGTCATGTATAGGTGAAGTCTTCAATGCGGCCGTACGCCTCAAAACGCTAAGGAACTCCATGCCTCAGCGAGTCCAAGCGAGCTCCGCCTCCACAAGCAGGTACCTTTAACTGCGCATAAAAATTTTTGGGTGGTCAGTACTAACCGTACTGGTGGTGTGAGCTCCTCGTCCACCCATACAAAACTAACACTTTCATTTAATTTGTGCAACATATTCCCTTTTTATTGTCTTCTAATATTGCCTTAGGATCAATTTTAGGACATAGTCGTGCCATGAATCCCTTCGTGTAACATAATCGAGGCAGTGTCTCACCACTTAGTAACTTGCCCAAAGTTCGTGTCGTAATAACGTGATCATGTCAATAATACCAACATACCGACGCATGCTTGCCTTTCAGCCCATACTTGAGACGCAACAACTTGGTCGTGCCTTAAACTCTATTCGTGCTTTAATATCGAGGTCGTACCTCACAACTTAACATGACTTAACCAAACTTGCCTTACGACCCTTCTTGACTTAACTCAAAACGACTCAAATCCCAACTTATGCAACTCTGAGTAAACGACTCAATACTCGACTCTGTATTTCGTGCAGAAGCATATGTCTTTACTTAGCCAAATCTTAGGCACTATACTGGTGTTGTAAACGTGCATACTTTCTTGACACAACTCGTGTCGTGCTTGCAATTTCTTTGATTTGATCGACATTGTGCATGTGGATTGCCGCTCAGAACACCAACTTATCTATATGAAAGGTCACTATAAATTTAAGTCATCTTGGACATATAGGTGGTACAGACGAGACACTTCCAGCCAAGGGTAGCTAGACCTTTAGAACTGCTCGAATCACTGTGGCGTGTTCTTACCCATCTACCTTGCTTCCCTTCTAGGCCGATACGGTCATGTGACCCCAGGCTACCAAATTAAGGGTACAAAACCTTGTGCACAAGTTGTCTATGACCACGCACCTACTAGAACTTCTAGACTTAATGTAAATGCATGGCCTAACCGTCATAACTTACTTCCTTTGCTTCACTTCTTTACTTTTCATACTTCTTTGCAGAGCCCAAACCAGGGATTGCCTCGACGACTGACCTACAGTTTCGACATATTTCTCATTGGTGACTGTTTGCAAAGAACAAAAGTTTTATTACAAACTAAGAAAAAGAGTACAGAAGTATAATTGATTTTTTGAAAAGTATAACTATAGAAATCTGATCAGAAGACGATCACTTTATCCCTTAGACGATGTGATATCGAAGACATGAGCCTCTGGAGAATACAACAACACTTTAGCAGGAGATTATGTTCACTCTTGATGCTTTGAGAATGATTTGAAACTCTATTTATAGAGTTCATGAAATAACCATTTAGTAGTTATTCTGGGTTGTAACCCCTCTTCCCGAAATTTTAGAAATATTTTTTATTATTTACTTGAATTTAAAATGGCAATTTTTGGAATTTATAAACTATTAATTAAATAGTTATTATTATAGATGACTTTAGCCATGGTTGAGTTTTGAAGTACAAGACGACTAGAAATCATGGCACGGATAGCATGGTCGTGTGCCTTAATTAGTGTATTAGCCATACCAGGGAAGGCCGAGTCATAAGTGTGCTCTAACTAGAAAAACCAGGCTAAGTTGTTACTTGACCCCTATAAATATTTTAATTAGTTATTTATTAATATTTTGACTTTTAGAAAATTCGGTTGTACCAATTTAGCCCGGACTTGATCCGAACCCAAACAAAACCCATGTAGGTAATTAGTGCATCCAAAGACCCATGTAGACATATTTTATGTATGTACAAATGTTTTGTATTTATTTATGGGAATCGACAAATATTTTCTAAATATTAGTTATACGTATAATATAGATATTATTAAATATCAAATGGCGTTTTAGAAATATTGGTACGATTTTTCAGGAGCCAAATAAAGGGTGTGTGTATGATATGTTCACCAAAACTACTATTGGTTTATTTAATTTTTGTTGTTATTAAGAGTATCATTATTATTAATGTTTTTGTTGTTATTATTAAATAAAATCATATATTATTATTGGTCATTTTATTTCTTTGTTAAATAAAATTATATATATGTACATATGTCTATAAATAGATCCTGCACTAGAAAAGATAATATTGACATTTTATTTAGAGTTTATGGAGATTGTTATATATAAAGAATATATGTGCATATTATATATATATATATATATATATATATATATATATAGAGAGAGAGAGAGAGAGAGAGAGAGGGTTTTATAAAGAAAAGAAAAATATAAGAAAAGGAAAAGCTTGTTGTTGAAACCCCCAACCCGCGAGCAAGCCCAGTAACCCGATCACAACTCCTTGGCAAGCAGCATGCTATATATAGATAATGACAGGGAGTTTCATCAAGAACCCAGTAAACCTCTCGATCAAAACCCTAACCCGACAACCCCACACCATCCTGGCGCACCCCCAACCACCCTAGGCGGCCACCCCATGACCGTGCACCGCCGTGCGAGTCGCCGGCCTGCTGCAGAACAGTACGCACAAGCGCGGGCGGGAACAACAGCTGCAAGCAGCAGATGTGCAACTTCGTCGCGGGAATTCTTCGCGCACGATCGATCTTTCGACGAGTCGTTTCTCTCGGTACATACCTAAACTAACCCTCTGCATAACTCGTCAAATAGATTTAATTATACTACCTTAGATTGATCGGGAAATCGATTCGAAATCGATGAAAAAAATTTCAAATTGAACAAAAACTTCGATCCAGACCCCTACATTGGAAGGCAGATTTCTGCCGATTAGTAAAGTGATTTAGAAATCTAATTGAACTCGTCTGTTGACAACATATACGAAATGGAAACCCCATTTATAGATTTATTTTTCATTGGTTATATTGTTGTTAAACTATTTTCAATGTTTGGGAAAAAACCAGTCTTTTAAAACTATAAAATTCAATAAAACCTTCGATACGACGTACGTCCCGCCAATCCGGGCGACGTGGTCACGAACCGAAAGTATTGAAAGGTGCGTATCGACTTCACGGACGTGTGGACTTTGATGGAATTCAAATTGGTCGCGTGTGCGCGGCGAATTTGATACATATCCCTCGAAATTCACCGTATCGGCCTCTGTGCAAATTTTCCAATTACTTTGTGCACGTTCGTCAGATCGAGAAGAAACTTGCTCCAATAGAACCATGTCATTTTTTTGGTCCTGTATGCCAAGTTTGGTCCAATTTTGAGACATTTTATCGGATCACCGTTTTACGGGCCCCACGTTCCAAGTCAACGCGGAAATTTGTGCACAGTCCACCGAAATCCAACTTTGGATATGCCGTTGGGTTCGTCTCGTCAAAACGAATATGTAGACATATAGTTTGACAATTTTAGAGACCACTGACTCTGGCACATTTTTCGGTACAAAGCGGGTCCAACGGTGGACATCGTTTTGGCCCGAAATTACCATTTTGCCTCTGTATCCAGAATTGGACTTAAAGACAGGCAATCCTATCTGATTTGACTAATATGAACACGTTGGTAGCATCTATTTCAGCTCTCGGAGACAGTTGTGAGATTTGACATTGTGGCTCGTCATTTGACGAGAAGTTATTGGATCTACGTGCAACCACCAGGCAAGATACCTTGCCTCCCTCTACAGTTCATTTACTTGCTTATAGTCTTTCATTTTATATGTCATTATTCTGTTCTCTAGTTGATTGGTTTATATGCTTTCTTTATACCACGTATATCAGCTTAACTGTCTTGCTTATATATCACCACCTTTCATGACTTGATAGTGTAGTTATACCGGGCTTGTCCCCATTATAGTTCATACTAGAGTTGACTTTATATGTGTCATGACTGAGTTATACTAGTCGTCACCTGTACCTTGACTGAGTCGTGTCTACGAGTATGTGTAACTGAACTGCAATTTTTTGGTATAGATTGTTTGCAACCTGTGAGTCCACACATTGGGCGAGGGTTGACCGTTTGCACCTGCGAGTTCACACTCGGGGCGAGGGTGTTTGTCTTGATCTGTTTGCACCTGCGAGTCCACTCGGGGTGAGAGTGATTGTCGTGAACTAACCTACGAGTCCACACTCGGGGTGAGGGTTAGTAATTAGTTCAAACCTGCAAGTCCACTCAGGGCGAGGGTTTGGTATTATATTGACCTCTTGTTTACTTGTTCCTCCGGCAGTTCATTTATGCATAGTAGATTTCGTATTCGTGTTCATAGTCACTTGTTAGTAGCCACTTGTCAGTTCTGTCTTATTTCCCTGTTTACATCCTGTTTATATTTCTATGCATGATAAACTGTTAGATAGGCATATTTTTATGTATCTTGCTATGTCCCCTGAGGACCTGATGATCTCTTCAGGTTTAGCGACTGCAAGGAGTTAATTAGCAGAGCAAGATGGTAGATGTTCGTGATATACTTACAGGATCCAGGTATCGATATTATGTTTATTATCTGTTTGTGCTTTCATTCCTTATCATGATATACTCTGTTGTTAGCTCATTTTATAGACTCATGTTATTTCTTGGAGTCTAATCGGACATGTATGCTAGTGGGCTACAGACCACGACCCATAGTGTTCATTCATGTTTCGTATTCTTATTGTGGATAGAGATATAGTTTTGTCTTGCCTTGAATAGGCCCATTACCATAGTCCAGACAGCGTTTACGTATTCGAGTTGGGCTTGAGTCCGCTTGATACGTAGCTGGCTTGCTTACGAGCCCGCGTCCGAAAGGCGGGTGCGGGTCGTGACAAGTTTTTGTGGTGACCCATGCAGGTTAGAGCATATCGTATCGATTATGTAACTGTACTGATAGGAGCCTGTGAATATGACTAAACCTTAGAAATCTCAATCCACACTGCCTTAAATATTCTCTTAGAAATTTCTCTAACGTTTTTGAAACTTCGTATTCGCTCTCGATTTTTCTTCCTTGCCTTCCCGTACTCTTGATTCTCGTCCCTTCCTATTTCGGGGTGACGAAAGATCGTGCTGTCTAGAATTCATCAGAAATTCTTAAGTTATAGTATAATATTGCCTGATTATTGAATTTTTGGTTGTTTATAGATAGGAGGGATTGTAGATGTCATATGCCTTAGATATCTGTTGGTAGAATTGTTAGCAACTAGTTAGAAAGATATAAAGATTAAGTGACCGTATTTTGAGGAGTAGTGTGACCAAAGGTGGGTAGAAGTCCTCAAGGGTTCGTAGATACAAAAAAATGGTTACGAGAAATATAAGATATCTTGTGGAATTAAAATTTGAGGAGATTAAGGTAAGGGAGGATTTACTTTTTAGTTTTAGGAATGCTATGAATTAGAATTTCGAGGACGAAATTATTTTAAGGTGGGTAGATTTGTAACCCCACTTTCCGAAATTTTGAAAATATTTTTTTATTATTTATTTGAATTTAAAATGGCAATTTTTGGAATTTATAAACTATTAATTAAATAGTTATTATTATAGATGACTTTAGCCATGGTTGAGTTTTGAAGTACAAGACGACTAGGAATAATAGCACGGATAGCATGCTCGTGTGCCTTGATTAGTGTATTAGCCATACCAGGGAAGGCCGAGTCATAAGTGTGCTCTAACTAGGAAAACCAGGCTAAGTTGTGACTTGACTTCTATAAATATTTTAATTAGTTATTTATTAATATTTTGACTTTTAGGAAATTCGGTTGTACCAATTTAGCCCGAACTTGATCCGAACCCAAACAAAACCCATGTAGGTAATTAGTGCATCCAAAGATCCATGTAGACATAATTTATGTATGTACAAATGTTTTGTATTTATTTGTGGGAATCGACAAATATTTTCTAAATATTAGTTATACGTATAATATAGATATTATTAAATATCAAATGGCGTTTTAGAAATATTAGTACGATTTTTCGGGAGCCAAACAAAAGGGGTGTGTATGATATGTTCACCAAAACTACTATTGGTTTATTTAATTTTTGTTGTTATTAAGAGTATCATTATTATTAATGTTGTTGTTGTTATTATTAAATAAAATCATATATTATTATTGGTCATTTTATTTCTTTGTTAAATAAAATTATATATATGTACATATGTCTATAAATAGATCCTGCACTAGAAAAGATAATATTGACATTTTATTTAGAGTTTATGGAGATTGAGAATATATGTGCATATTATATATATATATATATATATATATATATATATATATATATATATATATATATATATATATATATATATATATATATATATATATAATATAAGAAAAGGAAAAGCTTGCTGTTGAAACCCCCAACCCGCGAGCAAGCCCAATAACCCGATCACAACTCCCTGGCAAGCAGCATGCTATATATAGATAATGACAGGGAGTTTCATCGAGAACCCAGTAAACCTCTCAATCAAAACCCTAACCTGACAACCCTACACCATCCTGGCGCACCCCCAGCCACCCTGGGCGGCCACCCCATGACCGTGTGCCGCCGTGCGAGTTGCCGGCCGACGGCAGAACAGCGCGCACAGGCGCAGGTGGGAACAACAGCAGCAAGCAGCAGATGTGCAACTTCGTCGTGGGAATTCTTCGCGCACGATCGATCTTTCGATGAGCCGTTTCTCTCGGTACATAACTAACCTAACCCTCTGCATAACTCGTCAAATAGATTTAATTATACTACCTTAGATTGATCGGGAAATTGATTCGAAATCGATAAAAAAATCTGTTCAAATTGAACAGAAACTTCGATCCAGACCCCTACATTGGAAGGCAGATTTCTGCCGACTAGTAAAGAGATTTAGAAATATAATTGAACACATCTTTTGATAACATATATGAGATGGCAACCCCATTTATAGATTTATTTTTTATTGGTTATATTGTTGTTAAACTATTTTTAAAGTTTGGAAAAAACCAGTCTTTTAAAACTACAAAATTCAATAAAACCTTCGATACGACGTGCGTTTCGCCAATCCGGACGACATGGTCGCGAACCAAAAGCATCGAAAGGTGCATATCGACTTCGCAGACGTGTGAGCTTTGACGGAATTCAAATTGGTCGCGTGTGTGTGACGAATTTGATGCGTATCCGTCGAAATTCACCGTATCGGCCTCTGTACAAATTTTCTAATTACTTTGTGTACGTTCGTCAGATCGAGACGAAACTTATGCCAACAGGACCGTGTCATTTTTCTGGTCCTGTATGCCAAGTTTGGTCTAATTCTGAGACAGTTGACCGGATTACCGTTTTGCGGGCCCCACGATCCAAGTCAACGAGCAAATTTGTGCACAGCCCACCGAAATCCAACTTTGGACATGCCATTGGGTTTGTCTCGTCAAAATGAATCTGTAAACATATAGTTTGACGACTTTAGAGACCATTGACTCTGGTACATTTTTTGGTACAAAGCGGGTCCAACGGTGGACATTATTTTGGCCCGAAATTATCGTTTTGCTCCTGTGTTCAGAATTGGACTTAAGGACAGGCAATCCTAGCTGATTTGACTAATATGAACATGTTGGTAACATCTATTTTAGCTTTCGGAGACAGTTATGAGATTTGACATTGTGGCTCGTCATTTGACGAGAAGTTATTGGATTTGCGTGCAACCACCAGGCAAGATACCTTACCTCTCTCTACAGTTCATTTACATGCTTACAGTCTTTCATTTTATATGTCATTATTCAGTTCTCTAGTTGATTGGTTTATATGCTTTCTTCATACCACGTATATCAGCTTAACTTTCTTGCTTGTATATCACCACCTTTTAGGACTTGATAGTGTAGTTATACCGGGCTTGTCCCCATTATAGTTCATACTAGAGTTGACTTTATATGTGTCATGAATGAGTTATACTAGTCGTCACCTGTACCTTGACTGAGTCGTGTCTACGAGTATGTGTAACTGAACTGCTATTTTCTGGTATCTATTACTTGCAACCTGCGAGTCCACACA
This sequence comes from Iris pallida, assembly GCA_029216955.1. NCBI lineage: Eukaryota > Viridiplantae > Streptophyta > Magnoliopsida > Asparagales > Iridaceae > Iris > Iris pallida. The sequence goes on along the minus strand of JANAVB010002197.1, from coordinate 718,416 downwards.
CGGGACGAGGGTTGACCGTTTGCACCTGCGAGTCCACACTCGGGGCGAAGGTGTGTGAGTCCACTCAGGGCGAGGGTGATTGTCGTAAACTAACCTGCGAGTCCACACTCGGGGCAAGGGTTAGTAATTAGTTCAAACATGCGAGTCCACTCGGGGCGAGGGTTTGGTATTCCATTGACCTCTTGTTTACTTGTTCCTCCGGCAGTTCATTTATGCGTAGTAGTTTTCGTATCCGTGTTCATAGTCACTTGTTAGTAGCCACTTGTCAGTTCTGTCTCATTTTCCTGTTTACATCCTATTTATATTTCTATGCATGATAAACTGTTAGATATGCATGTTTTTATGTATCTTGCTATATTCTCCGAGGACCTGATGATCTCTTCAGGTTTAGCGAATGCATGGAGTTAATTAGCAGAGCAGGATGGTAGATGTTCGTGATATACTTACAGGATCCAGGTATCGATATTATGTTTATTATCTGTTCGTGCTTTCATTCCTTATCTTGTGCGCCTCTTGTTCACTTGCGTGAACGGTTGCACTAACTGCTGTAGATGCGTGGCATCATTTGATTGAGATGCGCGTGGTCATGGACAGTGTAGTGGGCATGTTTTACAAAGTTTGTGGCTTGTGCGCTATGTCACCCTGCTTCGAATACTGTCTGATTACTCTGCGCGAGCTTCATTAGGTTGCACGTGGGCGCATCGTAACAACCTGCGTGAGCGGTTTGCACCAACTGCTGTAGACGCATGGCATCGTTTGATTGAGATGCGCGTGGTCGTGGGCAGTGTAGTGGGCACGCTCTGCAAAGTTGATGGCTTGCGCGCCACGTCACCCTGTATTAAAATAAGAGTTGATCAAGTGGCGCCAATTTGTCAGGCTGTGCATAGGCGCAACTCAACGACAAGCGCCTTTTGACTAGGTCTTCTGTGTTATACTGTTTAATCCTCGTGCCATTCAGTGACTTGTGCGAACTAGCTATCAGCATTAATTACATGCTGACAAAATCTTCTCGAGCGCCGCGTTGCACGGGATTCGAATGGATTTTCCTTAATCTTCGTGCTGTCAGTTGTCAGGAAATGATGATGCTGTTACAGCTTCTCGAGGAAGTGTGCCACGTGTCGCTCTGTGCACCCTGATTCAAGCGCAACCTGGCATTGGTGCAACCTGATACTGTACAACTTGAATGTTTGGCGCAACATAATATTTTGGCGCCATCAGATGATTGAGCACTTTAATGGATGGCGCATCTTAATTTTTAGGCTCTACAAGACCCCCTTCAAAGTTTTCGAAACTTGAAAATACTTCAAAGTTTTAAAATACTTTGTATTATGCTAGTTTTGTTTTGATTGCGCCAGTCAATGCTCAACCGTCATAATAAATTTCTTCTCGAAAACATTCGATCTCCTCTTCGTCTTCCCGAGTTTTATTGATGATGTTCGATTTCCCACGGGAAATATGAATCTTTGGTTGGTTATATATATAGGGAGAGGTCCTTGTACTCATTCCTCACTTTTGTACTTCCATGGCACCTAAGAAGAAGGAGATGGCAACCGGCGTTAATACCGAAGTGAAAGCTCAGGAGACAAGGCCTGACACTGCGCCTACGATCCTGTCCGAGGCTGACCGATCACTGCGAGCAAACAATTTCTTAGACTGCTTTGGATTGACCCCAACAATCTTTGATCGTCTGAACGGTGGTCCTTCATCTTCTTCTGATGAGCGCGGTGACGCAGAAGGATTTCTTCGTCTGATGCGTCGTTCAGGGATTCGTGATATGCGCGAGTTAGGCGCTTCTCTTCGCCAAGCTGGTGAAGAGGACGAGAAGAAGTAATGGTTTTTATAGGGGTGCCACTTTTTCTTTTGTCTTTTGTGCAACTTATTTTGTAGGGACTTATTTTCCCTTTTCTTTTATAAGAAAATAATGAAAAAAATTATTTCTGGCGCCCTTTGGCAAACCTTTTCGTGTGATCTGTTTAGTGGCGCGTGTCAATGCACCATTTTGACCAACTCAAATGTTTACTGTTTTTTTGAAGAACACGTGGCAGTTTTCGTATGGTTTGAACACCTCTTGTTTAGGTCCTTCCCGAGATAGGCTCCTAGAATGACGCGCCCGTTCACATCTTTTGAGCTCTTTAAAATGTTGATAGGAGAAATAAAAAAGAAATGTCCATGAACTCTTTCTTTTTATTTCTTCTTTCTGTTGATGGCGATGGTTCTTCGTAGAATCCCCTCAGCGGTCAAGAGTTCAATGTTCGTGAGCCTTTCTGCACCACCAAAATCTGATGATGTTCTTCTGTATACCGTATCTTCGGATGTTGGTTTGCCGTGCTCTATATCATCGACGATCTTCAGCACAAACACCATTGATTTTTATGGTAAGTTCCAACAAAGAACCAGTGGTTTCCACACATGAGCGCCATTCATGAGTTGTGTTTACTTGTGCCGCTTTTTACTAAGACAGTTTTGAAGATAGGCGCTGATTTGTAGAAATGAGGTGCATGTTGTAGACGTGTGCCTAATGTTCTGAGAAGAGGCGCGCACTGCAATCCAGTGCCTGACTTCGATCAGAGGTGCATGTTTAAACATAGGCGCCTATAGGCTGACACTGATGATGTGCGCCTGTTGATCAAAGGCAGTTTGATAGATTTTGCTAACTTTTCTTTCTTTGTTGATATTTGCAGAAGTTTGGTTGGCAAGCTTCTTCAGAACTGGCATCGGCGACTTAGATGCTGTGGGGAGCATTCTTTTGACACTCACATCAGACAGCTCATATGATTCTGACGCTCAAATAAGACAGCTCAGGACTCTCCATGTTCCGGAAGGGCCCTTATACATGAGAGTTGGACGGTGGAGAGACATAATTAGGAATCGTATCACGAGGGTGATCTCATTCCTAATTCTCATGACGAGTCGTCTCTTCTCTACTACTACCAAAATAAGTCATATCAGCGACGTATTTAGCGACTCCAAGATAAAACGTCGGTAATATTTGGGGGTTTAGCGATGTTTATCAAAGACGTCGCTGTTTGTCGCCAACAGCGACTAAAAGCGACGTCTAGCGGCTACAATTTATTAAATAGGAATCTGCGTCGCCAGTTCGTCGGTACACGTCGCTGATATAGCTACGTGTAGCGACGCATTTTAAGTAGCGTCACCGTTTATTAAATATCAGCGACGTTTAGCGACGGAAGAGAAGGACGTCGCTAAATGTTTCATATAGGCGGCGAGGGTTTCCTTTTCGATCATTCACAAATTTTCCCCCCCAATTTTTTGTGCGCTCCTCCTCACGACGCTCCTCCGGCGATCTCCCTCCTCCGGCCTCCTTCTTCTCCTCCTCCTCCTTCCTCAGGTAGCTCCTCCTCAGGTGATCCCCTGTCCCCACTTTCCAGTTTCTCCTCGTCTTCTAGCTATCTCTCTCTTTTCTAGTTCGTGTCCACGAGAGCGTGGACTCGCTGCGAGGGACACGAGACTCACAGTGGACTCGCTGCGGGGGAAATGAGAGCGTGGACTCGCTTCTAGTTCGTGTGACACCTATTTTGTTGGTTTGGACACATCGTGTCCCACTGTGTGGACACGAGACTCACAGTGTGACACCTATATACTGATACTGGGAGTTTTTTGGGCATATCAACTGTCAATTTGATGTTTTACTTGGATTCGAATTCTAATTTAGGGTTCGAGCCCTATTTACTGATACTGGGAGTTTTTTAGGCATTTTCAGGGTTTTAAAATGATGAATAAATTGACTAATAATTATTATCGAGCCCTATAAAATTTTAGCTATGTCACGAAGGATGGATACCAATCCTGTGAATGAGTTTTCTCCTAAGTATTCTCGACAGTTGAGTATGATTTAGCTCATTGACATTACTGAAATATGGAATGATTAGTGTAGGATATGTTGGTCAGGTTTTGGCAGACTTGGGATATGATAGTATGCATGTTACAATTAACAAGGAATGCTGTTGACACCAAATGTTGCACGACAGGTTACTTGAGTAACCTGGAATGTTTTACCTACTGAAACAAATAATTTGGGCAAGGGTGTGTATAGGTTTAGAAAAATGGTGAGATACACCAAGTCAGACACTGTCCCTACAGCCTTTAGACTGGCGAGGTAGAAATCTATGTACGACATTTGCTATAAGGACTTTGCATTAATCAACGGTACGACATCGTGATCAGGACATAGTCCCTGCAGCTATTCGACTGGCTAGGCAGAAACTATGTAGCCGTAGATAAAGTTGACTGTCCTCCGACCCTCATCCCTCGGCAATGATGATACGACAACCTATCACTATATCTTATATAGTAGTACGTAGATGATGTCTTAGTATTACATTATGTGAGTTCATCTTGATTCTGTTACATTCTTCAGATACTAGATACGATAAGAACATATACTACACCATATGTACAGAACATAGATGATTCACACTAATGTATGCTAGAATGAATCTTGGGTTGTGTTCTGAGCCATCCGTTCTCACACTTGGCAAAAAATTGAATTTTTTGTACTTTATCTGCTTTCGAAAATGTACTCAAATTACATGATGGTTCCTTTAGTTAGCTTGCTTATGTTATAATTATATTATTTATGAATATTGATCTTACCAGATGGCACCTATGACCCGAGGAGCGGCACGTCGTTTGAAGGAAACAGTGAATGCGGAGGTGGCTCCTCCTACAGTTAAGGAGGAAGTGGCACCCGTTGCTAGTGAGACCGGGAGTTCTATTCATCCAGCACCGGTAGCTAGTGAGACCGAGAGTTCTATTCATGCAACACTTGCAAGGGCCGACATCTCTCCTCACGCCAAAGATCTCGCTTTTTCGAGGTGGTTGCGTGATCGTATCACTGATCGTTTGCGTGAGCTGCGTGGTTCTCATTAGCTATTAGTACTTATTTGTATTGGACTATTTGTATTGGGTTGTTTTTATATTAGACTATTTGTATTGGACTACATATATGAATTAGTACTGTGTCAATCTCTGGATTGTATTGGTACTACGACCCTCATCCCTCGACAATGATGATACGACAACCAACCAGAGAGGATACTCTGAGAGATCCATCTGAGTAGGACGTATACTCTGAGAGATCACCTTTACAAGTATGATATCAATAGTGGGATTGAGTGTGCACGTCCTACTCAGATGGGTCTCTCACAGTTACTATTTTTTTCTGACAGCATGGTGGATGTGCTCTGTCAACAAATTCTTGCTCCGAGCCAAAACTTTGCCCCGAAGCTCAAGTGGACATCCTTCGTGTATAGCTCGAGTGAGAGGTTCCTGACAGCATGGTGGTCTCCTTTGTCAAAGTATCCGTACTCATCACACATTGGTTGTGGGACGAGCACGGATACTTTAACAAAGGAGACCACCATGCTGTCAGGAACCTCTCACTCGAGCTCTACACGAAGGATGTCCATTTGAGCTCCGGGGCAAAGTTTTGGCTCGGAGCAAGAATCTGTTGACGGAGCACATCCACCATACTGTCAGAAAAAATAGTAACGGTGAGAGACCCATCTGAGTAGGACATACACACCCAATCCCACTACTGATATCATTCTTGTAAAGGTGATCTCTCAGAGTATACGTCCTACTCAGATGGATCTCTCAGAGTATCCTCTCCGGTTGGGTTGTGTTCTGAGCCATCCGTTCTCACACTTAAAATACATATGAATTAGAACTGTGTTTTGTATTTTTGGCGAACCCAGGGATTTGATTCTGTATTTTGTATTTTGGTTTCTGTATTTTGGCTCCAGCTCCATTTGCATTAATCTACGGTACGACATGGTCCCTGCAGCCATTCGACTGACGAGGCAGAAATTATGTAGCCGTAGATAAAGTTGACTGTCCTCCGACCCTCATCCCTCGGCAATGATGATACGACAACCTATCACTATATCTTATATAGTAGTAGATGATGTTTTAGTATTACATTATGTGAGTTCATCTTGATTCTGTTGTATCCTTCAGATACTAGATACGATAAGAACATATACTACACCATATGTACAGAACATAGATGATTCACACTAATGTATGCTAGAATGAATTTTGGGTTGTGTTCTGAGCCATCCTTCATCTGCCCCCTTCCCTATCCCTCTCGTTATGTCGAGAACCTCTTCCTCTATGTCATCAAAATCAGAATCCTCGACTCTCTTTCGCTTCTTAGATATTGACCCAGCTTCCAATCTCTCATTTTCCTCCGGGTCCACTCTACTCCCAATCTCTTCCTCTTTTATACACGGATCTACAGAATCAATACCATACAAGGAAGGCAAAACTGAATCAGTATTGTCTTCCGGATCGTCCTCATAAAGGCATAACGGGCTGCTCAGCGTGCCCAGCTTCTTCAACTTTTCGCTGGCTGCAGAGTCGAAATGGGAACGGGTCCTCTTTGCAGGCCCAGAGCCCTGACTCGCACTCGTTGCCTCGCTACCGGTTTTCTCTTCTCCTCTGACGCGGGTCATAAGAAAAAAAATTTCGTACCTCTTCTTCACATAAACATCATTGCCGTCTTGTACTCGAGCCTCCTCGTCTGTGACGCTATCCAACTTCTCGGTGCCTACATTGTCACTTGAATCTGCCCTTCGACTCGTATCGTCTTCTTCTTCGCCTGTCTTTTCGCTCCCTATCTTGCAATCATCTGCTATCACCGCCGACTTATTCGACTCCTTCTCCGATGACTCCGAGGAGGAGAAGGAGGAGGAAGACTCGGAGAAGGAGTCGAATGAGTCGGCGGTGATAGCAGATGATTGTAAGACAGAGAGCGAAAAGACAGGTGAAGAAGAGGACGATACGAGTCGAAGGGGAGATTCAAGTGACAATGTAGGCACCGAAAAGTTGGATAGCGTCACAGACGAGGAGGCTCGAGTACAAGGCGGCAATGATGTTTATGTACGAAGAAGAGGTACAAAATTTCTTTTCTTATGACCCGCGTCAGAGGAGGAGAGAAAACCGATAGCGAGGCGACGAGTGTGAGTCAGAGCTCCGGGCCGGCAAAGAGGACCCGTTCCTATTTCGACTCTGCAGCCAGCGAGAAGTTGAAGAAGCTGGGCACGCTGAGCAGCCCGTTATGCCTTGATGAGGACGATCCGGAAGACAATGCTCATTCAGCATCTTTCTTCTCCTCTCCTCCACCATGGCTCTGGACCCATCTGCTCCTCCCTACTTCCCTTCTTCTTATTTGACTCTCTCAGCCACATATGATATCCACCTCAAGTGTAGAGTCGGAGGAGAAGAAGTAGGCAGGAAGAGGAGGGGGAAGCAGCACAGCCGGCGGCATGACCCGGAGAAGTACAGATGTTTTCTTCAAATCCGTAGGAGAACTATAAGAATATATCTTTTCACAATATGTCATCTTGTCAAAGACCCTTAATGTGAATATCATATTACTGCGGTGTCGGAAGACTAACATGTCATAATTTTTTAAGCCGTGTGTTTTGACATAATTCTCCCAACTCTTTCCTTCTATGTAGTAATCTTGCATTACAACATAGCAGGAAAGAGTTTGGAGGATTATGTCAAAACATACGGCTTAGAAAATTATGACATGTTAGTCTTCCGACACCGCGGTAACATGGTTGTCACATTAAGGGTCTTTGACAAGGTGATATGTTGTGAAAATATATATCCTTATAGTTTTCCTATACGGATGTTGAAAAAAATCTCTGTACTTCCTCCGGGTCATGTCGCCGGCTGTGCTGCTTTCCCTCCTCTTCCTGCCCACTTCTTCTCTCCCGACTCTACACTTGAGGTGGATATCATATATGGCTGAGAGAGTCAAATAAGAAAAAGGGAAGTAGGAAGGAGCAGATGGGTCCAGAGCCATGGTGGAGGAGAGGAGAAGGAAGATGCTTGATCAGAACTTGAGGTGGAAAAGTTGTGACGTTGATAGCGTGAGAGAGGAAGGGAAGTGGCTGCATGCCTTTGGCTCACTCGAGCGGTATTTGTCCTCCGACCCTTATCCCTCGGCAATGATGATATGACAATCTATCACTATATCTTATATAGTAGTAAATGATGTCTTAGTATAACATTATGTGAGTTCATCTTGATTCTGTTACATTCTTCAGATACTAGATACGATAAGAACATATACTACACCATATGTACAGAACATAGATGATTCACACTAATGTATGCTAGAATGAATTTTGGGTTGTGTTCTGAGCCATTCGTTCCCATACTTGGCAATTAAGTTGTGGACCATTATGTTTGACATTGTTGTTACAAATTTTCATATATCTGTGTTGATTGATGAGATTGTGTTTCAAACGTGTTCGTGATTGTGTGTATCTGTATTGTTTGATACTGTGTTCGTGATACACACCGTCGTTGTTGTAACAAATGGTGTAGGGGATGCTGCAAATAATGCAGGAGATGCTGCAAATGTTGTATTTTTTATTTTTTTTTAAGATTAGCGACGTTCAGCGACTCTCAGCGACGTCCAGAGCCATGGTGGAGGAGAGGAGAAGGAAGATGCCTTTGGCTGAGAGAGTCAAATAAAAAGAAGGGAAGTAGGGAGGAGCAGATGGGTCCGGAGCCATGGTGTCGAAAAGGAGAAGGAAGATGCTTGATCAGAACTTGAGATGGAAAAGTTGTGATGTTGATAGCGTGAGAGAGGGAGGGAAGTGGCTGCATGCCTTTGGCTTACTCGAACTGTATCCTCCAACCCTCATCCCTCGGCAATGATGATACGACAACCTATCACTATATCTTATATAGTAGTAGATGATGTCTTAGTATTACATTATGTGAGTTCATCTTGATTCTGTTACATTCTTCAGATACTAGATACGATAAGAACATATACTACACCATATGTACAGAACATAGATGATTCACACTAATGTATGCTAGAATGAATTTTGGGTTGTGTTCTGAGCCATTTCGTTCCCATACTTGGCAATTAAGTTGTGGACCATTATGTTTGACATTGTTGTTACAAATTTTCATATATCTGTGTTGATTGATGAGATTGTATTTCAAACGTGTTCGTGATTATGTGTATCTGTGTTTTTTGATACTGTGTTCGTGATACACACCGTCGTTGTTGTAACAAATGGTGTAGAGGATGCTGCAAATGCTGCAGGGGATGCTGCAAATGTTGTATTTTTTTATTTTTATTTTCAAGATTAGCGACGTTCAGCGACTCTCAGCGACGTCCAGCGACGACGACAACGTCACTAAGTAAGTATCACAACGTCGCTAACTGTGATGAGTACCGTCACTGATCGTCACTAAATGTCGCTACGTAAGACGTCACTAAACGTTGCTATATGTTGGTACTATAGTAACGTAGCAAAGTCGCAGAACGTCGCCATTTGGCTCTCAAGCCAGGTCACCATCGATGCATGTCAAGTCGCTCAACGTCGCTAGGTTGCGTCGGTAAATGATGACGTTTTACGTCGCTGGTAGTCGCTGAATTAGCGACGTGTCCGCGTCGCTGAGTGTCGTCGCAATAGCGACGTATTGCGACGTTTTGTTGTTTAGCGACAAGGTTAATCGCGACTACGTACAAACGTCGCTAAATACGTCGCTAATCTATATTAGCGACGTATTTTCCCTATTTAGCGATGTCCTGAGGCGTCGCTGATTTGACAGATTTTAGTAGTGTACCAGTTGTATTGACAGTAGCTTATCTTTGAGCAGCTGTATTCTGGGGTTCTCCTCTCATCTTTCTGATAGAGAAGACCAAAGTTAGTTCCGTTGTCTTCCTCGTTGCTTCAGGTCGAGACGACAAGGAACTGGTATCAACAAGAAGATCCAAAGATGTAATAGACCTTCATTTATTAGATTTAGAATGAAAATCTGAGATATAATAGATTTCCATCAAGATGTATCTATGTTTTTAAAGAAGGAATAAAGAATGATTTTCTCTTATTTATTATTTGATTTTGACGTGATTGTATAGAAAATAGAATCCAGAGGTAATGTGGACGTGAACTCATTTTTCTATAGAAGACAGAATATCATGTCTAAAAAGACAATATCTGCAATAATTCGGATTTATCATAAAGAAAAGACATCTTTCAAAACAACTGGGTTTCAAAAGACGGAATTTATGATTTGGATAAGCTCCATGGGGGATTTTGAGTATTTATTATCTTGTGACTTTATTTACGAAATAATAAATAAACGATAATAAATGAAATAGAGATGAAAAGACTGATGAATAAGCATGCCTTTTCAAGGAAAGGTTGCTTCGATTCTCGAGACAAATAGTAAATGAAGATCCTTTCATGAACATGCCCTTTCGAGGAAAGGTTGTTTCGATTCGTGAGACAGAACATTTGGCTTTCATCTGTCTTTAAATAGTGTGTAACTTTTTGAAAGCATCATTCACTCCTTTTTTCTTATTTGCAAATGTCTTCAGAAGATTTGCCTGAGGAGACAGGAGTTAACACTCCTTCTGATGAGCCTCTGTCGCCTATTCAGCCAGAAGTCGGAGAAAGTTCGGCTGTCCCTAGACAGAAGCAGGATATTCTCGTCGAACTAGTGGAGCCTGGGAGTACTGCTGAAGAAGAAGCTTTAAGGAAGGCCACCAGCGAACTGCTGGTGTCATCGGACAAAAATATCTTCGAGCTTCTTACAAAATATGTTTTCAATCAAGAGGGCTCCGGTCCTCGTTAATTTTATGTATTTCCTTCTGTTTACATTTATACAAATAAAAAGGAATTTTACTTACATTCTGAGTCTCTGTGATGATATTTCTTTTTAGCCTTCAAACATAATATTTCTTGAAAAATTTGTCATTAATGGACATCATGGCGACTCGACCATCCATACCAGTTAATTGATAAGCTCCGTTGGAGAAAATTTTACTTACAACATAAGGTCCTTCCCACTTTGCTTCGAATTTGCCTTTTCTCATATGCATCATAGTCATAGGACGTCTAACGGTTAGAACTAGTTCTCCTTTTTGAAATGTCCGGACTTTGACTTTATGGTTGAAGGCTTTTGATATACGAGCTTGGTATAATTCAATATGTTGTTGAGCTAGGAGCCGTTTCTCGTCAAGCGCTTCAAGCTCCTGAAGTCTCAGGCGATTATTGTTTTCGATTGTGAGTTCATTGGCAATGGCAATCCTTAGGAAAGGGATCTGGATTTCCAATGGTAAGACAGCCTCACATCCATATACCAGAGAGAAGGGTGTGCAGTCTGTAGGAGTACGTATAGAAGTACAGTAAGCCCACAGACATTCTCTAAGCTTTTCACTCCAGTTTCGTTTGTTGGTAGAAACAAACTTCTTGAGGAGTTTGATGATGGTTTTGTTAAATATTTCTGCCAACCCGTTAGCTGCAGGATTGTAAGCTGTAGAAGCAATATTATTGATCCTGTTGTTATCGCATAATCGGGTGAACTTCTGACTGATGAATTGTGGCCCATTATCATGAATGATTCGCCGAGGAACACCGAATCTATAAATCACATGATGCTTGATAAAGTTGATGATGCTGCTTGTCTTGACCTCAACTAGAGGTATAGCTTCAGCCTATTTTGAGAAGTAATCAGTTATGGCTAATATGAACCAATGTCCTCTGGATGAGGAAGGATTGATAGGACCGATGACATCCATTCCCCAAGCTTTAAACGGCCAAGATGCTGCCGTCGGGTGAAGAAATTCTGACGGTTGATGAATGAAGTCAGTGTGGATTTGACATGCTCGGCACTTTCTTGCATACTCGATTGCATCAGATACCATTGAGGGTCAATAATAGCCCATACGGCGAATGCGATCTTGTAATTTAGGATCAGGTTGATGTGTGCCAAAATACCGTCATGAGCTTCACGAAGTATTTGTTTTGCTTCTTCCCCCGCAAGACAACGTAGGAGTAAGTCGTCGAACGTTCGTCGGTAAAGTGTCTTTGTAGTATGATTATAGTAAAATCTGAGTGACCGTCGCCGAATTGTTGTGGCCTCCTTAGGGTCTTCAGGTAGGATATCATGGACCACAAAATCTATGAAAGGAGTCCTCCAGTCTTCACTGATGGTACAAATTTCAACTGAATTGTTGAATTCCATGTTTGGGTTGTTAACCTCCATATTTAAGTTATTCTGGATACAAAATAATTCTCTATTAGTGATGACGATCATTTGTTGCCTTCTGACAGGAATTGCTAATACTGCTGCAAGATTAGCGAGTGCATCAGCTTCTTTGTTACATGCTCGACGTATATGTTCGATGAAGAAGCCTTTGAATGAAGTGTCCATCCTGATCGCTGCATCATGATATGGAATCAAATCTTGATGTCGAACTTCGTATGTGCCTCTAACTTGATTGACAATCAGTTTGGAGTCTCCATAAACTTTAAGATACTCAATATCTAATTGTTGAGCCAATTGGAGACCAATGAGCAGAGCGTTGTATTCAGCCACATTGTTGGAACATGACTCATCTAAGGAATAAGCTCTTTGGATAGCTAACCCTTCTGGTGAGACGAGAACGATTCCGACTCCAGCAACAAGAGTACCTTTTGGTCCAATTCTGGATGCACCATCAAAGAATAAACGCCAAATAAGAATTTTTTCTGAAATTATGTTGGACTCCAAGGTTTCATCTAGAATCTCATCGTAGAGTTTAGATGTTTTGGAAACTGGATAAGCTGCTAGAAAGTCAGCAAGGGCTTGACCTTTAACAGACTTTTGAGGAACGTAAACCATATTATATTGTGCTAACAATATGGCCCATGTTGCAAGCCTAGAATTGAGTGTACTGGGCTTCTTCATCAGGACCCTGAGAGGGTTAACTCTAGAGATAACATGAATAGTTTGGCCAGTGATATAATGTCTCGTCTTTTGAACAACAAACATCAACGCTAGACATTCTTTTTCTACTGGAGTGTATCGATGCTCGGCTCCAACCATCATACGGCTAAGGTAGTAGATAGCATGTTCATGACCTTCTTTATTCTTTTGAGCTAATAAAGCACCTAAGGAGTGGTCCATTACTCGAACATATATCAGAAAAGGTATTCCTGACACATGAGGCACTAGAACTAGAGGGTTCATCAAGTACAACTTTAAGTCTTCAAATGGTTGTTGAAATTCTTCAGTCCAAATAAAAGATACGCCTTTCTTCATGAGTTGAGTGAACGGTCTACAACGTCCAGAGAGATTTGAGACGAATCTCCTGATGTACGCAAGCCGTCCCTGGAATCCTCGTAGCTCTTTTAGGTTGCGTGGAGGATGCATCTCTTGAATAGCTTTGATTTTCTCAGGGTCAATGTGCATACCTTTAGAGGTAATAACGAATCCAAGAAATTTGCCACTAGAGACTCCCAGAAATGACTTGGTGGGATTCATCTTGAGTCGATGCTGGCGCATTAGATCGAAAATAGTTCTCAAATCTTGAATGTGGTCCTCTTTCAAACGAATTTTGACAGCAATATTGTCAACATAACATTCAACGGTCTTTCTTAAATGATCACGAAAGATGGTACTCATGGCCCGCTGATAAGTTGCACCAGCATTCTTAAGACCGAATGGCATGACAGTGTAGCAATAAACTCCAAGAGGAGTACGAAAAGGTGTACATTTTTCGTCTTTTGGATGCATCTTGATTTGATTGTATCCTGAAAATCCATCCATAAAGGATATACGTTCAAATCCGCAAGTATTATCAATCTTGACATCAGTGATTGGGAGAGGGAATTTGTCTTTGGGACAAGCTTCATTAAGGTCTCTGAAGTCGATGCAGACCTGGACTTTCCCTGTATTCTTCAAAATTGGGACAACATTAGCCACCCAGTCCGGATGCTGTTCTTCTCTGATGAAACCACAAGAGATGAGTTTCTTAACCTCTCTATGGCATCTATCATGTCAGGTCGAAACCGATGTTGTTGCTGTTTGACTGGCCTCCTATTTGGCAGAATGTTGAGCTTGTGGGTAGCGATCTGAGGATCCAACCCCGGCATGTCTTTATAGCTCCAAGCAAATACATCAATATATTCCCTAATGAGTTGGATTAGTTCTTGTTTATCCGCTTCAGGGAGGCTTTTGCTGACAAATATCGGTTTTGGAGCAATTTCGTCTCCAATATTGACTTGAACCAGCTGATCTTCAGTAGGTGGCTCACGTTGCTCAAAGTAAAGCTTCCATTTAGTATCCATCCTTTGTGCCCAAGGATCAGATTCAGAAGCTTCGGCAAAGTCTTCGTCATCTTCCGAGAACTCAGCAGTCACCATATTGGAAGATAGAGTCACGCGATGGACTTGCCCTACACTGGTATCTGAATCCCATGAGATAGAATCAGAAGAGTTAGATCATTTTTCTTCTTCGGATTCGGAGGCTTCTGGAGTCAAAATTAGTGAAGTATAACTTAATCCCCGCTTTGTTTTGTCGTAGTATTGTTGTGATTTTCCTTCCAGAGCAGGAATACGAATAGGAGTTCGCCTTCCTTTGCTGTCATTGAGACCAGCTTTAAAATTATAGTCCATCTTTTGAATGATATCTTTTGATTGTTGACTATAACGATGTAGTTGAAGTCTTCCGTTATCATAATTTTCTTTTTCGCTATCGGGTGTGATCTTCTGTTCCGTTTCTTTACTAAAAAGTATAGGAAGTTCATCTTTCTTCCTGGAAGGAACTAAGAAGAAGGAGTCCTGTATTGGCTCGAGCAATACTTTATTTCGAGAAGCTTCAACTGCTCCTATGGCAAGTGGTTCGAAGTTATCTAACATTTTTAAATAACATCGAGTATAATAAAAAAAAGTTCAGTATACTTAAAGGAGATGATACCTTATTGATTTGTACATCGTCATTTACAATATGATTCTTAGCCTTTACAGAAGGCTTAGTAAGGTTGATAACCAGAGGAGGAAAAGGAGAAGGAGGAGGTTTGTTACGACGAAGTTCGATAATAAGAGGCTCAAAAGAGGTGAGCTCCTTTTGTTCTTTTTCCACAGCAGGAGGCTGTTTGTTATGAGAGAAAAGATGTATGGTCAATGTCTGAGAAGAAGAAGGACAAATAGCACATCCTTTGATGGGGATCACGAGAACATATTTTGAAGTATGTTTCTGATCCTCCTCACTATCCATTGCCAATACAACTTTCATGAACTCCTCTTTGTACATCCGAGAGTCCGTAAA
This sequence comes from Iris pallida, assembly GCA_029216955.1. Classification (NCBI taxonomy): domain Eukaryota; kingdom Viridiplantae; phylum Streptophyta; class Magnoliopsida; order Asparagales; family Iridaceae; genus Iris; species Iris pallida. The sequence continues at coordinate 703,317 of JANAVB010002197.1, read as the reverse complement.
ATATGCTTCAACCCCCGTGAAAGGATTCAGGTCGGCTACTTCCTTTTGGACTTCTCCATTGGTATCCACATATTCGAAGCATTGATATAAAGTGGATGGTACAATGCTATGCTCATGCAAAAAGGGTCTTCCCAGCAAAGCATTGTAAGAGCCGTAATTGTCGATCACGTAGAAAGTAACCTTCGTACGAAGATTGCCTATTTGAACTTTCAGGCGAATCTTTCCCAAAGGTTCACTTCTTCCAGAATTGAATCCCAGGATTGTCGTGATGGTTGTCGAAAGATTGTGTACGAGAATCTTCAATGCATCTAGTAGAGTCTTTGGCATGATGCTGAGCACAGACCCAGGATCGATTAGGATATGATCAACCTTCATGGTATCAACATATCCCGTGAAGTAGAGGGGTCGATTATGACGATTATCTTCTAACAGCATATCGTCTTGTGTAAAGGTGATGTTTGGCATCAGTTCCATCACACTATGACAATGAAGGCATGTTATAGGATCATCCTCTGGTTTCTTGAGAAGTGCTAGACAAGTAACGGCTTGCGTTAAAGCTTCACTCAACGTTTTTCGAGTCTTCCTCGAAAGACGGAGTAGCTTAAAAATTGACAATCTTGCCGGAGTATTGGCCAGTTGAGCCAGTATATCAAAGTTATATGACTTCTCAAGTCCCAAAGTTGGAGTTTTCTTTAATACTTTGTCGAAATGGACAAGCTGTTTTCCTTTGTCGGCTGTCGACGGTTTGGGAAGAGTTGCCTCTATCTGGGGTGACGAAGTTGATGGATTATTGACAGCAGGAGAAGATGTTGCTTGAGGAGCCTCCAGAGCTGGAGCAGGGTCTTCTTGACCTTCTAATTAGTCTCTTAGGTAAGGTTTTCCAGACCTGGTACCAGTCAAGACTTCTTCTTCGGATACAGCCTCAAAGGATACCATATTGCAGTTCTTTACCTGGATCTTATTTCTGGAAGATTTCTTTCGGCAAGATGGAGAGTTTGTCCGGTAACTCAAACCTACCTTAGATTGGTTATAAGAAAGACATAAAAAAGAGGTACAGAAGATCCCTTTCCATGATTCAAACTAGAGGCCTCTTGTAGATCATATCCCATCTTTGTCATGAGTTCACGAGATTGTGAACTGTACAGATGGAAAGCTGGTTGGTATTTGGTGTCTGATTTTGATAATGTTGTCTTATCAGTGGAAGAAGAAGAAGGATTATCTGCTGCCGGGATGAAGGTAGCAGTTAGAGGTGGAAGACAAGGCTCACCAAATGAAATCATGTGACATGATCTCCCCTTTATCAGTAGACAGAGAAACAAGACCATCTGTCCGTGCAGGTGAAAGATTAACAATTTCCAGAGTTGTTTTCGGAATGGGGATGATGCCGTCTTAGACAAGTTGAGCTAGAAAATCTCCAAACTATAAAGATACGACATTAGTCGTTACAGTTTTCTCGTCTTATTGGAGAGTGATTGCACCAGAATTGACCATTTCTTGAATTTTACCCTTGAACACATAGCACGCTCGAGTTGGATGTCCAATAAACCTGTGGTAAACACAATATTTAGGATGGTCAGTCTTACCAACTTCATCTGGCCTTTTAGGTTCTGGCAGTTGGAGTTTGTTGCTCTTGATGAGGCAATCAAAGATACTCATGATGTCATCTTCATCGAAAGAGTATTCTTCTTTTGGACGAGGTGCCCGTTGTGGTGGTGCTGAAGAAGTAGATGTTGGCTGATTTATATTGATGGTCAGGGCTTCTTTGCCTTTGAGGTGAATGGCCAAAGTCTCCTTGCTCTTACGATTGTTCTGTCGGCCATTATTATTTGGTGTAGCACGTTCCTCTTTGTCAAGATTAGGCATTTGAATGCCTAATTGCTTGAATTTTTCAGTGCTTTCTTCTGCGGCTTTGGCGTTCATTGAAAGAAGGCTAATCCTGGAACTGTGTTGATCCTGTCCACATGTTGATTATAGGCAACAAGTTTAATTTGCAAGTGTCTATAGTTAAAGCATCTGGAGTTCCGAGAGGCATTTTGAGTGCTTTACGGCGGAACTGTTCAATGAAACATTCAGTCATTTTATTATGTCGTTGTTTGATTTTGATGAGAGCAGACATAGTCATGTCGTTGAACATTTGTTTGAAGCCAGCGAAAGAGGTTATGCACCCAACTAGTAAACTACGATACCAATCATATGCTGCACCAGCTAAACAGCCAATAAATACTCTAGTAGAAAGAGCATCATTTGGTTGGAGTTGATCAGTCATTACTTTAAAGTGATTGAGCTATTGACTTGGAGACGTGCTGCTATCAAATAGCATAATAGTAGGGGGTTTGTATTTAGGAGAAAATTGGACCTCTTTCCATTTTATGGGATAGGGCTGTTTGATCCCAAGCTTCTGTAGGCCATCCTTCTGTTTAAAAGCTTCAAATTGAGTACGTAAAAGTTTTACGGTCTCATTGGTATCTCATGTTGATTGCGGAGTAGTAGATTGATTCAATGTGTTAGGAGGGGGTACCGCATGATAAGTACCACCCCCTACACCAGATTGACTTGGAATAGCCTGTGCAGGAATGGAAGCAGTATGAGGAGATTGTACCCCCAGATCAATATTGGTGGGAATTGATGTTGTCACAGGTTCTTGAGTCGGAATCAGATTCGCGACTGGTGGAACTGTATGTTGTGCCATAATCACAGCATGCATGCATGCCATCATCTCAGCCATGTTCTTCAAACTAGCCTCCAAAGCAGTAATTTTCTGCTCTTGACTGAAAGAAGTGGAGGTATCTTGATCTTCTGTGACGGCATAAGCAGTCACTTCTCTAGCCTTTGAAGACGAGCTAGTGGAAAGAATGGTCCTTTCAGAACTTTCATTGTCAGCATCAAAGTCACATAAAGAACTATCCCCGGAATAAGTGATAGGGATATTTTTTTGACTGAAGGAATCTTGGTTTGAATCAAGAAGATTCCTTTGACCGATTGTGTCTCGGCTTTTTGATCTATTATATTGGTATACTCCTTCACCAGATTCATGAATCTGATCTAAGTATTGCTGACCAGGATTGCGGGACGCATTACGTCTTGGACGTTTTTCACCCCCAGTGCTTTGAGATGCCATGTTGACAGAAGCATAGAGTAGTTCATCTTCGTCCACTAGGATTGGTTCAGGAGTCTGAACATAATTCAAATGGTCAAAGACGGACCGCTTGGCTGACTGACAGCAGTATTTGATGACAACTTCATGATGGTGGTTGCAATGATGTTCTTGTTGTTGGACCACCGCTGGACGGGATGGATTTGCAACCTTCCGCTTCTGTATTAATAGTTCACGGAGGTCACTAACAGGACGATAAGAAATTACAGGAACGTAGTCCTTGATGATATTCGGGACATGGTTCCTGTTCTTGAGGTGTCCTGTACCTTGAGTGTACAAGGACGTGCTAAGCTGGTTAGCATAAGTCACAGGATCTATCACCACAGCATTCTTCCTCTGGTGTAAGTTAGCAACTGGTACGGATTGTGCTTGATGCATCTTATGATTTCCCGAGGTTGAGCCTAATTGGCACTTATTGATATAGGTGCGCAAGTCTGAAAGGGGAGCTGCTTGTGTATGTACTTGAGATACTAGTAGTTTTCTCGTCTGGATCTTAAAATACATAAGGTTGGTAGATCCTGCCCTGATTTCTTTGGAGTAGGCATAATGCCCTTTTGCATGGAAGGTTTGTTCTGAATGGAACTCATCTTTTCAAAAGAGATTTGGTTGTCTCTATTAAGGAGAGCAATACTTTCCACCCAGTCAACGACTCGAGCAGAATGAGAAAAAGTTAAAGTGCCTTTTCAATGCTTTAGTGATTTCTCACTAAGCTTCTGATTTGGTAGAAAAGAGTGCTTTTCTTTACATTACGTTAGTGTACAAGTTCGTGTAGGTTGCGCCAAGGCATGAACCTGCGCAAGTTGTGGTGAAGTAGAGGGATTAGCCAAAAGGCTGTTTTCCTTAGGTTGTGCCAAAGTAGTGATGGGCGCAAGTTGCACAGGAGCAGGTGAAGGTTGCGCCAGGGAAGAAAGGACTGAAAGACGTTTTCCCTTGTTTTGGACGGCAGTGTGTCGAGACAGAGTCTACTTCAATTTTAGGGTCGGAGAAGTAGAGGGATTAGCCAAAAGGCTATTTTCCTTAGGTTGTGCCGAAGCATTGATGGGCGCAAATTGCGCAGAGGTAGGAGATTGCGCCGCTGAGGACTTTGGAGTCCAAACAGAGCGCGTCTTGATTTTAACTGCGACAGCAATGCGCTTGGCACCCCCAGCATTGATCATGGTCTCGTAGGCTGTCTGGTCGAGGGTCTTCTGCATCTTGTCGATTGACGCAGTATCACATTGAGTTGTCACTTTCTCATCGGAGGAGAAAGTCATCCCGAGCAGAGTCGCTATTTTATTTGCAAAGAACAAAAGTTTTATTACAAACTAAGAAAAAGAGTACAAAAGTACAATTGATTTTTGGGGAAGTACAACTATAGGAATCTGATCAGAAGATGATCACTTTATCCCTTGGACGATGTGATATCGAAGACACGAGCCTCTGGAGAATGTAACAGCACTTTAGCAGGAGATTATGATCACTCTTGATGCTTTGAGAATGATTTGAAACTCTATTTATAGAGTTCATGAAATAACCATTTAGTAGTTATTCTAGGTTGTGCGCGCTTCAGGTTGCGCGCCTCTTGTTCACTTGTGCGAACGGTTGTACTAACAGTTGTAGTCACGTGGCATCGTTTGATTGAGATGTGTGTGGTCGTGGACAGTGTAGTGGGCATGTTCTGCGAAGTTTGTGGCTTGCGTGCCACGTCACTCTATTCCGAACACTGTTTGATTACTCTGTGCAAGCTTCATCAGGTTGTGCGTGGGCGCATCGTAACAACCTATACGAGCAGTTTACACCAACTGCTGTAGACGCGTGGCATCGTTTAATTGAGATGTGCATGATCGTGGGCAGTGTAGTGGGCACGCTCTGCGAAGTTGATGGCTTGTGCGCCACGTCACCCTGTATTAAAATAAGAGTTGATCAAATGGCGCCAATTTGTCAGGCTGCACATAGGCGCAACTCAACGACTAGCGCCTTTTGACTAGGTCTTCTGTGCTGTACTGTTTAATCCTCGCGTTATTCAGTGACTTGCACGAACCAGCTGTCATATTAATTACATGCTGACAAAATCTTCTCGAGCGCCGCGTTGCACGGGATTCGAGTGGATTTTCCATAATCTCCGTGTTGTCAGTTGTCAGGAAATGATGATGCCGTTATAGCTTCTCGAGGAAGTATGCCACGTGTCGCTCTGTGCGTCCTGATTCCAGCGCAACCTGGCGTTGGTGCAACCCGATGCTGCGTAACTTGAATGTTTGGCGCAACATAATGTTTTGGCGCCATCTGATGATTGAGCACTTTAATGGGTGGCGCATCTTAATTTTTAGGCTCTACAGTGACTGACCTACAGTCCTGACATATTTTTCTGTATTACCATATCATTTTGACTTTTAGTATTACCATACTCTTTTTCTGACATAACTCAGGAACGACTATTTTGATAGTCCTCTTGCTCAATTTGAACAAGTCATATTCCTTTGAAGTGCCAATAAACTGTGTCATACTCTATACGACGGATTTTGATACCGTGGGGTCATACACGTGTTCAACATGAATAACCGCATAAATCGTGCCATACAGCTTAATTCGTGGGATAAGCAAAGGCTATGCCAAGCCTTGCACCGTGGAAGCGTGCAATGAGACTTGGGCGACAATTTTGTTGTATCAAGCATTCAACAGTGGGACAGTGCATGCTTTACCGAGCATTTATATCTTGTGATGCCTATGACTATGTTAAGTTCATAGCCTTGTGGCAACATAGACCAACTTTTCTTCTCCCAAGCCACGGGACGAAGGACCGAGTGTCATTTTGAAAGCACGTCGTGCAACACTTCTAAGCCAATCATGGGACCTTTCCATATTCTAACTCGATCTAACCCAAGTTGGGATTATTCCCTTAGCTATGTGGATTTGCCTCTTTTATTATCAAGCCTACTTGTGCAGTTAAAAACTTTCGTTTTATTAGTGTGAAGGCCAAGCTAAGGCAAGTTCATCGAAGCCACCCACCTAAATGAGGAGTTGCCTCGGCCGAGCGGAACTTCGAGCAAACCATTGCATGTCTAAGTCCAAACGTCGTCGGCATTTTGATTCCTCCAGTTGAACTGAATGGGACGAGGCATTACATACAAGGTGTTTGAAAGAATTGGTTGAGTTGCAAAACAGGTTTGTATTAAATAAAAATGGAAGAAAAACTATTCTAGAGTTGTATTTAAGATCTATGCAAGACGAATTCAAAAGTTGGATAAGAAGAGAAAACGTTGTAGAAACTCATTCAGTTCACATATGCAAGTTCTTGGGTAACTAGTATTATGAAGCATCGACAGAAAAAAATGTGAAGACGTGATGCGAATATGGTGCTTGAATTGAATAAAAATTATGGGGGCGATCATATGTTATGAAGGAACACCTATGTGAAAAGTTATGATATTTGGTGCTAAGGGCAAGTTGAGATGAGAGTATTGATTATTTTAGATTTTGGAGAGAGTTGCATATGTAGCCTATTGGATCACACTACCACTGACATTGGCTACAGTGCACGATATTTTCCATGTCTCTCAACTTCAAAAGTATGTCTAAGTCAGGTGGTGGGGTTTGACCAAATAGAGTTGTACACAAATTTGTTGTGTACTGAAGAACTTGTGTAAGTATTGGACAAAAAATTAGAGAAGGTATTATGAAACTGTTTGTATTTGATTCACGTATTTCTATGAAATTATATAGTTGAAGAATTGACGTGAGGCGTGGAATTAGAATTGAGTGAGTAGTTTCTTCATAATTTGATTGATGAAGTAGGGTGAGTTTATTATTTTAAGTTTCAAATACAAGACTTTTTCTAAGTGATATATTATGTAATGATCCTCTCCGTGAGATGACATTGTGCTGTATTGTTGGTTTGAATAGCTTAGTTGGATTGGGATTTGTACGGAGAAATTATTTAAGTATCTACATGACCGAGACGGAAAGAAAATTTGTTAAATGGTGAGTGGGTGAGTGACATTGATCATTATTTTCTTTATCTCCATACTTAATAAACTAATTTTATTTTGTTCATTTTTCAATGTCCTTACGATCGATGATGCATCAATAAAAAGATAAGGATTAAAGAAGTTATTAGTGTTCTTGTTATTTGTTGAAATACTGGATATATAAACTACAAATGCACTTATGCATGATGATGGAATAGTATACTTTTTAATGGGTAAAATTTAATGATATTATATTCCAAGCTTTCATATGGGGAAACATAATGGAAATGGTTTGGGACCATTGTATTGCAAATTATGATAACCCTAAAATGAGAATGTGTGCTACAAACAGAGATTCAGAAAATGTGAAGTACTAATAGAGTTTTATTGCGCTCATTTCACTTCTAATACCATGCATTATATATTTTATAGCTAAAGCGTACACATTTGTATGATCATGGGCAGCTTATGCACAAGGTTTGACTTTTCTCGAACTGTATCTAGGGTACCAGAACCGTGCCAGCCTATAAGAAAATTATGAATGTGCAATCTTCTCGCCAGGAGAATAACATGGGTGCATTCTTTGAAAAAAAAAGAGAATGACACAGGTGAATAACTTCGAGAGAGAAGAAGAGCATATATTTTAATAGACCTCCGATTAGGCTGGCTACTTATATTGGAGGGTCGTCGTAATACCATAGAAAGTCCAAAATGGTGTATGACCAGTGACCGTCATGTAATTAGGCTGCATCTAATGACAATATTTTTGTATACTTAACTAATTAATGCATGGATGGACTGGTGCTTATAATGTGATTTCTAATATTGCTATACAGAGATGGAAAAATGTTAGTCGAGGGACGGAGAGCTAGTCAAGGGTAAAACCACTAGGAGTGATATTTATTACTTATGTTCATAGATTATAAATTTGTTAACAGACCCTAGGAAAAGTACAAAGATCATATAATAATAGTGTATGCTTTCATATGATTACTGTGTTGGTTTAAGTGAGTTGAGTTAATATCGTTCATTGGTACATTTTCCAATGTGCTGACCCCCTCCTCTATAGGTGCGGTGAGTCAATCTCAGACTCTGAGGCGTTTAAATTTCTTTTGGCAACTAGAAGCTATTCTCTTGAAGGATGTTCTCACTTTGTAATAAAGAACATAATATATGAAACATTGTTCATTACACTAGATTTATGAATTGTAAGTCAAGTTTGGCATTTCCATGGGCTATCGAGAGTCTTATGTATTCCGCTGCAAAGCTAATCAATAACGTGTAACTACCACATTTCCAGGATAGGGATATTTTTGTCTTTTCCTATCTTGTACTAATTTAAAAATTATATTTCATACTATATGTGTGTGACTAATTATTTATTTCATGTGTGTGTATTTATTTATTTATTTATATTGTATTAGTCAATATGGTTAATAGCTAGCCTAGTTATAGACTTGTGTTAGTGAACCGGTTAGTCTAGACACTAAACTAGAGTCCAATGATTAGCATGACATGACTCATGAACCAACTTGTTAGATTAGACTCATTAGGCTCATTAGTCATGACCAATTAGTTAAAATAGAGATTAGACTATTGACCAAAATAGGTCCAAACCTTTCTATATGGTAATTAGCCTTCATGACAATATTGGAGGGCATATAGGACATTCTAGATTAGCTAAACCTAGCCCTATATGGCAGCCATGTAAGGAGAGAGAGAGCCTCCACTCTTCATTCATGCCATACTCTCATTTTCTCCTTTTGTGTTCTCTTCCAAGTAGAGCCATTCCTCCACCATTTTCTATCAAATCTCATCCATTCTCTCACCTATTCCTCTCATTCTCTACACTAGAAGGATCTTGAAGACTAGGAGCAAGGAGTGGAACTTGAAGGAGGTGTCCACTCTTGAGGGTTATGTCCACTTGTGTCCACTAGTGCCATTTCATTGGGAATCCATCTCCCAATAGGTAAAATCTGAATTTAACCCTTGTAATTGATTTTAATTAGTGTCATTAATCATTTAGGAACCACCCATGCATTAGGGCTACCCATGGGGAGAAGTTTAGGCTTCATTGAACCCATTTGGAGACTTTTATAATGAGTTTTTGTACAATTCTTAGAAAAATCTGAGAATGGTATACCAAATATTTGTCATTAGGTTTAGTGAACCTAATTAGATTTGTTACAGTGTTGTGAAGCCAACTACGTGTCCACGATTGGATACGGTAAGACACGGGATCAATTTGGGAGTTTTTGGACCTCCTACACATGTTGTGACCATGCTTTATTTTAAATGGCACTTGACACTAGCCTAGTGGCTCACTAATTAGGTGTGTCTACCTATTTTAGGCTTGCCTATGAAATTTGGTAGATTCGGACAAGGTTTGATAGCGTATCTTAGGCGTATCGCAAATTAGTGCACCAAGTGTTCGACACGTGTCCCCAAAGAGATTTTTGTGTCCTTTTTTAGCTGAGATTTTGGGTACGTGTCCTAAGTAGGATATGTGATGTTGTGTCATGGTATCTCATGATTCGCACAGGTAGATTTGGAGATGTGATATGTTATATATATATATATATATATATATATATATATATATATATATATATATATATATATATATATATAGGGGTATAGGGGTATAAATATAGGGAGGAATACCTTAGGATACATGTATGTGTTTAGTAAAATAGGAGTTGGGGGTTCCTGTTGTGGTGACAGGTTGCCTTGTATGTATATATATATATATATATATATATATATATATATATATATATATGTGACAGGTTGCCTTGTATATATATAAAAATATATATATATATATAGGTGACAGGTTGCCTTGTATATATATATATATATATATATATATATATATATAAGAGTAAAATATATATATATATATATATATATATATATAAGAGTGTGTGACAGTATGAAATAATATATATAGGGGGAACTGATATGTATGTAGGGAGGCTAGATATACAACTGAATGGAAATGGAGTATGTATGCAGCAGTATCTTGCCATGTGCCCTTAGTGTGAAGGCCATGAAGGCAATAGTAGGTAGGAGGGTCGATTTCCTGTGCAGGCAAGGGAGAACCTACCTGTGCAATGTGCACATCAGGAAATAGGGGGGAAATGTCCATTAGAGTACTCTATAGTTGCCTGTGTGTGATACATATATGGTGGTGTGTCATGAGTGTTTGGGGGTGACAGGTAGTGAGAGTTAGAGAGGATTTAAGTATAGAGCATTAGGCAGCAGGCTTGGGAGGAAGTGTACTGTACACTGGAGGCAGGGTCCTGGTTAGAGTGCACTGATGTGTACAGTGAAGAGGGGAAGGGGATCACTGTTGTACAGGTGTGAGGGGATCAATTAGGAGGGTTTCCCACATGTGTTAATTACAAAGGTAGAGGAGAGGGGTGCTAGTTGCTTGGCAAGGAGACTAGGAAGTAGTATTAACAGAGCAATAACAGATATGGGATGAGTTGGGTGAGTTAGTGTTTGTAGTAGTGAGGTGGATGTAAATAGCAGTAAGGGACATGTGTTAGAGAGATAGGGAGTAGCAGTTAGCATAGGGTATATCCTATATAGGCCAATGTGCTGTTGTCTTGGCATAACCAATGGGAACACCATGATATATCAGACTTCTCTTGAGATACTTATATTTGGTGAAGATGAATGAAGGAGATGATGGAGATATATGGAGTAAAGTGGATGAAGGGATGGACAGCAGTTCTAACTACTCTTGATAGCAGCAATTAGAGGAAGGATATATATATACATCAATATGTGAGTTGATAAATAAGAAATATGGGATTGGGGGTTTGGACAATGGCAGAACAGTAGAGGGTAAGAGAGAGAAGTGCAGTAGCAGACATTAGGAAGGGGAAATAGGTTTTGGATAAGAAACAACAGCTTGTTTGAGGGTGCACTGCACACAAATGTGTATGTGCACCAACAGAAATAGCCAACAGTAGCAGGGAATAGGATAGAAAAAGAGCATAGCAACAGTTTGGGTGATTGCTTATGTGATTGGGCAGTTGCTAGCAGCAGTGACTAATAGAGTGTTAGGCATGGTTGTCACGACCCGCACCCGCTTTTTTGGATACGAGACGTGTCCAAGCCAGCCTACGTCACAGAGTCGACGGTAGAACGCTGTCACGGCCAAGATACTCAAAATCACAAAATGTAACATATATTGCTCATTCACATTACTAAATCAATTTTATAAATTATAAGGTTGCACAACTTCATATTTGCTAGAAAATACAATGTCTCACAAAATAGAAAAGACAGCAAATTCAACTATCTAGGTTGACCTCAGCATACCCATGCCTTTCCCGTGCTAAGAGTGATTGCGGATAAACCTGAAACATGTTGGTTTCCAGTTAGGAATGGAACGAGTACATTCTCACAATAGAATCAAAAAATGACGAAATCCATAAATCTGTAATAATACTGAGATACATGATAAGGGATAGACAGAGAATCATGGTAGGAATCATGCGAGTAAAAACAGGAAGACATGGTACACAAGACAAGCAATGACAAGAAACTGTAATATAGCAAGACTATATCTAACAAGTGATTTGAAATACACTTTCGACATGTAAACGGCTAAGGGGTAAATTCGGTACCCCGCACGTGAGTTGTGCGACTTCTATTAGGCAAGAATAGACATTTGGGATATTTTTGGGTATGTTTACATGTCTACTAATGTACTTCCCCGCCCAGCTAGTGCCCATGGATTCAAACAGGTCACGAACACGAAAATATATTGGTCACGAACAACATGCAAGAATCCATAACTACTATCTCGTGTGACAAGCATGTCAAGAATCAACGTGATATTAATGTAAAACATTATTAAATACAGGAAGTATAGAGATAATCAAATACGAAAACCATCAGAGATGTACTCGCCTGAGGTCCTGTGCTGGTGAAACCGATAATACTATGCCACTCAGTGAGCCACAACAGTCAACGAATGCATAAGTCTCTGGATGCTAAAATAAATATTACCAACATTTTTAGAATAGTCAAATTAGCTAGAATTGCCTGTTCTTAAGTCCAATTCTGAACACAGGGGTAAAACGGTAATTTTTGGTCAAAACGGTGTCCGTCGTTGGACCCGCTTTGCACCGAAAAGCGTCCCAAAGTCTATGGTCGCTAAAGTCATCAAACTATATGTCTACAGGTCTGGTTTTCTGATACGAACCCAACCGTACGTCCAAAGTTGAATTCCGACGGGCCTGAGGGGTGCAAGGCCCGGAAGTTCCGGAGAGGCCTTATACATGCAGTGCGCACTCGTACCTCTGGGAGACGTGACGCGACCTTCGAGCAGATCCTTATGGAGGCGCAGATTACAGAGGAGGACTTCGGCCTCAAGCCAAAGAGGGGCAGTGACGCTCTTGGAGCTAGTTCGAGTGCAGGGCCAGCGAAGCGCCCACATTTCCAACAGAGGCAGTTTCAACAGCAGCAGCCTCAGTTGAAGTTTCAGCAGGCACCGACGCGTGCCCAGCAGCACCAGGGTCAGGGTCAGGGCCAGAGGCTGGCTATACAGTACACCTTATACGGGAAGCCGTGGCACACCAGAGAGGCTTGTAGGAAAAGGTTGGGCGTCTGTCTATACTGTGGGGTGCCTGACCACCAGCTGAGGGATTGCCACGCTAGTGGAATCCGAAGAGGCCAGGACGGCGTGCAGCAGGCTAGAGGAGGCCAGCAGGGGCGTGTATTCACCATGACAGTTGAGCCCACTCAGTCAGTGGCAGAGCAGATAGCAGGTTCCAATCTTTCGATCTCATTTTTGCATTTGCTTTCTTATAAACTGTTTGAAATTCGATTCCATCTGTTCCTTGTTTGTTTGATGAAAAGTTTGTCCTTGTGATATGATATTCTACTGAGATGAGTCGTATGGGCTAGGTCGTCTCGATTATGATATTTTAGAATCCTCTAGGGTCATGCTGGCAGGCAGAGTGAGGACATATAGTCGGACTATAGACGTATTTTTCGGGTGTGGGAATTTAAGGTTTTCGCTGCCAAGCTAGCGGCAATGCGAAAATTTTAAATACCATGATTCTAGAAGTATGTACCGTAGTTGAGGACTCTGTGATTATCGTAGCCTTGCTCACTAGCATGATGGAGATTCTGAGTATCATGATTATTGGACAGACACATACGATTATCGAATTGCATGATTTTCTGTGTTTACTTGTTTTAAGTTTTTGGATGATTCTTTTAAGGTGGATAGACTTATAATTGAGAGAATTTTAAATTTTATAATTTTAGTCATTTAATTCATGCTTTGATTTTTGAAATTTTTATCATTTTAAATTTTAGCCATGACTTGTGATTTGATGTTTCACTATTGTTTGGTTTAATTTCGAGGACTAATTTTTTTTAAGGTGGATAGATTTGTCACCCCCAGTTTTCAGAAACAGGGGTATTTTTGTTATTTTGCATTTTTGAATATTTTTAAAATTTATTTTATTATTTATGATATTATTTTGGGGTTGAAATTTATTTTATTATTTATAATATTGTTTTGGGGTTATTTGAGTCGGGTTCGAATTTCAACTCAATCCGACTTGAAACGGGGACCCGGGGGGTAGTTTGACTCTAGTGGGACCCACACACTATTTAGGCATGGCCCACATGATATTAATTTTAGTCCACATGATATTAATTTTAGTTAGTAGTTAGACTAATTATTTATGGATAGGTTTAGTTTAATTAGAGACTTAAAACTAGACTAATTTGACCTCAACCTTTAACCCATTCTTAATTTAAATCAAATAGATTAGTGGAGGGCATTTTGGACATTCAAAATGGGGACACCTCACCCTTTTTGGGCAGCCACCTATGGGAGGGGGATAAGGAGTGAGTCACCGTCTCTTCCATTTCATTTTATCCATCCATTTTCTCTCTCTTGTTCTTCCCCAAATTTCTAGAGAACAACTCCATTGATTTTATCTCCAAATCCACCATTTCTTCTACCAAATATTCTTCTTTTCTCCTCTACTCCATAGTTAGAGGGTGCTAGCCAAGTTTGGGAGGATTCAGAGCTCGTTCGTGTCCTTTTGGAATCTCTACGTGTCGGTGTCGAGTCGGAAGGCTTTTTCCTTTGAAACTCTCTCCCGGAAGGTATAATCTCTTCTCTAATCCATCCCTACATGCATATAGGAATATTTTGAACCCATAGGAATGACCTCCATGGTTGTATCTCCATTTGTGTCCATTTCGTGTCCATTTGGAGGTCATAGGAGTGTCCTTTGTGTTGTGATTGTGTCCTAGTGGGAAAACCCCCTATTTTGGACACTTGTATGCATATATATATTGTAGGAATAATTAATTAGTGTTTTAATCTCAGATTTATATTTTTAGAGAGTGGATTGATCTTATTTAGGATGGTTAGAATAAGTTTTATTTAGATAGCTATGTTGGTATCCAAGTATTTTGGCCTACATGTGATTTTTTTGTCCAAACAACCCAAATTCGTCATAATTTTTATCCACGTTTTTAGTAGCTAGAGCAACTTAGAAATGTCATAACTTTTAGCTCATAACTCCAATTAACCTCCCGTTTTTTAAAAAAAAGTGTATCGAAGTTAGCTTTCCAAACATATATTTTAATAAGCCAAATTCGTTCTATCACTTTCTGTAGAATTGTTTGAGTGTCAGCTGTACGAAAGATGAACGCGTTTCGGTATTTTTGCGATTCCGGGAGCTTCCGGACACGAAAATGCGATCCGTTTAAAGTTTCGAAAAGCTAACACGAAGAGCTATAACATACTTTAATCCTAGAATTTTGTGAAGACCCAATTGGTACATTATTGATTTTAAGTAGAAGAGTGACTATGCGACGTAGGCATTTTGTGTAACCTATGAGCCTAGTATAGATATCATGTGAATGTAGGTATCATAGATTGTCAAGAATATGTATGATATAGTACATATATGTATATATATATATATATATTATTGTTATGTAATATATGTTAGTATAGTGTGTGTGTTTGAATGAGATAAGGATGTGTGTGGTTAGTGGAGAGAAGTGAGATTGATAGAGGATATGTGTTAGTGTGTGTTTGATGTTGTATAGATGGTAGTGTAGTATGTGTGGGTTGTGAAGGTGAGAGAGTTGGAAGGATCATGCCATCCTATTTGACTTGAGGCTAGTGTAGTTTGTTGAGTGATTTGTGTTTTGGTTGAGTGGTAGTGTGTTTGTATATAGATGTGTGTAGGTGTGTTAGAAGAGAAGGGTGGTGGATTTGGTATATGTGTTTGTGTGTGTGGTTAGATGGTTAGAGAGTGAGAGAATGAGCAGGAAAGCAGCAGAAAAAAGCAGTAAGCAGTAAGCAGTAAGCAATAAGCAGTAAGCAGGAAAAAGCAGTAAGCAGAAGCAGTGCAGGATGGTTTTTTGAAGTTTTTGTGGTCTCGAAACATCCCATTTTGACCCACCTTAGCCCCAAATACCTACCCACACTTATCAACCACATTTAGTACTACGAAACCCCTAAGTTAGAGAGTGTTTTTAGTGTGTTAGGCGGTTATTAGGATAGTGTTTATAGTGGTAGAAAATAAGGTTTGTCAATGTTAGAAAGTATGCCATGTTATGTTATCTTGAGGGTAGTGGTAGATGTTTGAGTTAGTTTTTGAGAAGTTATTTTAGAAGTAGCATTCTAAGTTAGATGGGGGTTAGATAGATGATGTTTGTGAGGGAGAGTGAGTGTGGTTTAGAAGAATGAGTTATGTTAGATGTGGTATCTTGATATCTCAATATTACCTTAAGGTAATGTGTAGGAGAGTAACATATTAGAAAAAATAGTTTTGATGCCCAAGAACCCTAGATTTCTTGGTTGGTAAACCCTAGATAGGATAGTATCTAGCTACCCTAAGGAGCCTAGGCTAGTATCTTGAGTATTAGCGGGGTTTCCTTTGTAATGGACAAGGTATCGGGATTACCTTGGTAAGGGTAAATGTAGGTAATATGGTATAGTTAAGATATTGAGTTTAACTTCTAAGATATAGTTAGAATTAGGTTCTCTTGGTTGGTAATGGTTAGGATTAGTGTCCTTAGACTAGTTTTGACCTTGGTTGACCATTTTGACCAAAAGTCAACAAAAGTCAACCGAAAGTCAAACTTAGCCTATAAGTAACTAGAATTGACCGAAATCAAACCAGAGTTGATCAGTTGACTGAAAGTCAACAGTTAGTCAACATTTGACTAGTTTGACCTAGGGTTGACCCAGGATTGACTAGAGTTGACCAGGGTTGACCAGTTGACCAAAAGTCAACTGTAAGTCAACCTTTGACCCCGTTTGACCTAGTTTAACTTGGATTGACTCCCCGTGACCTGGTATGACCTAGTATGAACCAATATGACCCAGTATGACCTAGTTTGACCTAGTACGACTCAGTTTGACCTAGATTGACCTAGTTTTGACTTAGACTTGCATTCATGACTTAAATTAGTTTCCTTTTTCAGTATAAAACCCTGTTTAACTCATAGTATCTCATTTTGGGTCTGTGATTTACTCTGAGCGTCTGTTTACCTTATCAGCTCAGGATCGCAGACGAGTACATTTACTGATAGTTTTTATTGTCTTGATATCTACTATATTCGATTTAGTTGTAGTGTCTTACATGATTTCCGACACGACGGTTCACGGACTAGTATACGTTGGATCCTGTCATGAGATGTTATTCCCGAATTTTCCTTGGTATGTTGGTATGTGATATCCATGTTCATGTACTTATATAGACATCGATTTGGGAGTGGGCTGATCACCTGCTTTCGAATTCGTGTCATGATGTGCCATGTCCGGATCCATGATACTATTCGGAGATGGAGGAATTATTAGGGGTTATGTGATCAAAGCCTCCCTGTCACTATTTTGCTAGCGCCACCCTCACCTCACGTAGGGTGTAGCAGATACCCCATGCCAGGTTATCCAGGTTGGCCGGCATGACTCTCCGTTGAGGTTACCGCGGATTGCCGGGCCAAGTGGATAACCCCACCATGACTCCCTAGCCGATCACATATCGCTCTAATAATTCAAATCATATTTTACATTTATTATCGTATCTTATATTCCAGTTCAGCTTTACTTTCTGTACTTCTCACCATGCTATGACTCCATTACTCATATGCTCTACCTGCTTTTATACAGTACCATGATTTGAGACTAAGTTCTGTTTGAAAGAAGGGTTACAACCCCGGTCCTTGTTTGGTTCAAGGGTTGTAACTCGGCTTTCAAATGGTTCCCAAGTCGCCTATATCTTTGTCTTATATTTTATTATAATGTCTCTTATAGTATTTATCAATTCATATGGAACTGCTGTTAGTGTTTGTACTTGCTCATTTTCCTGACAGGATACCGTTGACATATTACAGATGATTCTGAGGCAGATTATCCGACCTATTATGGGATCGAGTCTGATGGAGTAAACCCGGGCGGTGGTTTGTTAGTAGAGCCACTAGACTTTGCTCACCCTGAGTAGTGTAGCTTAGTTAGGTTTGCCTGGCCTACGAGCCAGCTAGTACTTTTTAGACTATAGTAGTTTTTATATATTATGTGATTCTCTGGGTTGTTTGTGTATAGCTCTGGACTTGTGTGGATCTTGGACTTATTTTCTGTTCTCATCATTCGTATTTTCCTTTCCATACTATCTACCTTAGTTTTACATTTGTGATTGAGACTGTATTGCTATGTCACCTCCATTCGGAGTGTATATACTTTACAGGTACATTTATCTGTTTAGTTGTAGTATTTATAGATGACCTAGACAGCGTTCTACCGCCGATGCTGCAACGTAGGCTGGACGTAACCACGTACTCGTGCCCCTAATCAGGGTACGGGTCGTGACACCGTGCACAAAATCGCTCGTTGAGTCGGATCGTAGGGCCCACAAAATGGCGATCCGGTCAACTGTCTCAAAATTAGACCAAACTTGGCATACATGACCAGAAAAATGATACGGTCCTGTTGGCACAAGTTTCGTCTCGATTTGACGAACGTGCACAAAGTAATTGA
The DNA here is from genome assembly GCA_029216955.1 of Iris pallida. Taxonomy (NCBI): domain Eukaryota; kingdom Viridiplantae; phylum Streptophyta; class Magnoliopsida; order Asparagales; family Iridaceae; genus Iris; species Iris pallida. The sequence continues at coordinate 685,178 of JANAVB010002197.1, read as the reverse complement.
GAAATTTGCACAGAGGCCGATACGGTGAATTTCGACGGATATGCATCAAATTCGTCGCACACACGCAACCAATTTAAATTTCGTCAAAGCCCACACATCCGCGAACTCGATACGCACTTTTTGATGCTTTCGGTTTGCGACCACGTCGTCCGGATTGGCGGGACGCACGTCGTATCGGACAACTTTTCTATTTTATATAGTTTTGAAAAACAGGTTTTTCTCGATCTTCAAAGAGGTTTATCATGATGCATAATGGATGAAATCAAAATCCGTAAACAGCGTTTTGATGCCCTATAGGTTGTCTTCAAATAGGTTTAACTAGATTTTGAAGAATCGATCTAGATTGGAAGATATATGCCTTCCAAATGAGGTCCCTGGGATCTAATTTCTGTCTCATTCGAGACAGTTTTTCGTCTATTTCGGGTCGATTTTTACTGCGACTTTGGTTCGGTTTAGTTTGAACTAATTAATAGGGTTTAAAGACCTATAGGTTGTCTATGCATTGGAATTTGTAGATCGAAAAATAGTTGAATGAGGTGGGAGAAAACTCACCTCGATTTGCTTGTTTGCTGTCGCTACTGTTGTGGCTGTTCGCACCTGTGCGCGTGTGCCGGTGCTGCCGTGGCCGGCCTGTGGCCGCGCGCGATGGCGCCTAGGACTGGGTGAGGGTCGTCCATGTGCAGGGGTTGGCGTAGGAGTTAGGGTTTGATGTTTGACGAACTTCTCTCCCACCATGTTTCGATCTACGCCCATATATAGCGCTCGGCCTCTACTCTTAGGGTCGGGTGGTGATGGGTTTGCTGCTGCTTAAGTATTTTCTTCAGGGATTAGTGGCAGCCCGAGATGGGTTGGGCTGGGCTTCCCTTTCTCCTTTTCCTTTTTATTATTGCTTAATTGTTTGTTTTATATATATATATATATATATATATATATATATATATATATATATATATATATATATATATATATATATATACACTAGACATACATCCCTTCATATATATACACACATATACCTACATATACATAATATATACATATATATTTATTTGTATATAAAAACCATTAACTAACCACATATACAATATTTATATTTAATACCTTATTATTTCCTTTATATGTTATATCTATATTCATTCTTATATAATAAACTCCATAAAACCACAATAATAATTTATTTCTAGTGTAGGGTCTACTTATATAACTATGAGCACATATATTATAATATTTATTTGACAACAAATAATATAACCAATAATAGTAAAATAATATTATATAATAATAACCTCAATAACATTTATAATAAAATAATAATAATAATAATAACGAAATTCAATAAACCAATAATGGTGTATATACCATTATGTACAGTCTAATAATCCCAAAATGTACAAGGACCTATTTTATACAATTGTCATTGATTATCAACTAATAATGATATTTATAATATTTAATTAAGAATACTTAAAAAATATTCATTAGATCATTAAAACGGAATACGACACCATCATACCAAAATATATCAACACGAATGTCATTGGACGTCCCGCATGACTACATAGACTTGGGCTTGTTTTGGGTCATATCTGGACTAATTCGGTACAACCGGGTTCCCTAAAACTCAATAATATAATTAAATAATAATAAAATCTTCGGTAAGGATTAAGTCGCAACTTGATCTGGTTTTTCTAGTTAGGACACACTTATGGCTGGGTCTTCCCTGATATGGCTGATACACTAGTCAAGGCACACGACCATGCTATCTGTGCCATGATTCCTAGTCGTCTTGTACTTCAAACCTTATCCATGGCTAAAGTCATCTACCGTAGTAATTAACTAAATAAGTATTTATAAAAATCTAAAACCACCATTCAAATAAGATAAATAATAATAAAATATTTCAAAATTTTCGGAAAGGGGAGCTACAATGGTTGTACCAGTTTGAAAATGAATAAAGAAGTAGGTAGGGGGCTTGAGTTGTATCAGTAAGGTTAGGTAAAATGTTGGGGAGAACATGTGTGTATCTAGGCTAGCCTCTACAAGTAGAGTAGAGAGAGAAGCAGTTGACATGAGTGTTGTGTTGTGTATCCATGTGGATATAGGTAGTGTCTAGGAAGATCTAAGTGATAGATTAAGGTATTGGGTAGGGGTGAGCAAATACCGACCGATACCGAAAAACCGACCGAATACCGATTAAAAATATTTCGAAAAACCGAACCAAAATTTTGTACCGATACCGAATTGCCGAACCGACTAAATTACGGTATAATGGTAATGGTAACGGTTTGAGTGTAATACCATACCGAAAATACCGAACCGAACCGATTCTCACACACACACATATATATATACACACACACACACACATGCACATTTTTAATGTTGTTCATGATTAATTGTACACTACTCATTTTTATTTTTATCTTTGTTTTGGTTGGTTTCCTAAAACTTGGAATGGATTTTAGTGGACTTGAATTTTTGTTAAGAATGCGAAGAATTGAGTTTTTGATCTTTTGAGCTTATGTTTTTGTGTTCTCATAGAATTTTGAAGTGAATTTTGGTTACTTAAACTTATACTAAAGATTAAACTTAGTGACCGCGTTTGATATTTTAAGCTCATTTTTAGGTATTTGCGACTTGTTACATATTGTTCTAATAATTTTGATTAATTTTTTGGTTGGTAGAGGCTTAGCTTTAAAATTAATGCTTTCAAAAAAGTAAAAACATATATATATTATAGGTTAAGAGGTTCTACAATATTAAGTGTGTTAATTGATCAAATATTAATTGGTAAAATACCGATACCGAACAAAAATCGACCGAATACCGATTTAACCGAAACCGAAAAAACCGATTCTAAATGGTACGATATTGGTATTGATTTTTCAAATACCGATTTAAAAAAAATACCGAAAAAATCGACCAAATACCGACCGATTATACCGACGCTCACCCCTAGTATTGGGTTACCTTATATTAAGGTAAGATATGTGTAGATGATAGGTAATACCTATATATGGGTTTTAGCTCTAGGTTTTGGGATTTGGGTATTAAGATGATAGATAGAGTGCGATACTAAGTTGGCTCAAAGTTGAGTTATCCATGTAGTGCTAAATTTAGCTATAAGGATAGTAGTATAAATATTACATAGAGTATATTGTGTATCTTAAGATACAATATAGTATGGATACTCTAGTATCCTAATATAACTAGTATAGCCAAGGTAGGTAAGGTATAGACCCAATAGCTTGGATATAGACTCATACAACCAAGAATTGGCTACTTTAACCAAGTTTAACCTAGAGTTGACCTAGTTTGACTATTTCGACCTAGAAATGACTTGGGGACCTAGAATTGACCTTGTACAACATGTTTATGTTTCCAAAACATAAACTGACATTGATATTCCATATTTAGGTTTTCGAGGTACCGTATCAAACACTATTGATATTTCATACCGGATCTCAGGCGAGTACATTCTCTGATAGTTTTTATTATTTGATTTCTACTATGATTCTCGTATTTAGCGATGCTATATTTGATTCTTGACACGTTGGTTACACGGATTGGTATTTCTAGATCCCGTCATGAGATGTTACCATGGTTATCGTATTGATATCGTATACGACATGTTCATTAGGCATTGTACATGATAGTATCATAAAACATTGCTTGTGTATCGTAACGTGTCATGGTTGGATCCAATGTACTAGTTGGGACGAAAAAAATTCTAGTAAGAGATGTGATCAAATCCTTATTATAATTGTAGACATTGTAAGTGTTAATCGTATACCTCATGCATGATTAACCAGGCCACCTAGCTAATGTACAAGTTTTCAAGTCGATTACATCTCGAAACTAATATTTCAAACATATAGTGCTTATAGTATTTATTGTTCCACCTCATATTTCTCAGACTGTACTTATATGTTCTGCCTATTTATTTTCATTCATGTATATTGTGCTCTTCACGTCATTTATTCTTCCTAGTACCTATTGCCAGATTACGATTTCATATTGGTAATCTGAACTGCTATTAGTGATGGAACTGCTATTAGTACTACTAGTGCTGGAACTGATAGTAGTGCTCTTCACATCGTACTCTCTACTTACAGTTTTATAGTTTTTGTCAATTAACTGGAACTAATATTAGTGTGGGAACTGCTATTAATGCTCTTCACATCATTTATTCTTCACATCGTACTCTCTACTTATAGTTTTATAGTTTTTGTCAATTAACTGGAACTGTTATTAGTATTGTGCTCTCTACCTGTTTATTTTTATTCTTGTACATTGTGCTCTTCACATCATTTATTCTTCCTAGTACCTATTGCCAGATTACGATTTCATATTGAAAATCTGAACTGCTATTAGTGCTGGAACTGCTATTAGTGCTGGAATTGATATTAGTGCTCTTCACATCATTTAGTAGGTGTAGGTCGGGAGACTCTGTTTCAGGAGGGTTTAGCTCCAGCCGAGGAGGCTTATCTAGCGACTCTTATAGGCTAGGTTTGAACTGGATTTGTCTCCAATTGATGACTCTTGGCCTGTTTATTATTATGAGACTTGTATTTGAGATTGTTGACTCTGAGACCATCTGGACTTGTATTATTTTACTATGTTAGATTTTCTGGATATTTTATATCTTCTTGTCTTTATCTTTTCGTATCATTTATCTTTCTTTAGTATTGTGATTGAGTATAGATATATTGTCATTACTTATCCTCCGTTTGGAGTCGACTATCTCGACAGGTTATGATATTTATATTATTGGTTAGTTTAGCAGGCTTAAACAGCGTTCTATCGTCGATATTGCGGCGTTGTCATGCCCCAGAAACAGAATACTAGCAAGTGGAGACGGACAAGGCCAGCTACGAAATCCTAAAGTACACCAGTACTCTAAAATTACGTATAAGCTGTCAAGACATGGGGGTTACTTCTACAAGCTAACAGTCAATCCTAGGTTAAACAATCCTAGGTATCTCAATCATAGACAATTATACAAGGTACAAGATGTATGATCATCAGATACAATAGTAAAGCGTCCCAAACCATTTATACATGGATGATCATGAAGCTAGTCATACCAAATAGAGAACTAGCAAGAGTAATAGTCATACATGATAAGCTCTAGCTATAGTCTAGAATACGCACATCATGTCTGGGCCCTTAGGCTAAATATCAAGAACCAAAACACGAGCTAAATACGTGCTCGGAGGCTAAACGCCACAAAAGAATAATGTACATATCAAGTGGGAGAATGAAACAAGAATCCACTCAGGTACTCTGGTGCTTTGGATGGTCACCGTCGAGTAGATGGTGCGGAAGATCCTCTGGGCTCCTCTATCAGATCTGGCCAAACAAAACCAGCGGGGTCAGACCCCAAATAGCAAGTACCACAAAGGAGGCCAAACTATGAACTAAAATCAGCAATCACTAACATCAACAATTAGAGATACAAATGAGTAAGAGCAGATCGAGACTCGTGCACTACCAATGCACTTATCCCGAACATAGGAAGACAATAAGTAAGCATCTTGGAGCATAAAGTAATTAACATGCAACATAATATAAAGTGTAGACATGTTAAGTAAACAGAATCTTGAGAACATGTAAAATCAACTGGTCATGTAAGCATGTGAGATAGCCGGGTCATACGAACATAGTGACCCAACATAGGGATCATATATAGCTTGTGAGAGAACTGAACATGTGAACATGTGAGATAACATTACATGTGCGCATGTTAGAACAAAAATAGAATGACAATGATAGGATGACTTATGAACTATTCCGGAAGTCATGTTACAACCCTTAAACCAAACAAGGACCGAGATTGTAACCCTTTTCCGGAACAGAACTTAGCCTCCGATCATTCATTAATAAAAGTAAAGCATAATCCATAGTACACTGAAATAAACATACGGACACTGCCTAGACAAAACTAGACTGGACTGGACTGACTCCATCCATCAATCACGGCCAAGCAATGAGTACGGCTTGATACTTTAACTAACTAGGGTTATCACAAGCCTAGTTACTAACAAGATGCAAAGAGATTTTCAAGTCCAGTCACCCGCCTGCTGCTACCTGAGTGACCACAGCAAAAGAAAAACAAGTATAGCAGACACACTGCAGTAAGATACATATGTCCTAAGGAGGTGCCCCACTCGACGGTGAGCTGGAAATGTGCTCATCATGACAGATAGCTCCAAATCCCATGTATATATATATATAAGACCGGAATCAAAGGGGCAACAGGTAACTGGAAAAGTCTCTTCATGAACTACTTGATTAATATATTCATTAATCCTAGCCAGATTCAGTATGAATACCTGACCGTGGAAAATTAGGAATTCATATCCTAGACATGATACAATACAGAACATGTAGCTTGTACAAACACACTCAAAAGAAACACCAACGGTGTCCAAATCATTCATTACTTGTAAGCCAATAAAGCCGTCGCAACAGCATTCATGGTTCGTGTCACGCCCCAGAACCAGAATACTGGAGAGCGGGGGACAGACACAGCCAGCTACGTACATTGAAGTATAATCTACCTCGATATACGGTCACGGCTGTCTAGATGCATGAGGGTTTATCTACAAGCCAACAGTCTTTTATGGTCATGAACAAGCCTAGTGTCTCAATCTCAAGCAAGTAAGTAAATGTTACAAGATGTTAGATCATCAAACATACAAGGTAAGGCATCCGAAACATTACATATTCAGATGATCATGAAGCTAGTCATACAAAATATGAAGACTAGCAAGAGTTTCAGTCATAGATGATCAACCCTAGGATTTGTCAATCATGTTACAGCCCGTAGGCAGACAGTAAGTAAAGTTGCAAACGAGCTAACACTTGCTCGACGGCTAAACTCCTCAAAAGAATATTTTTACAAGGGAGTGGGGGAGCAAAATAAGAACCCACTCATTGCCAGGGTTGCGTCTAGTGGTCACCATCTGGCTGGAAGGCAGAGAGATCCTCGGGAGCTACTCCAAAATCTGGCCATACAAAACCAGCTGGGTCAGACCCCAGAAAAAGCAAGTACCACAAGGGAGGCTTCACTTAAGAACTAAAATAAGCATATTAGCACATGATACATAAAGGATAACGAAAGACATGAGTTAGAGAAAGCAGGGTGATAAATGATAAGATGACTAACGGACTATTCCGGTAACCAGGTTACAACCCTTAAACCAAACAAGGACCGGGGTTGTAACCTTTCACCTGAACAGAACTTAGTCTCTAACCAATTATCAATAAAGTAAAGCATAAACAAGCATGTCCTGAGATAGCCACGTACTGGATCTAGGCAAGACTAGACAAGATAGGACTCCATCCATCATTCATGGCCAAGCAAAGAGTACGGTTTAATACTTTAACTAACTAGGGTTATCACAAGCTTAGTTACTAACAAGATGCATCGAGATGTTCCAACAGCCACAAGCCCTGCAGTCTTAATCCAGGTTATCCAGTCACAAGTTGAGAGAGTTGGATTAGGTGACTTAGAGGTACAACACATGACAGTGTGCTGCAAATGTGCCCTACTCGACGGCAGGCTACAAGTCCAATTAAAAGCGCCCAGATAACGGGACTGCCTGTAGCTGAGAAATCTCTTCATGAACTACTTGATCACTCTAGTCATTATCCTAGTCAAATTTAGTATGAATTCCTGACCGTAGAAATCAGGAATTCATATCCTAGACATGATACAAGACGAGACATGTAACTTGTACAAGCACAAACACCCATGGTGTCAAGACAAGATTTGCTTAGCAAGGCATATCGAGATTATCATGTTAGGTTTACTTTATCAAGTCAAGAGTGCGTCACAACGGACCACCATCAAAAATTATCATGTCAAGTTACTTGTCAAGAGTGCACCACGACGGATCACTATCAAGAATTATCATGTTACTTGATACTTGTCAAGAGTGCGCCTTAACAGGCCACTATCGTGTTCTAACCTTACATTATCATGAATGAGAGAAACTTGCATAAAATAACTAGTAACATTTCTTGAAGCCAAGGAAAAGATCTACAACTTTCATGTTTTGAGTTTTTCAAGATTTTAGCTACAAAACAGCTCAAAGAAGCAAAAACAGTCATTTGGAGTGACCTGCGCGCAAGTTGTGCGGACAAAATTGTCCACGGCGCACGTTGCGCGCAAGCACGGTGCGCGGACGCGCAAGTTGCACATTGCGCGCAGACAAAATCGCCCACGGTGCACGTTGTGCGCAAGCACAGCGCACGGGCGCGCGGCAGAGAAGTGCGCGGGCGCGCGGCTCTCAAGTTGCGCATTGCGCGCGGACAAAATTGCCCACGGTGCACGTTACGGGCAAGCACGGCGCGCGGGCACGCGGCAGAGAAGTGCACGGGCACGCGACGCGCAAGTTGTGTATTACGCACGGGCAAAATCGCCCACGGCACACGTTGCGCGCAAGCGCGGCTCGCGAGCGCGCGGCAGCGAAGACACTGCGCGCGTCACTGTTCATCGTCCCGACAACACCAAAAGGTATGGAGAACCCATGAACTCAAAAATAGCATAGCTTTCTCATACGAAGTCGAAATCAAGCGGTTCAAAAGCCAAAATTAGGTAGAATTGAATTTCCTACAACATGGAACTATTAGATTTTGAATAACCAAGTTTTAGAGATCAAAACCAAGAAAAACTGAAAAGTTACAAACTTAGATCTACAAGAATCCATCCATCAAATCCAAAAATGTTAAGTTCTAAAGAGGCTTAGAATGAAGTAAGGAAGGGAATGGAACAATAAAACTTGAGATCCATCATGAAACAAGTTGCACTTGCCTAGGCTTGGTAGGTGGGAGGAGTAAATGAAGAAGATGAAGAAGTAAATACAAATAATCGAGGAGAGAGAAGAAGTTGACTTATATAGCAACCTTCTCATCTCAACCCAATATAAAACCAAACCAAGCCATGCCAAGTCATGTTGAACCAAGTTGAACCAATCAAGTCAATATTTAAACCAAGGCTAAGCTAAGTAAGATAAGTAAAAATACGGGCCACCTGACAATTGTCAGAAATCCGTATATGTATCCTAAAAAATACGTATAACGGGAAACGGGAGTGACAACTCTACCCACATTAAAAGAATTTTGTCCTCGAAATTTAATCAAGAGGCTAGAGGTGTCGGGACAAGCTATGTTAATCATAAGCAAGCTACGACTAGCAGTCAATCAAGCAATCATTTATGCAAGTAAGGAAGTAAAAGCATAAGGCATAAGGAAGATATTATACCTTATGAGTCAAATAGGTGTGGATATCACAATCGGATATCATCCTCACGCTCCCATGTTGACTCATCCAAGGAGTGATGACCCCAAGCAACACGGACTAAACTAATAGTCTTGTTCTTGAGTATCTTCTCTCTTTGGTCCAATATGGATACGGGCCTTTCCTCATACGAAAGGTTGGTACCAACAACCAATTCTGAATGATCAAGGATATGGATCGGATCCGGAATATATCGTCGTAATTGGGATACATGAAAGACATCATGCACCTCATGTAATGACGGTGGAAGAGCGAGACGATAGGACACATCACCTACTCGCTCTAGAATGTTGAACGGCCCTATATACCTAGGACTAAGCTTTTTCCGTACGTCGAATCGAATGACGTCACGGGTAGGTGAGATCCTAAGGAACACATGGTCGTCGACTGAAAACTCAAGGAGACGCCGATGAGAATTGGCCCAATAGCGCTGGCGATCTTGGGCAACTCGAAAATGATCTCTGACTTGTCTGACCACCTCGATTGTCTGCGTAATCATCTCTGGACCAAGCATCTGTCTCTCGCCGACATCATCCTAAGCTAAAGGTGATCTGCTCTTCCTGCCATACAGTGTTTCAAAGGGTGCCATCTGGATACTAGCCTGGAAACTGTTGTTATAGGAGAACTCTACGAGATGCAGATAATCTTTCCACGAACCACCGAAGTCGAGTGTACATGACCGCAACATATCTTCAAGAGTCTGGATCGTGCGCTCTGACTGACCATCTGTCTGCGGATGATAAGTTGAACTGAACTTGAGTCGAGTCCCCAAGCTCTCTTGAAGACTCCGTCAAAAGTGCGATATGAATCTTGAATCTCTATCGGATATAGTACTGACTGGTACTCCATGCAACCTGACTATCTGTCTGAGGTACATCTCTGCTAGCTGACCCGTCGACTGACCAACTCTAAAAGGGATAAAATGAGCTACCTCGTGAGACGATCAACTATAACCCAGATAGCATCTCTTCCAGCTGGGAATTTAGGTAATCCAGTTACAAAATCCATGGTAATGTGCTCCCATTTCCATTCTGGGATCAGTAAAGGTTAAAGGAGTCCAGCTGGCCTCTGATGTTCAGCTTTAACTTATTGGCAAACTAAACAACGAGAGACAAACCGGACTATCTCCCTCTTCATGTCATTCCACCAGAAATGCTGACGGATGTCTCGGTATACCTTCGTACTACCGGGATGAATTGAATACTGAGAACTGTGAGCCTCTGTCATGATCTCTTGTCTGATATCACCACTGGGTACACAAAGACGCCTCCCATGTCGAAGTGTACCGTCTTTATGAATACATAACTCGGGTATCCGTCCGGCTACGCATTCTGCCCTAAGCCGCTGAAGCTTGGAATCTGCTGACTGAGCTAACTTAATCCTCTCAACTATACTGGACTGAACTTGCATGCTGGCCATCAATGCCACATTAGTGTGACGAACAACCTCAACACCCATCTTCTGAAGATCTGCTAATAACTCTGGTTACGCTGTTAGGAAATAGACTCCGGCTCTTCTGCTCAATGCATCTGCAACAATGTTGGCCTTCCCAGGATGATACTGCAGGTTGATGTCATAATCCACAAGTAGCTCTAGCCATCTTCTCTGACGCATGTTAAGATCCTTCTGGGTAAACACATACTTAAGACTCTTGTGGTCGGTAAAAATCTCTATCCGATCCCCATACAAATAATGCCTCCAAAACTTGAGTGCGAAAACCACCGTTGCTAATTCCAAGTCATGGGTTGGGTAATTTCTCTCATGATCACGAAGCTGACGTGACGCATAAGCTACTACCTTACTATGCTGCATCAAGACACATCCCAATCCTCTGCCGGAAGCATCACAATAAACTGAAAATCCTCCAGTCCCATCTAAAAGCATGAGAATGGGAGCCGTTATCAATTTCTGCTTCAACTTCTCAAATAAACTCTGACACTCTGCTGTCCAAGCAAACTGCACATTCTTACGGGACAACTGCGTCAATGGTGCTGAAATCTGAGCAAAGTCTGAGATAAACCGCCGGTAATAGCCGGCCAATCCTAGGAAACTCCGAATTTCTGCGACGGTGCTAGGTGCTGGCCACGTCTCTATGGCCAATATCTTTTGGGGGTCAACTTCCACTCCACCTCTGGTGATGATATGACCTAAGTACGAAATATGATCAAGCCAAAATTCGTACTTACTGAACTTCGCGTACAACTGGTGCTCTTTGAGAATGTGAAGAACTACACGAAGATGATGCTCATGCTCTGCCTCATTCTTGCTATAGACCAAGATGTCGTCTATAAACACTATCACGAACTGGTCCAAATAGGGCATGAAGATACGATTCATGAGATCCATAAATATCGCTAGCGTATTGGTCGCTCCAAATGGCATAACAAGAAACTCCTAATGTCCATATCTAGATCTGAATACTGCATTCGGTATGTCTTGCTCTCTGACTCTGATCTGATGGTACCCTGACCGCAAGTCAATCTTCGAGAATACTGCTGCCCCACTGAGCTGATCAAATAAATCATCCATCCTTGGTAGGGGATATCTGTTCTTTATTGTTACAGAATTCAAGGTACGATAATCAACACATAATCTTGACGTACCATCCTTCTTCTTCACAAGAAGCATCGGGGCTCCCCAAGGCGATCCACTAGCACGAATGAATCCCTTGGTTCTGAGTTCTTCAATCATCTTGTACAAGATCTCCAACTCTGATGGTGCCATTTTGTAGACTCTCTCTGACACTGGTGTCGTCCCTGGAAGCAAATCGATAGTGAACTCTATATCTCTCTCCGGTGGCATACCTGGAAGCTCTTCGGGAAACACATCAGGAAACTCTTCTACTACTCTGGGAAATTGAACTGCTTCTGCTACTGCCATCCGCAATACTGGTGGACAAGGTTCTACTTTGCCTCTGGAAAATAAAAACTCTGCCTCACCGAGAATACCAAAAATAATCCTGCCAATATGGCAGTCTATTCTTGCGTATTAATCCTTCAACCAATCCATTTCTAGGACCACATCATAGTCGGCCATCGGGAATGCTATCAATCTAGCGAAACTCTCTACCGCTAACTAAGATTCGACATGAGGAATAGACTCTATCTACCCCTACAAGACCGTTACCAGTAAGTATATTAAACCTTACTGATAATGACTCGGGCTCCAGTCCTACCCGTGTTGCGAATCGTGCAGACATAAATGAATGCGATGCACCTGAATTAAAAAATACTGATGCTGGAAAAGAGTTGACGAGAATGGTACCTGCCACCACCTCACCTGAAGCTAACTCTTCTGCTACGGTCAGAGCCATAGCCTGACCTTGTCTTCTTGGTGCTGGTCCCCTCTGCTTGTGACCTCTCTGCCTGTTCTGAATCTGAGCTTGGGCATACTGTTGATCCTGAGGTGGCAATGGCCTCGGAGGCTGGTACTGCTGCTGCACTGGTGCTGGACCCCTAACCGATGGACTGGCTAGGTTTGACGATGATGAACTGGCTCTATTCGGACAGGACCCTATCTTGTGATCTGATGTCCCACAAGCCAAGCACAATCCCTGTGCCCTGCGACACTCTGAGACTACATGCCCTGGCTTTCCACAATGAGTGCAGCCCATTATGGAAGACTGCTTTTGCTTCTACTGCTGAGGATACGCCGGCGTCGAGTGCTGAACCGACGAAACTGTGGTCGCCCTCCTAGAAGCTCCAATAGTCAAAGCCCTAGCTGCCGGGGCGGGTGCTGAAGACTGGGACATCTGCCCATGAGACCTCTTCCGTCCTCCGCTTCTATCTACAATCCTCTATGAAGTATACTCATGCCTCTTCGCTGCTCGCAAGACGGCATCAAACGTCTGGTTCTCAAACTGTTCTACTGATATGATAATCTCTAGGTGGAGTCCCTGCTGGAATCGCTGGGCTCGGTCCAATTCGGTTGCCACCATCGTAGGAGCAAATCGACTGAGTCTAAAAAACTCGGCCGCATATCCATCGACCGTCCTGCCCATCTGCTTGAGATTAGTGAATCTCGTCTGCAGATCATACCGAGCTACTGCATCGAAGTACTTGGTCTGAAACTTGTTGCTGAATACCGCCCATGAGACAGGCGTCGGTAATCCAACTGCTAGCATCGCCTACCAGCTGCAGGCTAAGTCTAATAACTGCAGGCGCACAACGGCCACCTTCTCATTCTCAGGAATCCTAGCTGCTTCCAGGATAACCTCTGTGTCCTGAAGCCATACATCAGCAGCAACAGCATCTTCAGTGCCGTCAAAGAAGGGAGGGTTCAGACGCTTGAAGCTGTTGGCCGCGTTGTTCCCTTGATAACCAACTCTGCCCATGGCACCTTGTACTATCTGGTACAGGGCATCGCCCCGACGATCTTGAGATGCAAGCAATTCCCTGATGAGACCCACCAGGGTTCCATTATCAGGCTCTGCAGGCTGGACGGGTTGAACTGGAGGCTCTGGATCCCTGGAATGTATGACTCGGGAGGCCGCTCCAGAGTGCTGGGCTTGGTCTCCAGGTTGCTGTTGGTCCACTAGAGGTGCTCCGCCTTGCTGATCGGTAGGACCAGGAACAATGTCGCTGAAGAAACGACATGAGGAACAATAAGGAAGGACCATGATAGATCGAGGATATAAACATGTGATCAGGTCAAGGTTTTGGAAAGATTAGAAGACACGAGTAGAGATCAAGGGCAAGTGCTGATTGAGACATCTATTCAGTGAAACCCTCGCACATCTTGATTTACAAGACCTGCATGGGCCACCACTTAAACCGTGTCACGCCCCAGAACCAGAATACTGGAGAGCGGGGGACAGATACAGACAACTACGTACATTGAAGTATAATCTACCTTGATATACGGTCACGTCTGTCTAGATGCATGAGGGTTTATCTACAAGCCAACAGTCTCTAATGGTTATGAACAAGCCTAGTGTCTCAATCTCAAGCAAGTAACTAAATGTTACAAGATGTTAGATCATCAAACATACAAGGTAAGGCGTCCGAAACATTACATATACAAATGATCATGAAGCTAGTCATACAAAATGTGAAGACTAGCAAGAGTTTCAGTCATACATGATCAACCTTAGGATTTGTCAATCATGTTACAGCCCGTAGGCAGACAGTAAGTAAAGTTGCAAACGAGCTAACACTTGCTCGGCGGTTAAATACCTCAAAAAAATATTTTTACAAGGGATTGGGGGAGCAAAATAAGAACCCACTCGTTGCCAGGGTTGCGTCTAGTGGTCAACATCTGGCTGGAAGGCAAAGAGATCCTCGGGAGCTACTCCGAAATCTGGCCATACAAAACCAGCTGGGTCAGACCCCAGAAAGAGCAAGTGCCACAAGGGAGGCTTCACTTAAGAACTAAAACCAACATATTAGCACATGATACATAAAGGATAACGAAAGACATGAGTTAGAGAAAGCAGGGTGATAAACGATAAGATGACTAACGGACTATTCCGGTAACCAGGTTACAACCCTTAAACCAAACAAGGACCGGGGTTGTAACCCTTCACCTGAACAGAACTTAGTCTCTAACCAATTATCGATAAAGTAAAGCATAAACAAGCATGTCCTGAGATAGCCATGTACTGGATCTAGGCAAGACTAGACAAGATAGGACTCCATCCATCATTCACGGCCAAGCAAAGAGTACGGCTTAATACTTTAACTAACTAGGGTTATCACAAGCTTAGTTACTAACAAGATGCATCGAGATGTTCCAACAGCCACAAGCCCTGCAGTCTTAATCCAGGTTATCCGGTCACAAGTTGAGAGAGTTGGATTAGGTGACTTAGAGGTACAACACATGACAGTGTGCTGGAAATGTGCCCTACTCGACGGCAGGCTACAAGTCTAATTAAAAGTGCCAGATAACGGGACTGCCTGTAGCTGAAAAATCTCTTCATGAACTACTTGATCACTCTAGTCATTATCCTAGTCAAATTCAGTATGAATCCATGACCGTGGAAATCAGGAATTCATATCCTAGACATGATGCAAGATGAGACATGTAGCTTGTACAAGCACAAACACCCACAGTGTCAAGACACGATTTGCTTAACAAGGCATATCGAGATTATCATGTTAGGTTTACTTTATCAAGTCAAGAGTGCGTCACAACGGACCACTATAAAGAATTATCATGTCAAGTTACTTGTCAAGAGTGCACCACGACAGGTCACTATCAAGAATTATCATGTTACTTGATACTTGTTAAGAGTGCGCCTTAATAGGCCACTATCGTGTACTAACCTTACATTATCATGAATGAGAGAAACTTGCATAAAATAACTAGTGACATATTCTCGAAGCCAAGGAAAAGATCTACAACTTTCATGTTTTGAGTTTTTCAAAATTTTAGCTACAAAACAGCTCAAAGAAGCAAAAACAGTCATTTGGAGTGACCTGCGCGCAAGTTGTGCGGGCAAAATTGCCCACGGCGCACGTTGCGCGCAAGTTGCGCATTGCACGCGGGCAAAATCGCCCACAGCGCACGTTGCGCGCAAGCGCGGCGTGCGGCAGAGAAGTGCGCGGGCGCACGGCACGCAAGTTGCGCATTGCGGGCGGGCAAAATCGCCCACGGCGCATGTTGTGCGCAAGCGCGGCGCGCGGCAGAGAAGTGCGCAGGCGCGAGGCGCGCAAATTGCGCATTGCGCGCGGGCAAAATCACCCACGGCGCACGTTGCGCGCAAGTGAGGCACGCGACAGAGATGTGCGTGGGCGCACGGCGCGCAAGTTGCGCATTGCGCGCGGGCAAAATCGCCCACGGCGCACGTTGCGCGCAAGCGCGGCGCGCGGGCGCGCGACAGAGAAGTGCGCGGGCGCGCGGCGCGCAAGTTGCGCATTACGCGCGGGCAAAATCTCCCACGGCGCACGTTGCGCGCAAGCGCGGCGTGCGGATGCGAGGCAGCAAAGACACTGCACGCGGCACTGTTCATCGTCCCGACAGCACCAACAGGTGTGGGGAACCCATGAACTCAAAAATGTTATAACTTTCTCATACGAAGCCGAAATGAAGCGGTTCAAAAGCCAAAATTGGGTAGAATTGAATTTTCTACAACATGGAACTATTAGATTTCGAAAATAACCAAGTTTTAAAGATCAAAACAAAAAAATCCAAAAAATTACAAACTTAGATCTACAAGAATCCATCCATCAAATCCAAAAAAGTCAAGTTCTAAAGAGGCTTAGAATGATGTAAGGAAAGGAATGGAACAATAAAACTTGAGATCCATCATGAAGCAAGTTGCACTTGCCTAGGCTTGGTAGGTGGGAGGAGTAAATGAAGAAGATGAAGAAGTAAATACAAATAATGGAGGAGAGAGAAGAAGTTGACTTATATAGCAACCCTTCTCATCTCAACCCAATATAAAACCAAACCAAGCCAAGCCAAGTCATGCTGAACCAAGTTGAACCAATCAAGTCAAGATTTAAACCAAGGCTAAGCTAAGTAAAAATACGGGCCACCTGACAATTGTCAGAAATCCGTATACGTATCCTGAAAAATACGTATAACAGGAAACGGGAGTGACTGTTCATGTCATGTCATATCATGTTACTTGTCTGGAGTGCACCACGACGGGTCACTATCATGTTAAGCAAAGGAGAAAGTCATACATTATGAGTGCACCACAACGGATCACTATCATGTAAAGCAGAGAAAGACATGTTTAAGAGTGCACCACAACGGGTCACTATCGTGTCAAGCAAAGAAGAAAGACATACATTATGAGTACACCACAACGGGTCACTATCATGTAAAGCAAAGAAAAGACAAATCATGAGTGCACCACAACGGGTCACTATAAAAAAAATTTAATCATGGCATAGATTGTAAGGTACAATAAATCCGGAAAAGAATGAAAACACATATCATATCACATAAGAAATATTTGAAGGAAAGGACATATCCTGACATGTGAGAGGGGATAAGTATAAGCAACTAATTGGCATAAAATAATAATTAATTTTGTGCTAGTGTTAAGAATGTAAGGGGGTACAATTATTCTCTAACTGTACAATATTATCAAATCATGTTAAAAAATTTATTTATTAAAGAAGTATCAAGCTATTAAGTAGGGTCATCGCAATTTAGGCCAAGATAGAAAACATGCAATACAATCATAAGCTCCATACCAAGAATGAAAGAAACTTGCATAAAATAGTTGATAACATATTCTTGAAGCCAAGAAAAAGATCTACAACTTTCATGTTGGGAGTTGGAAGAAATTATGGCCACAAATCAGCCAAATAGGACATAAAACAGCCAAAAATAGTCAAAACAGGCACTATGCGACATTCTGCGGCACTATGCAGCCTTCTGCGGCACTATACGACCTCCTGCGATACTATGCAGCCTTCTGCGGCACTATGCAGCCTTCTGTCGTACTATGCGGCCTCCTGCGGCACAATGCAGCCTTCTGCGGCACTATGAAGCCTTCTGCGGCAATTTGCGGCAGGCTACACTATACGGCAGGCTGTACTATGCGGCTGGCTGCACTATGCGGTAGGCTGCATCACCATACGGCACTATGCGGCAGGCTGTACTATGCGGTACTATACGGCAGGCTGCACTATATGGCAGGCTGTACTATGCGGCACTATGCATCGTCCCTGCCAGAATCAGGATAGATGAACTAAGAAAGCTCAAATCTTATTTTGACCATAACTTCCTCAAAACAAGTCGAAATCTAACTTTTCAAAGGTCCATTTTGGGTAAAATTGAATTCTCTACAACATAGAACAATCAAAACTTAAAAATAATGAAGTTTGGTAGATCAAAATCCAAGAAAACCGAAAAGACAATAAACTTAGATCTACAAGAATCCATCCATGAAAATCAAAAACTCTAAGTTCTAAAGATGCTTAGAATCATGTAAGGAAGAGTTTAGAACAAACATAATAATATTTGTCCAAGATTTGCAAGGTGTACTTGCCTTAGGTTGGAGGAGTGAATGAAGAGGAAGAAGATAAAGAGAATGGAAAATAATGGAGGAGAGAGAGAGAGGAGTTGGTTTTTTATACAACATTCTCATCTCAAACCCACCTAAACCAAACCAAGCCCAATACCAAGTTGAACCGAACCAAATTAAACCAAGTCAAGTTTAACCTATACTTTGGAAAATTTTAAAATATTCGAAAACTAAGAAATACGAAATATGACTCAAAATACGTACCCGTACATAAATACTGATACAGTGAGACGAGTCTCACAACTCTCCCATCCTTAGAAAAAATTCCGTCCTCGGAATTTCCTAAAGCCAGTCGAGTAAGATAACTAAAACAAAAGCTCAAGAAAACACAATCATCTCTATAAAATGTAGCATGGTATATAAGTAATACAGGCAACAATAATGTAAATAAATGCGTAAGCAATAGCACAATCACAATCAAGAAGGGCTGGAGGCATACGAATAAATATGTCTCCTGAGACAGTTGAGTCAGAGCAGGCCTACGCTGACTCCAAAATGGATAAAGGTCAAGTCTCAAAGTAAGTCGATACCAATGACTTAGTTTAAGACAGGACTCTACCCAGGACGTATCGTCGTAGTCGATACCAATAAAATTATCACGTGCCTTGACTACGAAGACAGAAGAGTTGGGGACGAGAAACTCGCCTTCACTCACCGAATAAATCAAGTCGGCCATTGTACTCCATACGTGGATAGAATACAAGGTCGCCTGCAAGAACCCAAGATATATCTCGACTATTCGTCTGAATGCTGAGACTGATCCTCCACAACTGGCCTGACAGAAGATTGCTGACCTGCCATCGGCAGAACCCAAACATGGTAATCGAAAGGATTAGGAACAGTATCCCAAAAAGTTAAAGGACACAAGGATCAAATCGAGGGAACAGGAGAGATCAACGATCAAGACAAATATCAGGTCAAAGGATCAAAGATAGAGAATAATACAAAGGATATCAATAAAGGATAATTGTGATTGAGATATCTAAACATCAGTAACCCCCACATATCTGATAAATTAGACCTTCATGGGTCACCACTAAAACCTATGTCACTCCCCAGAACCAGAATACTAGCAAGTGGGGACGGACAAGGCCAGCTACGAAATCCCAAAGTACACCAGTACTCTAAAATTACATATAAGCTGTCAAGACATGGGGGTTACTTCTACAAGCCAACAGTCGATCCTAGGTTAAACAATCCTAGGTATCTCAATCACAGGCAATTATACAAGGTACAAGAAGTATGATCATCAGATATACAATAGTAAAGTGTCCCAAACCATTTATACATGGATGATCATGAAGCTAGTCATACTAAATAGAGAACTAGCAAGAGTAATAGTCATACATGATAAGCTCTAGCTATAGTCTAGAATACGCACATCATGTCTGGCCCGTAGGCTAAATATCAAGAACCAAAACACGAGCTAAACACGTGCTCGGAGGCTAAACGCCACAAAAGAATAATGTATATATCAAGTGGGAGAATGAAACAAGAACCCACTCAGGTACTCTGGTGCTTTGGATGGTCACCGTCGAGTAGATGGTGCGAAAGATCCTCTGGGCTCCTCTATCAGATCTGGCCAAACAAAACCATTGGGGTCAGACCACAAATAGCAAGTACCATAAAGGAGGCCAAACTATGAACTAAAACCAGCAATCACTAACATCAATAATTAGAGATACAAATGAGTAAGAGCAGATCGAGACTCGTGCACTACCAATGCACTTATCCCGAACATAGGAAGACAATAAGTGAGCATCTTGGAGCATAAAGTAATTAACATACAATATAATATAAAGTGTAGACATGTTAAGTAAACAAAAGCTTGAGAACATGTAAAATCAACTGGTCATGTAAGCATGTGAGATAACCGGGTCATACGAACATGGTGACCCAGCATAGGGATCATATATAGCTTGTGAGAGAACTGAACATGTGAGATAACAGAACATGTGAGCATGTTAGAACAAAAATATGATGACAATGATAGGATGACTTATGAACTATTCTGGAAGTCAAGTTACAACCCTTAAACCAAACAAGGACCGGGGTTGTAATCCTTCTCCGGAACAGAACTTAGCCTCCGATCATTCATTGATAAAAGTAAAGCATAAACCATAGTACACTGAAATAAACATACGGACACTGCCTAGACAAAACTAGATTGGACTGGACTGACTCCATCCATCAATCACGGCCAAGCAATGAGTACGGCTTGATACTTTAACTAACTAGGGTTATCACAAGCCTAGTTACTAACAAGATACAAAAAGATTTCCAAGTCCAGTTACCCGCCTGCTGCTACCTGAGTGACCCCAGCAAAAGAAAAACAAATATAGCAGACACACTGTAGTAAGATACTTTTGTCCTAAAGAGGTGCCCCACTCGACGGTGAGCTGGAAATGTGCTCATCATGACAGATAGCTCCAAATCCCATGTATATATATATAAGGTCAGGATCAAAGGGGCAACAGGTAACTGGAAAAGTCTCTTCGTGAACTACTTGATCAATCTAGTCATTAATCCTAGCTAGATTCAGTATGAATACCTGACCGTGGGAAATCAGGAATTCATATCCTAGACATGATGCAATACAGAACATGTAGCTTGTACAAACACACTCAAAAGAAACACCAATGGTGTCCAAATCATTCATTACTTGTAAGCCAATAAAGTCGTGGCAACAGCAATTATAGTTCATGTCATGTCATATCATGTTACTTGTCTGGAGTGCACCACGACGGGTCACTATCATGTTAAGCAAAGGAGAAAGTCATACATTATGAGTGCACCACAACGGGTCACTATCATGTAAAGCAGAGAAAGATATGTTCAAGAGTATACCACAACGGGTCACTATCGTGTTATGCAAAGAAGAAAGACATATATTATGAGTGCACCACAACGGATCACTATCATGTAAAGCAAAGAAAAGGCATAAATCATGAGTGCACCACAACGGGTCACTATAAAGAAATTCTAATCATGGCATAGATTATAAGGTACAATAAATCCGAAAAAGAATGAAAACACATATCATATCACATAAGAAATATTCGAAGGAAAGGACATATTATGACATGTGAGAGGGGATAAGTATAAGCAACTAATTGGCATAAAATAATAATTAATTATGTGCTAGTGTTAAGAATATAAGGGGGTACAATTATTCTCTAACTATATAATATTATCAAATCATGTTAAGAAATTCATTTATTAAAGAAGTATCAAGCTATTAAGTAGGGTCATCGCAATTTAGGCCAAGATAGAAAACATGCAATGCAATCATAAGCTTCATATCAAGAATGAAAGAAACTTGCATAAAATAGTTGGTAACATATTCTTGAAGCCAAGAAAAAGATCTACAACTTTTATGTTGGGAGTTGGTAGAAATTCTGGCCACAAATCAGCCAAATAGGACATAAAATAGCCAAAATAGGCACTATGCGATATTCTGCGGCACTATGCAGCCTTCTGCGATACTATGCGGCCTCCTGCGGCACTATGCAGCCTTCTGCGGCACAATGCAGTCTTCTGCGACACTATGCGGCCTCCTGCGGCACTATGCAGCCTTCTGCGGTATTATGCAGCCTTCTGCGGCATTATGTGGCAGGCTGCACTATGCGGCAGGCTACATCACCATGCGGCACTATGCGGTAGGCTGCACTATGTGGCAGGCTACACTATGCGGTACTATGCGAAAGGCTGCACTATGCGGCAGGCTGCACTATACGGCACTATGCATGCGGTACTATTCATCGTCCCTGCCAGAATCAGGACAGATGAACTAAGAAATGCTCAAATCTTATTTTGACCATAACTTCCTCAAAACAAGTCGAAATCTAACTTTTCAAAAGTCTATTTTGGGTAAAATCGAATTCTCTACAACATAGAACAATCAAAACTTGAAAATAATGAAGTTTGGTAGATCAAAATCTAAGAAAACCGAAAAGACTATAAACTTAGATCTACAAGAATCCATCCATGAAAATCAAAAACTCCAAATTCTAAAGATGCTTAGAATCATATAAGGAAGAGTTTAGAACAAACAAAATAATATTTGTCCAACATTTGGCAAGGTGTACTTGCCTTAGGTTGGAGGAGAGAATGAAGAGGAAGAAGATGAAGAGAATGAAAATAATGGAGGAGGGAGAGAGGAGTTAGTTTTTTATACAAACATTCTTATCTCAAACCCACCTAAACCAAACCAAGCCCAATACCAAGTTGAACCGAACCAAATTAAACCAAGTCAAGTTTAACCTATACTTTGGAAAAATTTAAAATATTCGAAAACCAAGAAATACGAAATACAGCTCAAAATACGTACCCGTACGTAAATACTGATACAGTGAGACGAGTCTCACAGCGTAGGCTGGGCGCTGTCACGCACTCGTGCCCCTACACCGGGTGCTGGTCGTGACATAAAGAGATTATTATACCAATGTGATTCAATGTGTCTGCTTATTTTTGCTACAATAACCTTATTTGTGATCATTTATCAACTGTGAACATCAACGTCTTGTACAAGTAAAATTTAGACTTGTACGACATCACATCCAGTGACGACTTATTGGTTCTGTAAAACTGGGACGTGATATATGGGCTCTAAACAGGTTCATGATGAAGGGAAAATAAGATTACGAAGAACCGATAGATAACTGATGATTAGTTTTCGTACGTTTGGAGCCCAACGATTGATCGTAGTACCATAAAGTTGGGAATAATAACAATGTCAAAATCCAAGAGAAAAATTAAGCCCAAATCACATCGATTTTTTGTAAACAAAATATCGTTAGTAAAATATTGACTATTGCTTGTTCTGGACAAACAAATGTTAGATTCCAAAGCAATCAGATATTAGGCCAACTTGGCTTATATGACACAAGATAAATACTAGTTACGAAGCTTGAAGGATTTACATTTCTAATCTTTCTGGGAAGGTTATAGAATTATAAGAAAATGATTTCGAGCGAATGAAGCACCACTAGAATCATCTTTGTCATCCTGATGAGAAAGTCCTTTGACATCAACAACAAATGGGTCAATTGACGTGTCGGCATAATGTTGGAATAAGGATTTATAGCATCATAAGCGCGATTATAGAGAGTTGAAGAACTACTCGGATTTATTCTATCTAAAAGATATTGGAAGGAGCTGAAAGAGAAATGAAAAGTAAACTTCGAAAGAATCTTAAGAAGGCCGATGAAAACAGAGTCGAGAAAAAATTGATAACAAGAAAGCTCTCTTATGTTCCAAAAACCTCAAAGAAAAAGAGAGAAGAGAAAAAAGTTCTCTCTCCACTTAAGCTTATAGAACCTAAAGGATAAAATGGTAAATAGTGTAACAACTATAAGCTTGGATTTCTTGTCAGGAAATTAAACAGTCATATACGGGCATGATGTTTAAGTAAAGATGACACCATGATGACGTAATCACTGTTGCCTAAGCCATTAGAGTAGAATATTTTTGTAAAGATATCTTCAACAACAAAAAAGCATCAAACGCGATAATTTTAGGAATGGCCAAAAATGTTGATAAAACAAACGACCCTTTTCAATAAACGAAGAAAATTAGATACCCTGAAAGCATACTATCGACTTAACCTTGAGAAGCCAAATAGCATGGGAGACATCTATTGAATATAAATTTCTAAAAATAATCCATTTATATGACAACAAGATAACGTCATAGAATCAGCAATTCATAATTACATAACTCTGGTTGTCAAAATAATAATGATTACATAACTCTCTAAAAGAAGTGAAGCACCCTGGGCTAAACCCTCAATCCTAAAGCACAAAGTGACAAAACGGATAATTAGACTCAACATAATTACAAGTATATTATTCTTGTATGCCTATAATAGTGCTTAAATGGCACACAAGTCGAGTTATGCACTCAAAGCTTTAGATTATTAGATTTTAGTCAATAGGTATATTTCTAATTTTATTGTCGAAGGGATTTTCATTGAGGATCTTCCACGTTAGTGGATTCCTTTGTGCAATGGATTCCTTTGTGCGGGTTACATGAGAGAAAATATATCGGCTTTTCTAACTAGTTGGATTGCATCCTCTTCTTCAATAGAGTACGTCTTTTCTAACTAGTTGGAGTGTATCGACTCCTTGTGTATGGACTTCTTCAACATGCCGATTCAATATACAGATCCGAAAAGCAAAAGGCCGTTTCAAGTTGAAGCAATTAGGCCTCGTTTGATACATACACTGTAATGTAATCGTAATCGTAATGTAACCAAGTAAAGATGACACCATGATGACGTAATCACTGTTGCCCAAGCCATTAGAGTAGAATATTTTTGTAAAGAAATCTTCAACAACAAAATAGCATCAAATGCGATAATTTTAGGAATGGCCGAAAATGTTGATAAAACAAACGACCTTTTTCAATAAACGAAAAAAATTGGATACCCTGAAAGCATACTATCGACTTAATCTTGAGAAGCCAAATAGCATGGGAGACATCTATTGAATATAAATTTCTAAAAATAATCCATTTATATGACAACAAGATAACGTCATAGAATCAACAATTCATAATTACATAACTCTGGTTGTCAAAATAATAATGATTACATAACTCTCTAAAAGAAGGCACCCTGGTCTAAACCCTCAATCTAAAGCCCAAAGTGACAAAACGGATAATTAGACTCAACATAATTACAAGTATATTATTCTCGTATGCCTATAATAGTGCTTAAATGGAACACAAGTCGAGTTATGCACTCTAGATTATTAGATTTTAGTCAATCGGTATATTTCTAATTTTATTGTCGAAGGAGTTTTCATTGAGGATCTTCCACGTTAGTGGATTCCTTTGTGCAGGTTCCATGAGAGAAAATATATCGGCTCTTCTAACTGGTTGGATTGCATCCTCTTCTTCAATAGAATAAGTCTTTTCTAACTAGTTGGAGTGTATCGACTTCTTCAACAGCCGATTCAAGATACAGATCCGAAAAGCAAAAGGCCGTTACAAGTTGAAGCAATTAGTATGTTACTATCAACTCTTTATTTTAAATAACCTCATTTCGATGAGAGAAGGCGCGATGCAAGAAATGGTAGTTTGATAAGTCATGAGTTTTGAATAGTCTAGATTCTTGGATGGTGGTAGAGTGGGAATGGAATGTCGCCAAAAGAAGAAGAAGAAGAATCTAGAATTCGACAATGAAAAGAGCCTTCTAATGGAATATGGTTTCCACCAAAGACCAGTAATCATCAGCGACCATTTTCATACAAGATTAAGCTGCAGAATGTGTCGATGGAGACACTGCCCAACCTATAGGCCAGGTTTAATCCCTTTGGGAGAGAAAAAAAAATTTTGACAAAGTAGTTTATACAAGAAACCTTGGAATATTGTGGTCGTCCTTTGGGTGATTGAACTTTTTTTTTTTTGGTTAATTTGGTATCTAAGCTTTACATTTCGGTTTAAAGAGTGACTGAACTAGATTCCGTCAGCATTTTTGGATGGAAACGGTTAAAATGGACATATGATTGTCACGTGACTTATTTTTCAGGGTTATGTCCTTACTAGCCCTTCTACGTCAGCTATGACGAAGGCAACAACCCCAAGCGACCTCCAACTCGAGCACATCAACATCTACTACAATGAGACAGTCAGTCGGACAAACATTACCCTGAAAAATAATTCAAAATAATTCACGTAACCATCGCATGTCCATTTTAACGATTTTCATCCAAAAACACCAACTAAACCTAGTTCATGCACTCTTTAAATCAAAATGTAAAGCTTAGTTACCAAATTAACAAAACAAGAAAAACTTGAATCACCAAAACGGCAGCAACGTCGTGCATCATTTGGACAATTAACTCTTCAAAAAAAAGTAGTTGTAGGTATTCATCAAATGCCAGAGATATATTAACATAAACGTATGAATTCAATGACTATTGTTGCCAACAATGAATAAACGGAAGCAAAGGCTACAATTCAGATTTACACACACACTTCCAGGGGAAAAGAAAAATCCTAATTCAACAAAGTGATCGTCTAAATAACAGTACATCAGATCCTGCATATTTGCCTCTGGTTTTGCCCCAATATTAATTCAATGCCACCAGCCAACTGAAATCTCCGAAGACGAAGACGGCACCAAACCCCAAATAACCAAAACTGTTGCACCTCAAGTTACTATGTTATTCCCCCTCATCTTTTATGACATCTAATGTACATAATATTGCACAAACAAGAAAGATTATTTTCTGCTGGCTCTGTGCCCTTTCATCTCACCCTTCTGCGAGGAGGACGAGGAGGATGAACAGAAGCTAGGGCGCCCGGGCACAGCCTTGTCTTTGCTGAAGGCCTTCTGGACATCGTCTTTGAGCTCATAGAACCGCATCCTTTTGATCGTTTGCTCGTCAGGGGTTCCTTTCTGGAGATAGAACAGGTCAGATGTATCATCAGACATTAACCTATCAAGCACTTGGGAGCAATGAGGAAAGTAGCGCCGGCCGAGCTCCACTGTCATACAACATGTTTGCAAAATTTAATCAGATACCAATCAGTTTTCAGACTCAGTAAAACAATAAAAACAGTGATGACTGAATTCAGAAATTGATCTTCACATCCTCAACTCTAAGCTTCAAAATGAATTTCATTTTTATTTTAGTTCATCAAACTAAGTCAAGGAAACGTGAAATGCACAAGGCCAGACATCCGTGTTCTTCTAAGTTTAACAGCCATGCACAATGCTTGGACTTCATGCCGGCACGATTAAGAAACACAGATGACGAACACATAATATACTACAATTTATCAAGCATTATTGGAAGATTCATGAATTGTTCATATGAGATGACAGGTTGAGTAAATCAAATAGGTGACTAGGAGACGATTTTGTTTTTTTGTTTTTGTTTTTTCTTTCATAATTTCTGGTTGAGAAGTGACAGATGGAACACACAGCCACTCACATGTAACATTGTGTACATGCATGTGGTGGGTAGGTGGGGGGTTAGAAACCCTCCAAATTAACATATTATGCAGAGGCAATTTACAGAAACCAACATCTTCTACCTCCATTTAAAGGTGGGATGACTTCGACATTTATAGTTTCCGACAGTCATTTATGACTGTTTTGCCATTCAAAGGGAGAAAGAATCATGCAGGCTGATGCTAACAGTAATCTCCACAGTAGCAACTTTATAATGGGCGTAATAAGTATGGAAATATGAATTCAAAGGAAGCAACGATTTACATGATGCAGAAAATAAACCACAATGTCATGATAGCCAATACATGAGGTAGCTTTTGTTGAGCACAGAGAACTAGGCGCATACAGTAACCCCTTATAAGTCCAATAGTCTGGACTTTTAAGTATGACGTGAAGTCCCATATACAGGGAGGATGAGTCACGACTTCTAAATATAAGGTAAAGGCCAAAATGATGAATAACTAAATTTAGAACTACCTGTTCTTGTCAGGGCATCGACCCTAGACCGTAGCCTCTTGTTTTGCACAGAGGGGGTTTCATTCAGATCAACCTCCCTCAGGTTGGCAGAACTCCTTGATCTATTTCGATTGGCGAATTCTGAGTTTGGTTCTGCATGTGCAATTTCCATGGCTACCTTCGCTTCAGCAGGGAAGAGCAAATTTGCAAACCCAACTGTTTTGGAGAAATGTTGATCTTAAGAACAATCCAAATAAAATAAAATAAACTTAAGGATAAAAATTCCGTAAAAAAGAATATTCTGAATGCTGCAACAACAAAAAAAAAAAGCTTTTTGTGTTGGCTACATTAATAATATATTTGGATTCTCCAAAGTTCAATGTCCTCGCACCGTAAATTCCTACTAAATTTAATGCACACACAAAATTGTACAGTTTTGTAAAGGAAACCAAGGCTCACCGTCCTAGTTGCAGCCATGCCTAGGCCCCAGAGTTCCAACTGCTTGGTACTTTAATCATTCACTCTAAATTTTATAATTCACAAATGAGATTCCAGTAGTAAAGCAATCGTGCTGAGGCAAAAGCAATTATGTCTTCCATTTGAACATGAGAATAATGAGTAAATCATAACATACAATGAAGGCAAGAAGTAAAAATCTTGAGCATAGAGAGCCAACTACCATAAGAATTTAATGTGAGGTCTAAACAAAGACTGCTCAATAGAAATGAAACTAATTAACATGGTCCTACCCCCCTTATCCTCCACTGAAAGTTAGTGGAAGAGAATAAGATGATATGTCTAGTAACAGCTAACTAGACCAAAAATCAAACTTTGGGTAACAGTGGTTGAGGCCTTTGGCAGGGGAAGGGAAGCGCTGGGTTCCAAACCCGGGGGGCTGGCATCAGTGTGAATTTGAAGGCAACTCCCTATGTCTTACATCATCATGGGAGCCATCTAGATCTGTGTAATTCAAAATGGACGATAAGATGATGTTCTAGTACAATAGATTGTCCTCCTGACATGGACAGAGATGACCATTAACTGTTGCTTTTTTGGATTCCAAACTCCCTAATTAGTTAATTTAATTTTCCTCAAATTTAATGGTATTTTTCTTCAAAAATTTTGAGTGACTATTTTTTTTTGGTTACTAAGAGATCAATTAGAACATCTAAAGAGATAATCAGACCTGGTTTCTATAGGAAGTCTCCCAATGGGTTAGAATCGATTTTAATTTATTTTTGGAAGTCAAATTCTTTGTCATTGTCATTCTCCTATTTTGATTTCATCATCATAATAACTTGGGCATATCGTATTCAACTAGAACCAATAAAATTGAGCTCAAATTCTTACGTTTATTTCAGAATAAATTAGCTCAATTCAGTCATTTGAGTCAGGTCTAATCAGGCCTAGCTTCTTTGACTCTACACAGGACATGGATACAAATAACCATTAGCTGTTAATTATGTGATGCAGATTGGTTTCCGAACTCCCTTATTAGTTAACTTGATTTTCCACAATTTAATGGTATTTTTCTTCTAAATTTTAGAGTGAGTAGTATTAGTATTGGAGGGATTCCCACAAGAAAATTGATGTTTTGATCTTCTTTCCCCTTCACTTGGTTAAAAAAAAAAATCAAGTACGAGATCAATTAGAAAAAATATCTAACAACATACGAGTATCTGGTTAATAATTGGAACTTGGAAGTCATCAATGGGTTAGAATAAGTTTATATTTATTCTCAGTTAAAAAAAAACTTCTAATTTATTTTTGGAAAGTCAAACTGCCAATGACTCAAGTTCTGTCCTGGTCACATTCTCCTATTTGATCTCTACATCATAACTTTATCACATTGTATTCAACTAAAACCAATTGGAGCTCAAATTCCTGGGTCTGTTCAGATTATCTTAGCTCAACTTGCTGACTTAGTTGCATCTAAACAGGTCCAGCCTCTTTGACACTTCACAGGACATGGACAGAAACGATCCTCAGCTGTTAATTATGTGATGTAATGAATTCAGTACTTCCTAATTAGTTAATCTAATTTTCCACGATTTTAATGGTTTTTTCCCTTCTACAACTTAAAGTGACAGTAGTATCAGTTTGCGGGAGATCCCCACAAGAATTCTGATGTTTCTATCTCCTTTGACTTTCACTTGGTTAATAATTCATGTAAAAGAACAATTAGAAAATCAAAAGGTAGATTAGGACTTGTTCTAAATTGAAAGTCTCCTAATGGGCTAGAATTAGTTTTAGTTTCTTTTTGAAAGTTAAGTCCTGGTCACATTCTACTAGTTTGATTCCAACACCACATCGTAACTTGGTCACATTATATTCAACAAAACCAATTGATTGAGCTCTTCTTGCCTCAGTTCAGATTAAGTTAGCTCAATTCAGTCAGTTAAGTTGGGCATAATCAGGTTCATCTACTTTGATTCTTTACAGGAAAGCAACAGGGAAGAAGTTTTTCAAGTCAGTTCGGATCCGACAAACAATGACACATTCCAGTGAGAACAAAATTATTGAATACTGATAGCAAAGAATTCAATGAATCTATTTGCTCATTACAAATGAAAGGAACAAGTCCAAGTGGATGCCTCAGAGACCCACCTTGTTGTAATGAATTTGACACCAAGTACCAACTATGCATTCTCCCAACATTATAGGATGGTTCCTGGGTGACAATAGACTTTTACGATAGAAAAAAAAAACAAAAAGAACAAGAGATTTTTATTTTAAAAAAGATACTAGAGAAAATTTTGGGGAAATGTCCAAGTGCATATACAAGGTTATAGCCACCCATGGTTGGTGAAGACATCTGACTCATCAAGGCAGCCAAGAGACAATAAGTCATACCTATTTTTTTTGTTCAGTCTACTAGTATGACACTTCTGTTGTAAAGTATCTACTGTTCAATTGGAAATATTGGGCAAAAAAGTAAAGCAGATACCTGCATGTATAGAGGTGGTCTCACCTAAGGCCTCGTTTGGTTCACGTATTTAAGGAACCAAGAAAGGAAAGTTGTTCCTTTCCTTTGATTGGTAGCCACAAACTTGGGAATCAATTTCCTGACAAGGAGGAAAATTGGTGGGAATATGGTTCCACTCAAGACCCATGGGATTGATTTTCCCTCCTCCTTTCCCAACATTTATTACAAAAGTTATGACAAAAGTAACCATGTGTCATTGCTTATTTTACCATTAATGTTATTTTTATAATATTATTTTTATTTTAAAAGGTAAGGATATTATTGGAACATTGTTATATTTTGCTTTCCTTTCCCAGGTAGTTTCCTTGTTTTACCAAACAACGGAAAGGAAATGTGACATGAATCCTACTTTCCCATTCCCATGGAAAATACAAGGGAATTCATTTCCTTTCCGTGAACCAAACGAGGCCTAAAAGCTAAGAAACATGGATACTCCAAAATCGGTGACGGTGCCTCAATGTATTGTGTTTGTCCATCACATGTATAGGACTCAACACGGACATTCTTAAAATCAGTGCCACGTCCATTTCACAGTGCCTGTATTATTTGAGTCACGTTCGTACCAATATAAAGCACCTATATACTTCCGCATTGTATTCATTTGACTATGAAATCAGTGAGCACTAAATGATGAGTTAAAGCTTAAGTTAGTAAACAATTATGTCAAGGAATCAAATCAAACAATATGCATAAGTTGTTGACAACAACTCACCTCTGTTTTCCAGATAGAGAAGCTTGGCTTGCAGGCTGTCAGCCAATAACACTGATGTAACTGAATCTTCACAAGCCATGGGGATCCGATTAATCTCTCTCTCGAGAATGTCAATGCAAATCCTGTCTTTACTCGACTCCTGGCCCTGCATGGGCTTTGCATAATAATCTTTTGCTCTAGTCAGTCTCCTACAAATACTAACAGCGTCTTGGCCATCAGTAGTCGTTTCTGATGCAGAGGCACCTTTGTCGAGAAGTGACACAATCACAGCAGGTTCTCTTCTCATGGCAGCCACGTGGAGAGGTGTGTACCCTCTCTCATTCTTCAGATTTATATTGGCCAGGCCCAGCTCCAAAACTTCTGCGACAATTTTGGAATCACAGTAAGCAACTGCATAGTGCAGAGCAGTAGCATGATCTAATGTGACATCCGACTCGGTTAGGAGCAACTTTACAAGCTCAACATCATCTGAATCCAGCGCCCCATGGATTCTCCTTATTCTTTTTTCACGGATAGGGTCTATAACAGTGACATCAGAATCAGTACTCTGGAACTTGTGTCTTATAGATTTAATCTCAAGTAAAACTTCACAAGGGAGCTCCTTCTCGAGAGAGATGTTGTCAAGATTGGATCTTGCTATTCGCTGGACACAGTGATTGAGCAGCTGATGAGCCTTTGCATGGAAAGCAACCAGAAGAATCGGGATCACATCTTCCACAAGTGTCTTATCAACAAAATTGAGAAGTCGCCGCTGAATGAATCATAACATTAAATCAGAATAGCAGTATAAAAGTAACCAAATTCAAAATTACGGGACAGTAAAACTTTCAGAAAGAACAGATGGAAAAC
The DNA here is from genome assembly GCA_029216955.1 of Iris pallida. Lineage (NCBI taxonomy): Eukaryota > Viridiplantae > Streptophyta > Magnoliopsida > Asparagales > Iridaceae > Iris > Iris pallida. Next base: position 652,923 of record JANAVB010002197.1, on the reverse strand, counting down.
AACTTATAAATGAAGCCCAGATCACGGATCATTATGTAAATAAATATTCATCATATTGGTTATACTTCTATAGAAAGACATTATGCTCAAGTCTAAGTAAATACATGAGCATATACAGCCAATCCAGATATGCAATTTAACAAGAAACTTGCCGACAATTCATTTTATAGGACAAATGTGTGTTCCTTACACGTATACTGACTAACTAACTAATAGAGGGGGATGTCGAAACAGTTGAGAAATAGAAGTGAAATATCATACAGATTCATAGATGCACAAAACAAGACTAAAAAGTACAGGCAAAGTAATTTAGGAAATGGAACAGAACATTCCAATGAGGCTAATTATCAAGATTATCTGCAGGAGGGTATCACATGTCCAGCAACAAGGTAGTCAAAGGCGCAAGGCGCACTTGGTCTATATCGCCCGAGTCGCAAGGCGCACTTAAGGCGCGCGTCCGAGCGAAGCGAGGCGCAAAATAAAAAATAATAAAAATATACATAAATAAATAAATTAGTAATGTAAGAAATAAAACCAATAACATATTAAAACCAACAAAAACATGTTAAAACATAACCAAGTGAACTAGTAGAGCAACAATAGCACTCAACAGAACTAACAAGAATTTGTATTCTCCCTACCATGCTTTTAGTAAATTTTAGTTTTTCAAGTTCAACTGTAGCCAACTTTGGCAACCATGGGCTGCCTCCCTCCAACTTGTATGAGGTAAGGGTTATCTCTCCGCCTCAAATATTTCTGTAAAAAACAAAAAACACGTAAGGTGTGCCTAGACGTGCATTTTCTTTGTTGCGCCTTGCTGAAAGACGCACCTAAGGCGCACCTTGGGTGCGCCCGGAGAAATGGGTCTCGCCTAGTGAGGTGCGAGGCACGCCTTTGACTACGATGTCCAGCGATGCATGTAATTATAGTGTTCCATGTCGGCGGACAGTCTCAATGTTGTTGGACCTGGGTGGTTTCTTTTGGTTTGTCCAAATGGAAACCTTCTCATATTCCTTCCTCGTCCATTCAACATAAGTCTGCTCTAACTCATTCCAAATCATAACAATCAATAACACCTCCAATTTCTTTATTTGGTTGGAACTAATCAAGTATGAAATAGGCAACAAATAGCTTTAGAGGCCTGGAAGTTGGGGACAATCACACGTTGTTTGGAATAATCTATAGATTTCTCCGCTGTGGAGTCAGTAGTTAATATATATATCCATGCGCAGTTTCATCTGTTTAAAATATATCGTCAGAGCAAAATAATATAGAGAAATGTTGAAACAGGAAGAAAGAGACGTGTGCGACAAATATCAGATGGACTCATAGATTGATTAAAGCAAGCAAAAAGAGTAAAGGCAATTTAATTTAGTAAATGAAATAAAACATTCCAGAGAGGGAATCCCATGTCAATCGATGCATGTAACTATAGTGGTCTATGTCGGTGGGCAGTCCTAATGGTTGGAACTGGGCCGTTTCTTTTGGTTTGTCCAAATGAAAACCTTTGCATATTCCATCCCAGTTGTCAATTAAACATAAGTCTGCTCTAAGCCATTCCAAATCATAACAATCAACGCCACCTCCACTTTCTTTATTTAGTTGGAAGTAATTAACTATGAAATACACAACAAAATACTTTGAAGTTTAAGACAACAACACACTTACGGGAAAAATCTATACACACTTTCATAGTAGTAACCTAATAATTATCATTTACATATCACGGTGAGGGAAGGTCAATCTAGCAAACCGCTCCACATGTACGAAAATAACGTTTCCAAGCGGTCGAGTACTCACCCCGTCTTCCACTCGCATGCACGACAAAATCGTCTACCTGCTGCAAGGAATAGTTTTCCAATACTCCTCCTGTTCTGTGAAGGGAGATTTTACTATCTTCTATTTACGTCCCATACATTTGGCAATAGAATCTCCCCTCCAAAAGTGCAAAATGAAACAGCACCAATACCATTCCTCTGAAACCAGCCTCGATATCACTACCACTTTCTAACCAAATATGTCTTAAGCTAGTCAAAGAAAGGAGATGGCTTTATCCATCATCATTGTTGTCTCTAGTATCCTATAAAACGCTTTGATTACTAAACATGTACAAGCAAATTAAAATTCTTCTACTGTGTTTAGTCCAAGTCCAACTAGAAAGTTTAAGTAGTACCACACTAAAAAAAGAAATAAATACATTGACCCCCTTATGTTTCATGAGTATTACAATGAGTATTACATGGACTACCCATATTTCGAAAATAATTATACAGACTACCAGTTTCAAAGTATGAGTCGTTTCTGTAATAAGCGTAAAAGTCGGAGAGCATCCTTTTTGTCCGTCTGTTCATTCGGACAGTGCCTAGTCAACTGAGAATTTATACATGACGCTATATCTCGCATCGGATTCTCAATTTCTCTATTGAAGTGTGAACCCTGACTGTCTGTAGGTCCCCAAAAAAATTGGGGCGACGTGTCCGTGTCGATGCATCGTGCAAGAGAGAGAGAGAGAGAGAGAGAGAGAGAGAGAGAGGTTTATTATACCTGAAAGAGAGAGACGAGCTCCGGCACGTCGAAGGCGTGCGCGGCGTACATCATCTCCACCGCGAACGCGACGGCCGGCCGGCACGCGTCGTGGGCGCACGCGGGGTCGACGCACGTGGCCGCCTCCGGCGGGGCCTGCCTGAGCTTCCCCGTGTACAAGTACCCCAGGAACACCATGAAGGCCTCCTTCCCTAGCCGCGCGCCAGGCGGCAGCAGCTCCGCCGCCGCGTACCTCGGCCTCCCGCCGGAGGAAGCTCCGCTGGAGGACGAGGAGGAGGAGAAGAGGTCGCGGAAGACCCGGCTCCGGGCGGCGAGGATGCAGCGGTGGACGCCGACGTCGGCGCAGCCGTCGACGGAGACGTCGGCGTCGGTGAAGCCAGGGTCGGCGGCGTCGAGGAGGAGGCGCTCGAGGTGGGAGCTGAGCTTGGAGAGGCTGACGATCTCCAGATTGGTCGGCGAGTGGTATTCCGAGGAAGGAGAGGTTCCGTTGGAGAGGCAGGAGGAGGAAGTGGAGGGCTCGGCCAGGTTGGAGGCCATCGCCGGCGGCGGAGATCTCGGTCTGGTGCTTTGAGATTCGGGAATCACATGTTACGAGCAACCCTAATTTTAGCGGAAATGGTTGGAATTTTTTTTGGGGGGGAGGGGAGAGGGAGGTGACGCGAGTCGAGTGGTCGATGAAGGATGGAGGAGGATGCTGAAGTCTTTGGGGCGACGTCACGGGTGTCGTCACCGCCTGTTGGTATTGTAGGTGACGTGTGCGGTGGCTCTTCTTTGGATGCTTCCGTGGTTGCTTCGCTTGCAGCACAACCACTCTACTGACCTCAACAATTTGTCTTATAGTTAATTTTGTATCTAATCACAACCCCTCTCCTGAGCTCACAATTTGTTCTTTTACTTAATTTTGCATCTAAGTTTTTTAAGTTTATATATTATATATCATTCGGGTTGGCAGTTCCGCTGACCGTTGGATCGAACGGACGCATACGTTAGGGATGAGCATTATTTAATTTTGGACCAAAAAACGAACCGAACCGAACCGAATAGAATAAGAGATTCGGTCCGATTTAAGAAAAATACGGTCCAGTTTTAAAAATACTAAAAAAATTATTCGTTTTCGTTTTCGATTTTGAATTTCGGTCCAAAATCGAATATATATTTTTTTTTTTTTTTTTTTTTTTTTTTTTTTTTTTTATATATATATATATATATATATATATATATATATATAGAGGAAGGATAGGCATCCCCACAATTTTTGTATCCCCATGCATCTCCATGTTCACATTCGTTGAATATATATATATATATATATATATATATATATATATATATATATATATATATATATATATATATATTGCTGCGACCACGGTATTGAAAAAATGTGAGTCAGTTTATTTGATTGGATTTTGTTACCATGTGTGGAGCACATATTAAGAACAATTAATGAAGTACTTATTTGTTTTGGAAACCATCATCTGAAATTAATAAACATGGTTATCTCAAAAATAAATTTTGTTACAAAAATAACCCTACCTTGAAACTTTTAAAAGCTATTGCCATTTAATGAAAATAAATGTTGCATTTAATTAGTATCATTTAATGAAGATCCATAAATATTCTTTGATGCAATTAATCAAATAAACTGACTCACATTTTTTCAACACCGTTGTCAAAACAATATTTTTCTGGTATTGTTTGCCTATTTTATTTCTTCTTTACTTTCTAAAAATATTGTTTATCTTCTCCTGCATTTTTAATCTCTATAATTATTTAAAATATTTATAAAAAAATTTGTTATAAGATACTATCTTCTAAACTAATATTTTAAGTTTTTCTGTTGCAAGATCGGATCATTATCTTTCCATCTCATCCCCACAAATTAAAATTTTTAAATTATCTAAGTAATTGTGTTTATCTATTTTTTTTTTACTTTAAGTATAAAAAATTATCTCTATAATTATTTAAAAAATTTAAGCTATTTTGTTATAAGATCTTTTCTTTTGGTTTCATCCTCGCAAAAAAAAAAATTTAATATCTAAAATAATGATGTTTATTTTATTTGTCTCTATAATTATTATTATTTTTGTTTTGCTCATAACAAAATAGAAATGAACATCAAAGAAAAAACATAACGATAATAAATGTAATTTTCTATGTGGCGTTCAGGCGTTGGATACCCAAGAGTGAGGTGATCAATTTATTTGATTTTGTACATTAAATAATTATTATAGATTAAATGGTACTAATTAAATTTGTATTGAATGACAATCACTTCATCTTCACGAGTTTCAAGGTAGGATTATTTTTGTAACAAATTTTATTTTTGAAGATAACCATATTTATCAATTTCAGATGATGGTTTCCCAAACAAATAAGTACTTCATTAATTGTTCTTAACATGTGCCATAACAAAACCCTTAGGCCTCGTTTGGTTCGCGGAATCATCGGGTTGGAAAAGGAAAGTGATTACTTTCCTATGTTTGGGTGCCAAATGAATTGAGCAGGAAATGAAAGTGATTTTCAATGGAAGGAAAATTAGGGGAGAAAGTGTTTTCATCCATTCAAGCAAGGAATCACTTTTCCACATTGAAGTATTCACTTTCCTTTCCAAATTCTTTGGCGTTTCCAAACATCGGAAAGAAAAATCAATGGAAATTGTAGTTTCCAAAAGGAAAGAAAATGTCGAGGAATTGGTTTCCTTTTCCTTCAATTCCGCGAACCAAACGAGGCTTATCATCTCCAACCCTATCGTGAGTTTAGAAAAAATGGTTGTCACATAGGAATGACAAACTTTCATTTCAAAAACCATTCTCCAATACAAATGTAGAATAAATCATGAAGTTGACATAGCAAGGACAATGTAAAGTTGGTTGTCTAGATCTAGACAATGTACTTCACAATGAATTTGTTTCCACATCATCAATTATGAATAGAAATATTTATAGGCTAAATTGCACTTTGATACCCTCAACTATTCCGCTTTTTCAAGTTGATACCATAAACTTTTTTACTCAACAACTTAATACCTCAACTATTAATATTTTTCAACTTGATACCTAAATTTTTAAAAATCCCCAAAATGCCCTTATCCCTTCCCTCTCCCCTTCTCCCCTCCCCCCCGCCTCCCCCACTCCGGCGACCACCTCCCTCCCTTCCCTCTCCGGCGACCACCTCCCCCCCTCCCGCGGCGGCGACCACCCCCCCCCCCCCACCTCCCTCTCCGGTGATGGTGGAGTCGGGAAAGAAGGGCAGCGAAAAATGGAGGGGAGGGAGCGGGTGGGGGGGTGCGGGTGGCCGGAGGGTGGAGGGGAGCGGGGGGGCGGAGGGGGAGGGTACAGACGGGGCGGGAGGGGGAGGGGTGGAGGGGGAGGGTGCAGGCGGGGCAGGAAGGGGGGGTATGTCACCCCCCAGAACCAGAATACTGGCAAGTAGGGACGGACCAGGCCAGCTACGTATACCAAAGTACTCCAGTACTCCGAAATAACGTATAAGCTGTATAGACATGGGGGTTACTACTACAAGCCAACAGTCGATCCTAGGTCAAGCAATCCTAGGTATCTCAATCACAGGCAAATATGTAAAGTACAATAAGTATGATCATCAGACATAAAATAGTAAAGCGTCCCAAACTATATATATATATATATATATATTTTTATATATATATATATATATATATATATATATATATATATATATATATATATGGATGATCATGAAGCTAGTAATACAAAGTGAAGACTAGCAAGAGTAATAGTCATACATGATAAGCTCTAGCTATAGTCTAGAATACGCAAATCATGTTTAGGCCCGTAGGCTAAATGTCAAGTCCAAAACACGAGCTAAACACGTGCTCGGAGGCTAAACGCCACAAAAGAATAATGTACATAACTAGTGGGAGAATGATATAGGAAACCCACTATGGTACTCTGGTGCTCCGGGTAGTCACCGTCGAGTAGATGGTACGAAAGATCCTTCGGGCTCCTCTATCAGATCTGGCCAAACAAAACCAGTGGGGTCAGACCCCCAATAGCAAGTACCACAAAGGAAGCCAAACTATGAACTAAAACCAGCATGCAAATCATAGTAACGGATAGAGACAAAAATAAGTAAAAGCAAATCGAGACTCGTGCGCTACCAATACACTTATCCCGAGAGTAGAAAAGACAATAAGTAAAGCAACATGTAGCATAAGGTAAAGGACATGTGACATAATGTAAACTGTGTACATGTAAGAAAAAGAAAGCATGTGAACATGAAAGATAAACTGGACAAGTGAGCATGTTAAGTAGTCGGAACATGTGAGCATGTTAGATAACTGGAACATATGAGCATGTTGGGTAACTGGAGCATGTGAGCATATTAGGTAACTTGGACATGTGAGCATGTTAGGTAACTGGAGCATGTGAGCATGTTAGATAACTGGAGCATGTGAGCATATTAGATAACTGGAGCATGTGAGCATATTAGATCTATATAGAACGACAAATGATAAGATGACTTAGGAACTAATCAGGAACCCAAGTTACAACCCGTAAACCAAACAAGGACGGGGGTTGTAACCCTTCTCCTGAACAGAACTTTAGTATCTAATCATTTATCGGCAAAAGTAAAGCATAAACAAAGATGTACTGAAAATAAACAAATTCGGACACTGCCTAGACAAACTAGACTAGACTGGACTACATACAATAGTCACGGCCAAGCAATGAGTACGGCTTTATACATTAGATAACTAGGGTTGTCACAATCCTAATTACTAACAAATGCAAGTCTGAGAATTCCAAGTCCAATTACCTGCCTGCTGCTACCTGAATGATCCAAGCCAAAGGAGCAATGGTATATAGTGGATACATCGCCCAGGAGACAAATGTATCCTATAGTAGTGGTACATCGCCCGAGAGACAAATGTACCACTAAGACATATAATAATGGGTACATCGCCCAGGAGACAAATGTACTCGGTGCAATACTCGACGGTGCGCTGGAAGTGTGCTCATCATGACAGATAGCTCCAAATCCCATGTATATATATATAATGCCAAGACCAAAGGAGAAACAGGTAACTGGAAAATCCTCAATGATCTAAGTAATCAAGCTAGTTGTTTAGTCCTTAACATTTTCTTGTTGGATTCTGGGTGTAGCATTCCGCAGAATCTATCCTAGACATGAGACATGCGAGACTGGACAAAAGCGAGAATGTGCACCATAACAAGCCACAACAAGAAAATATAATAAACTGGAATCTAGGAGTGCGCTACGACGAGCCACTATAGGGAGTGCGCCATGACAGGCCACTATCATGTAAGCAAAGAAGGACATGTATCATGAGTGCGCCACGACGGACCACAATCTAGTAAGCAAAGAAGACATGTAAGAAGAGTGCGCCACGACGGGCCACTATCATGTAAGCAAAGAAGGCATGACAATAATTATCATAGCATGTAAGAAAGAATCTATCAAAAAGACATATCATGGCATGTGGGAAAGAATAATTAAAGCTAAGTACATTTCATAGAAAAATGATAGAACATGTGCTAGTGTCAGGTGTATATAGGGTGTACAATCATTCTCTAAATATGCAAGATCATCTTATCATGTTAAGAAATCATTATAGTCGAAGAAGGTATCAAAAACGGACAAAAACGGACAGAAACGGGCAAAAACAGACTAAAACGGCATAAAACGGCATACCAGCGGTATACCGGCCTAAAGACAGGAATTTTCTGGTGCAAAAATTGGCATACCGTCAGTATACACCGGCATACCGTCGGTATACCGGTTTTTCAAACAGCAACAAAATCCAGATTTTTGCCAAAATTTGTTTCGGCCATAAAAACTTCGTTTTAAATCGAAATTCGGATTTTCAAAAGTCAAAATTGTATAGAATTGAATTTCCTACAACATGGAACTATTAGATTTCAAAAATTCAAAGATTTGATAGATCAATATCTCAAAATACTCCCAAAAATAGGTTTTCGGGGCACCGAAACGGGTTCCGATTGCCACTAAACTCAAAATCCATGATATACAAACTAGGTGAGGGCCTCATATATGTATATGTGACCAAGATCCATGATGGTAACACTAGTATCACTCTTGATACCAAGTTTTCTACTAAGTCCATATTCGGTTTTAACAGAAAATCAAAACCTTGGTTAAACAAATTTTGGAAACATGCATATATACGAGAATCATAAGAAAAACATATTTTACAAATTGAGTTTAGAACAATTCTAAGTATTTACTACCAAGGAAAATAAAATGACAACAAAAACATTTTTGTTCAAGATTTGGCAAGATGTACTTGCCTAGGTTAAGCTCCAAGCCTAATCTTCTACTCCTACTCAGGAGGGTTAGACACCACACCCAAGGCCTCAAGGCCAAGCTCATGGCAAGCTCCAAGGGGGAGAGAAGGGAAGAAGAAATGAAGAGAGAGTGAAGAGAATGAAAAGAGAGAGGAGAGAGAAAGTGAAATGATATATATAGAAGGGGGAATTAATCTTAGCTGTTGGATCATGATCCATGTCAAAATCTAAGTCAATCATGGCCATTCAAACAAAACCAAATATCCATTGGATAATAGGGTGCATCTACACTATTCATGAAAATATCTAAACACTATTCATCAAAATATCCAAAATACTATTTACGAAAATATCAGAAACACTATTCATGAAAATATCTGAAATCAAAAATATCTAAAATGTGAAAAATCTGTCTGGATGGTATGCCGTTGGTATACACCGGTATACTGGCGGTATGCTGGCCAAGAAGAAAATCTATAAGTTAGGAAAATTTTTAAAGCATTACGAAAACCAAGAAAATACGAAATACACTACAAAATACGTATCCGTATATAAATACCGATACTGTGAGATGAGTCTCACAACTCTCCACAACTTAGAAATAAATTCTGTCCTCGGAATTTCTAAATCTAGTCAAGCATGAAAACCAAACCAAAGAGCTGAAAAATCATGTCAATCAAAACAAAGCATGGCATGTTGGTAAGATAAAGACAACATTAATATAAGTAAATGCGTAAGTAATAACACAACCACAATCAAGAAGGGATGGAGGCATATGAATAAATATGTCTCCTGAGTCAGTTGAGTAGGAGCAGGCCTACGCTGACTCCCAAAAATGGATAAGGGTCAAGTCTCAAAGTAAGTCGGTACCAATGACTTAGTCTAAGACATGACTCTACCCAGGACGTATCTTCGTAATCGAGACACGTGATAAATATCATGTACCTCAAGATACGAAGACAGAAGAGTGGGACGAGAAACTCGCCAAATATGTGTAACCCAAGAGATAAATAAGAGTGGAAGCAAAATAGGACAATACCTACAACATGACCGCCCTCAGCCAAAACCTGCTCTAACATACCAAACTCTGCCTGCCCACATCTCGGAACTGCTGCTCTAACCTGCTGCTGTTGAACTGGTACCTAAGCCATATACTGCTGGACTGCCGGGGTAGCCGGTGAAGCTGGACTCTGGCAGGACTGACCCTGCTTGCTGATCAGGCTGAACTGACACCTCTGCCCTCGGGTCAACTCTGAACTCTGCCCCTGAATGCTGAGACCGATCCTCCATAACTGGCCTGATAGAAGATTACTGACCCGCCATCGGCAGAACCCAAATAAGATGGTCCAAAGGATTAAGAACAGTGCCCTTGAAAGTTAAAGGACACAAGGATCAAATCGAGGGAACAGGAAAGATCAACGATCGAGGCAGATATCAGGTCAAATGATCAGAGATATAGAATAACACGAAGGATATCAATAAAGGAGAATTGTGACTGAGATAACTAAACATCAGTAACCCCCACATATCTGATAAATCAGACCTTGCATGGACCACCACTAAAACCTATGTCACGCCCCAGAACCAGAATACTGGCAAGTAGGGACGGACCAGGCCAGCTACGTATACCAAAGTACTCCAGTACTCCGAAATAACATATAAGCTGTATAGACATGGGGGTTACTACAACAAGCCAACAGTCGATCCTAGGTCAAACAATCCTAGGTATCTCAATCACAGGCAAATATGTAAAGTACAAGAAGTATGATCATCAGACATAAAATAGTAAAGCGTCCTAAACTATATATATATATATATATATATGGATGATCATGAAGCTAGTAATACAAAGTGAAGACTAGCAAGAGTAATAGTCATACATGATAAGCTCTAGCTATAGTCTAGAATACGCAAATCATGTTTAGGCCCGTAGGCTAAATGTCAAGTCCAAAATACGTGCTCGGAGGCTAAACGCCACAAAAGAATAATGTACATAACTAGTGGAAGAATGATATAGGAAACCCACTATGGTACTCTGGTGCTCCGGGTAGTCACCGTCGAGTAGATGGTACGAAAGATCCTTCGGGCTCCTCTATCAGATCTGGCCAAACAAAACCAGTGGGGTCAGACCCCCAATAGCAAGTATCACAAAGGAAGCCAAACTATGAACTAAAACCAGCATGCAAATCATAGCAACGGATAGAGACAGAAATAAGTAAAAGCAAATCGAGACTCGTGCGCTACCAATGCACTTATCCCGAGAGTAGAAAAGACAATAAGTAAAGCAACATGTAGCATAAGGTAAAGGACATGTGACATAATGTAAACTGTATACATGTAAGAAAAAGGAAGCATGTGAACATGAAAGATAAACTGGACAAGTGAGCATGTTAAGTAGTCGGGACATGTGAGCATGTTAGATAACTGGAACATATGAGCATGTTGGGTAACTAGAGCATGTGAGCATATTAGGTAACTTGGACATGCGAGCATGTTAGGTAACTGGAGCATGTGAGCATGTTAGATAACTGGAGCATGTGAGCATATTAGATAACTGGAGCATGTGAGCATATTAGATCTATATAGAACGACAAATGATAAGATGACTTAGGAACTAATCAGGAACCCAAGTTACAACCCGAAAACCAAACAAGGACGGGGGTTGTAACCCTTCTCCTGAACAGAATTTTAGTATCTAATCATTTATCGACAAAAGTAAAGCATAAACAAAGATGTACTGAAAATAAACAAATCCGGACACAGCCTAGACAAACTAGACTAGACTGGACTCCATACAATAGTCACGGCCAAGCAATGAGTACGGCTTTATACATTAGCTAACTAGGGTTGTCACAATCCTAATTACTAACAAATACAAGTCTGAGAATTCCAAGTCCAATTACCTGCCTGCTGCTACCTGAATGATCTAAGCCAAAGGAGCAATGGTATATAGTGGATACATCGCCCATGAGACAAATGTATCCTATAGTAGTGGTATATCGCCCGGGAGACAAATGTACCACTAAGACATATAATAATGGGTACATCGCCCAAGAGACAAATGTACCCGATGCAACACTCGACGGTGCGCTGGAAGTGTGCTCATCACGAAAGATAGCTCCAAATCCCATGTATATATATATAATGCCAAGACCAAAGGGGCAACAAGTAACTGGGAAATCCTCAATGATCTAAGTAATCAAGCTAGTTGTTTAGTCCTTAATATTTTTTTGTTGGATTTCGGGTATGGCATTCCGCAGAATCTATCCTAGACATGAGACATACGAGACTGGACAAAAGCGAGAATGTGCACCATAACAAGCCACAACAAGAAAATATAATAAACTGGAAGCTAGGAGTGCGCTACGACGAGTCACTATAGGGAGTGCGCCATGACAGGCCACTATCATGTAAGCAAAGAAGGACATGTATCATGAGTGCGCCACGACGGACCACTATCTAGTAAGCAAAGAAGACATGTAAAAAGAGTGCGCCACGACGGGCCACTATCATGTAAGCAAAGAAGGCATGGCAACAATTATCATAGCTTGTAAGAAAAAATCTATCAAAAAGACATATCATGGCATGTGGGAAAGAATAATTAAAGCTAAGTACATTTCATAGAAAAATGATTGAACATGTGCTAGTGTCAAGTGTATATAGGGTGTACAATCATTCTCTAACTATGCAAGATCATCTTATCATGTTAAGAAATCATTATAGTCGAAGAAAGTATCAAAAACGGACAAAAACGGACAGAAACGGACAAAAACAGACTAAAACGGCATACCGGCGGTATACAGCGACATACCGGCGGTATATAGCGGCATACCGGCGGTATACAACGACATACCGGCGGTATATCGGCCTAAAGACAGAAAGTTTCTGGTACAAAAATTGACATACCGTCGGTATACACCGGCATACCGTCGGTATACCAGTTTTCCAAACAGCAACAAAATCCAAATTTTTGCCAAAACTTGTTTCGGCCATAAAAAGTTTGTTTTAAATCGAAATTCGGATTTTCAAAAGTCAAAATTGCATAGAATTGAATTTCCTACAACATGGAACTATTAGACTTCAAAAATTTAAAGATTTGATAGATCAATATCTCAAAATACTCCCAAAAATAGGTTTTTTGGGACACCGAAACGGGTTCCGATTGCCACCAAACTCAAAATTCATGATACACAAACTAGGTGAGGGCCTCATATATGTATATGTGACCAAGATCTATGATGGTAACACTAGTATCACTTTTGATACCAAGTTTTCTAGTAAATCCATATTGGATTTTAACATAAAATCAAAACCTTGCTTAAACAAATTTTGAAAACATGCATATATACGAGAATCATAAGGAAAACATATTTTACAAAATGAGTTTAGAACAATTCTAAGTATTTACTACCAAGAAAAATAAAATGACAACAAAAACATTTTTGTTCAAGATTTGGCAAGATGTACTTGCCTAGGTTAAGCTCCAAGCCTAACCTTCTACTCCTACTCCTAGGGGGGTTAGACACCACACCCAAGGCCAAGCTCATGGCAAGCTCCAAGGGGGAGAGAAGGGAAGAAGAAATGAAGAGAGAGTGAAGAGAATGAAAAGAAAGAGGAGAGAGAAAGTGAAATGATATATATAGAAGGGGAAATTAATCTTAGCCGTTGGATCATGATCCATGTCAAAATCTAAGTCAATCATGGTCATTCAAACAAAACCAAATATCCATTGGGTAATAGGGTGCATCTACACTATTCACGAAAATATCTAAACACTATTCATCAAAATATCCAAAACACTATTTATGAAAATATCAGAAACACTATTCATGAAAATATCTGAAATCGAAAATATCTAAAATGTGGAAAATCTGTCTGGACGGTATGCCGTCGGTATACACCGGTATACTGGCGGTATGCCGGCCAAGAAGAAAATCTATAAGTTAGAAAAAATTTTAAAGCATTACGAAAACCAAGAAAATACGAAATATATACGTATCCGTATATAAATACCGAAACTGTGAGACGAGTCTCACAGGGTAGGGTTGGAGGGTGCGGGCGGGGCGGCAGGGAGAGGGGCGGGGGCGGGGGTGGTGGCCGGAAGGGGGGGCTGGAGGAGGGGAGGGGGGGAGGGGTTGAGTGGTAGTTTTAATTTTGGGGTAAGGGCATTATTGTCCAAAAAAATTTAAGGTATCAAGTTGAAAAAAAAAATAGTTGAGGTATCAACTTGAAAAAGCGGAATAGTTGAGGGTATCAAAGTGCAATTAAGCCATATTTATAAATAAAAAAATGAAGAAGTAGAGGAGTTGCCTTGGAAGTTGAATTTTTTTTTTTATTGTCTTCTCAATACTTTTGCATTGAAGAACACTTTTTTATTTCATTGTCTTGTATGAATATCATTTTGCCACATAGGAAAGACATTGTCTTGTGGCTCATACCACATAGGAATTACAACACAAAACAAGACAATAGGCTTGGAGATGCTCTTAATATGTTACTTCTACCAGTACATTTATCAATACACTTTTCATTTAAAATGTATATTGGTAAATTAAATGTGCATTGGTAAATGTGATTGTAAAAGTATTCATGTACAATACACATTTATCAATGTGTTAGAACACTTGTTAACATAACCCAACAATTATTTGTTGAAAAATTAATTGAATACGTCTACTTCCTGGCCACGCCCGTGCTTATAGATACGAGAAACTTGATCTAAATTTTCAAGTAGAAAATTGCATACCATTAATTGATATGCTAATGGAAACATGGGTACATGATATTGACTGTTAGAATATGATGTAAAACGGAAAACAAGATACTAACATTTTGACATCTCATATTACAAATTTTTTTTAAATTTTTTAAGATATGTTCTCCACACAAAAATTTCGAAAGAATAGGCTAGAGATAAAATCGATCTTGATTAAACAACTAAAATATTAGGAAGTAAGACATATTTTCGGGGAAACTTTTTTCCTCAATCCAAATCTTTTAATATTCTCTATTTAAAATATATTTATAATAAATCTTAATTAAAATATAAACATATCTAAATGTCCTAATTAAATTACTGTTCATTTGACTACGTGAACAACAATTGTTAGTGTTGGCTCTTAAAATCACTGTTTACTTGCTTATGTGAGTAGTGATTGTTAGTATTTGGATCTTAAAATTACTATTCACTTGTTTACGTGAATAATAATTTTAAAACTTAAACACTAACGTTAGATATTTTGAAAATTCAAATCCTAATTAAAAAAAATAACAAAGCTTAACAGAAACACCACAAATTAGTCAAATACTAATTGATTATTTTTTGTGTTGACGTAACCTGTTCGAGGAACTTTTGAGGAACCCTTTACTGCTTTTCCTTCTTTTTTTTTTCAATTTTCTTTCCTTATATATTTAGGATTTTGTTTGTGTTTGAAAGATTTTTCTGCCACTGCAGAATAATTTTAAATTGAGAAGGCTTGTGATGCAATATGTCATCATGTTTTTATAACATTTTTTTTATAAATGGTTCGTCATAGCAACCAAAGCAAACAAGCAACAGATGAATAGATGATGGCGTATTTAATTTTGAGTTTACATCATGTCACATCAACTTTATCTTTATCTAAAAGCATTATATCACATCAACTTTATCTTTATTTCAAAGCATTTAGTTAAATAGTACTAAGTCTACAACCAAATAGTTACAACACTTTTATAACATCTCTCTTCCACTTTATCTTAAAATCGATGGGTGTCCATCTTCTCATGCAGCCAGAGTCTCATGCGGTCAGAGTCGATGGGCACCCATACGGCAAGAGTTGATGGGGTGCCATGCGGCAAGAATCGGTGGATGTCCATCTTCTCAAAAAATTCGAAAAAGACGGCCATGGAATCCATAGCTTCCAAGCTCTATAAAACCTTCACAGTAAGTCCAAGTTTGGACTTCCATAGGTCAAAATGGGGTAGAACGAAATTCTCTACAACATAGAATAACTAGATTTTGAAAACAAAGAAGTTTGATAGATCAAAACCCAAGAAAGCCAAAAATAGCACAAACTTAGATCTACAAGAATCCATCCACCAAAATAAAAAATGTTAAGTCCTAAAGATGCTTAGAATCATGTAGAGAAGAAGATAGAACAATAAAATGGACGATCCATCATGAATCAAGTTGCACTTGCCTAAGCTCTATCGGTTGGTGGGAGGTAATGGAGAAGAATGAGAAGAAATAAATGGAAGTAATGAAGAGAGAGAAAAGGGTGGTTGGGCATTATAAAGAGAGGGTTTCCTCATAATGAACGAAGCCCAATCAAACCAAGCCAACCCAAAATAAACCAAGCCAAGTTATGACCAACCAAGACTAGGCTAGCAAGTCAAGTCCAACTACGAATTGTTTGCCATGAAATATAAAAGAGCAGAATAATTATCGGAGGACTGGACTTTTACTTCACGTTACAAACTCGCTTGTACAAAGAAAGCCTAGGGACGAAAACCTAGGTACAGCAATCTAAGTACAATTGTTTATTTTAGATTCTGGGGGTGACGATAGAGGCTCGGGAAAGCGACGACCGCTCTGCCTTACTCCTTGGACGATCGGTATGCAGCCTTGGCTCCGGAAGATTGCTTGGCGTTGAAGAAATGCTTTCTTTGCTCTCTCTTTGCTCTTTTTCTCCAAGTCTTCTAATGCTCTCTGATCTCGAAAAAGGGTCCTCTTGCAAGGGAATGGCACCTCGCTATTTATAAGAAGGGGAATGCAATCATTAGGGTTTGCAATGATTCCTCCTTAGGATGGCGGCGGCCTGTTAATTGATCAATCTGGGCCATTAATCTTGAGTGTGATGAATCTGGGCCACTTAATGTAGATTGTACCAAATCCCATCAGTAATTAATGCTGATTGGAATGAATCCTCGTGATGATGATTTGCTGATGTCTGCGAATCTGGATGAATAAGTTTAATTCATTCTCCTGCCACGTGTCCCAGATTATTGGGATTTGACCCAATCTTTGATTGCAGCAAATCTGGGAAATTGATTGGCTTTATGACACGTGTCCTGGGAGTCGCTATGAGGATTGAGCCGCATAAGGATGGAGCTGCATAAGACTGGCCACGTGTCGGGTCTGCTTGGGGAGTGGCCCCCCGAACCTTCGAACCATATGATAATTTGAGCCGTATAATGGGTAATGAGCCGCATGGAGATGATCCTTGCAAGCCGCATGGGGGGCCTCTGCTTGAGCCGCATGAGACTGTTTCGGCCTGAGCCGCATAGGGCAGCTTCATCCTGAACCGCATGGGGAGTCTTCGCTTGAGCCGCATACGAACATCCACGTGCCAGGGCCACGTGACATTTTCTGGATCTCGGGGGATTGTGTCAAAGATCTCCTTCTTTTCCCTAGGGGTCTGTCATTATGACAGAGTCATAATTACCTCTTTTGTGTCAGGACTGTCACTTTTTCAGAGTTGTCAGCCGTCAAAGTAATTAATGCAGGAGGGAAAAACTGCTTTGCAAGCCACGTGTCTTCTCTTCTGAGCCGCATGGGACGTCTTGAGCCGCATAGTCCTTTGTGCCGCATGACTCTCTGAGCCGCATGGGCTTTCTGAGCCGCATGGATTTTCCTGGCCGCATGGATCTTTCTGTAGTATTTTTCATGCTTCTACAAGACCCCCTTCAAAGTTTTCAATTTGCAAAATTGAAATACTTTGAATAAGAAGCATGGCTGTGTGCAGGCTTATCTAGCCGCATATGAGGTCCTGACCGCATGGATGTTTCAGCCGCATGGATGGCTTAGCCGCAGGGACTTTCGGCCACATGACCATCTGAGTCGTATAGTTGTTTTCCGCCGCATGGCCATTTGAACCGCATAGACTTGTTGCCACGTCATTATGCCATGCGTGCAAATCTTTTTGGGACAGGATCCTAAGAGCTTAGTCTTTAATTGGCTGGTTTGGCTCGATAGCTGAAGAGTCGATCACGTTGTACGAGGCGTCAGTCCATAGTCCTCCTTTTTTCTGTCTATAAATAGAAGGGCATTTGGACGGTCTTCTCTCTTAGACTCTTCTTGACTCAGATTCCTGTCGTGTTTTCCTCCTCTGATCACCAGACAACAATGGCACCCAGGGCTTCTAAGGCTGTGAAGAAGGCTATGGCGAGAGGTAAGAAATCGGCTTCGTCCTCGACTGTCGCGCCTCCCGTTCGTCTTGACGTTCACGTTGCCATCGAAGGTAAGGATTATGTAGTCGATTGAGTACTTTGAAACCCTAACAGAGCCTGCTTTGCTGCCTGCTTCATGCATAAGACTTTGACGTAAACTTCTCAAACTACATGGTCCGCATACACGTCTCATGACTGAGCTGCATGGGGGTATACCCCATGTCCGAGCCGCATGAGAATCGTCTTAAACAAACCGCATGAATATTTCTAAATGTCTTCTGACTGTTTCCATTTTCTTTGGTTCTCGCAGTATCTCCACCGAATGCTGAGATTGCAGTGTCAGAGGAACCGCAGCCTCCTGTCATCAACCGGGGGTCTTCCTCTGTTAAGGAGGAAGCGATGAAAGAAGAACCGGCGCCTGAGGGGGATGGCAGCCCTCCAAATATCGAGACTGCTGAGGGTGGTAGCGCTGGGAATCCTGACTCTCCTATTCTGGATGAGGATCTCCCTCATTTGTATCCTTCATATGTGAGGTGGTTGAAGGAATGGTATATGCGCTTCTGCAACTAGGATTTAGGGGCTTATCGTGGATGTCTATCTTTTGTCTGTAATCTTTGTTTTATTTCGCTTTTCTTCTTGTCTGCATGAAGAACCTTTTTGACTTGCTCGTAATCGTGTGGATGTAACCAATTTCTGAATGAATGGAATATATTTGCTTCACTCTTTTTGCTTTGTAATAGTCATCTTATTGGGACATTTTGCGTGGACCTATTGCCCCTAACGTACCCTGGTTTTGGATACGGACAATAAGTTTAAAAAGGAGTCAACATACTTACTCAAAGGTACTGAGGACATGGTGAGTATGAGGGTTTCTTCGACGGAGCCTTCCCACTCAGAGGTAATGAGGACATGGCAGGAGTGGGCTCAATGAAGAGGGGGTACATAGAACGACTCAGAGGTAATGAGGACATGGAAGTTCTATATAAGGGGTGATTTATTTTTGGCGGAAGTGGAACGACTCAGAGGTAATGAGGACATGGCCGTTTTGGAAATTTGTAGATCTGTTACCCTTTTTGTGCACTGGGGAGTGCGGGTAGTGGATCATGAGGGAGGATCTCTTCCAGGAAGAAAGTTCAGAGGTATGATCATACATGACTTACTATCTGACAGAGTGATCGGGATGTGAGTTCAGAGGCACCAGCGGGTACATGACTTGATAATTTGGAATATTGTAGATGTGTGAGTTCAGCAGCACCAGCGGGTACATGACTCGATGATATAGAATATTATGAGGGTGAGTTCAGTGGTACCAGCGGGTACGTGACTCAATAATATGGAAAACGTAAAGATGCGAGTTCAGTGGCACCAATGGGTACATGACTCGATGATCTGGAATGTCGTGAGGGTGAGTTCAGCGGTACCAGCGGGTACGTGACTCAATGATCTGGAATGTTGTGAGGGTGTGAGTTCAGAGGTACCAACGGGTACATGACTCGATGATCTGGAAAATGTGAAGATGCGAGTTCAGCGGCACCAGTGGGTACATGACTCGATGATCTGGAATGTCGTTCAGACATAATATTTCTTCAGGAACTTGCCGTTGACGGACAGCATGAGCAAGTCTCCATTTTGTTTTGCGAGGCGGTAAGCACCGTTGGAGAATACAGCCTCAATGATGAATGGGCCTTCCCACTTTGGCTGGAACTTGCCGACGGTCTTGTGAGTCATGACCATCGGCCTCCGGACTGCCAGAACGAGATCGCCCACTTGGAATGTTCTGATTTTGACCTTCTTGTTGAAGGCTCCAGAGATGCGTGCTTGGTATAGCTCGATCCGTTGTTGAGCTAAGAGGTGCTTTTCATCTAAAGCCTCTAACTCTTGTAGCCGGCGACGGTAGTTATCATCCGTCGTTAATTGATAAGTGAGGGCGACGCGGAGTGAGGGTATTTGAGTCTCCAATGGAAGAACTGCCTCACTCCTGTACACCAGGGAGAATGGTGTGTTCCCTGTGGCTGTTCGGACCGTGGTACGGTACGCCCATAAGCATTTACCAAGCTTCTCATTCCAGTCGCGTTTGTTGGACGATACGAACTTTTTGAGCAACTTGATGATGGTTTTGTTGAATGCTTCTGCCAATCCATTTGCTGCTGGATTGTATGGTGTCGAAGCAACATTCTGAATTATGTGCTTGTCGCAAAACCGATAGAAGGCGTGGCTTGCAAACTGCGGACCATTATCGTGGATGATCCTTCGGGGCAGTCCAAAGCGATAGATGATGTGATGCTTGAGGAAGCTGATCACGTTTGAAGTCTTCACTTCTGCAAGTGGGACAGCTTCCGCCCATTTGGAGAAGTAATCCGTGATCGCGAGTATGAAGCGATGTCCTCGGGAGGAAAGTGGAGTGATTGGACCAATGATATCCATCCCCCATGCTTCGAATGGCCAGGATGCCACTGTCGGATGTAGAAATTCGGATGGTTGGTGGATGAAGTCTGCGTGGACTTGGCAAGCCTTGCACTTCCTTGCATAATCTATCGCATCTGCTACCATTGTGGGCCAGTAGTAGCCCATTCGGCGAAGACGGTCTTGTAATTTAGGGCCAGGCTGATGGGCCCCGCAGATACCGTCATGAGCTTCTCGTACAGCTTCTTTGGCTTCTGCATTTGACAGACACCGAAGCAATAACCCATCGTAGGATCGCCGATAGAGCATTTTCGTCTCTGTATCGTAGAAGAATCTGAGAGAACGCCTTCTGATAGAGGTGGCTTCCTTTGGGTTCTCGGGCAGGATGTCGTAGACTACGAAGTCAATGAATGGTTGTCTCCAATCTGGGACTTCGTCGATTGTCTGGGCGGAATAACTCGCCACGAATTGAACATTGTTCTTGGGACAGACCAATTCGTGGCCTATCACATCCACCGATTGATGAGCATAGTTCGGAACCGCTAGGGAAGCGGCAAGGCCAGCTAAGGCATCGGCTTCGATATTTCGGAGTCTGGGAACATGTTCG
The DNA here is from genome assembly GCA_029216955.1 of Iris pallida. Taxonomy (NCBI): domain Eukaryota; kingdom Viridiplantae; phylum Streptophyta; class Magnoliopsida; order Asparagales; family Iridaceae; genus Iris; species Iris pallida. The sequence continues at coordinate 631,908 of JANAVB010002197.1, read as the reverse complement.
ATGAAGAACCCCTCGAACGACGAAATGATGTCGATCGCTATTTGGTGATAGGGGATCATGTCTTCATGGCGGACTTCGTATGAACCCCGGATCTGATTGACGATTAACTGAGAATTGTCGTATGCTTCAAGATATTCTACCTCCAGCTCTCTTGCAAGTTGGAGGCCAATGACCAGAGCGTTGTACTCGACCACATTGTTAGAGCAGGGTTCTGTGAGAGAGTAAGCGCGATTGATCACCAATCCGGAAGGAGACACTAGCACCACCCCGACTCCGACGACGATGTTGCCCTTAGGTCCGGTTCTCGAAGCACCGTCGAAGAACATTCGCCATATATCGTCGTGAGAGGTTGCATGCGAGTTGGCGACCTCATCTGGAATTTCTTCATATATTCTGGACGACTCCAAGCCCGGGTGGGCTGCCAAAAAGTCTGCCAGGGCTTGACCTTTGACAGCCTTCTGCGGGACGAAGATCATATGATAAGGGGACAACAATATTGCCCATGTAGCGAGGCGGGAGCTGAGGGCCCCTGGTTTTGTCATGAGGACCCTGAGAGGGTTGACTCGTGATATCACGTGTATGGTTTGTCCAGTAACATAGTGCCGCGTCTTCTGAATGGCGAACACCAGGGCGAGGCATTCCTTCTCCACAGCAGTGTATCGGTGCTCTGGCCCAATCATCATTCGACTGAGGTAATATATGGCCTGTTCATGGCCTACATTATTGTTTTGTGCCAGCAGAGCACCGAGGGAATGCTACATTGCTCGTACGTAGAGCAGGAATGGTTTTCCAGAAACCGGAGCCACCAGGACTGTAGGGTTCAACAAATATTCTTTGATGCTGTTGAAGGCACGCTGACATTCCTCGTTCCATACGAATGAGACGTCTTTCTTCATGAGATGGGTGAATGGCCGACATCGCCCGGAGAGGTTAGAAATGAACCTCCTGATGTAAGCTAGCCTCCCTTGGAGGCCTCTGAGTTCGCGGAGATTTCTCGGGGGACCCATCTCCATAATTGCCTTTGTCTTCTCAGGGTCTACATGGATACCTTGGGCGGTGATGATGAAACCCAGGAACTTCCCGCTGGATACGCCTAGGAAGGACTTTGTAGGATTCATTTTCAAATTGTGCGCTCGTATCAGATCGAATACTGTTCTCAGATCCCGCAGATGGTCTCCCTTACAGCGACTCTTGACGGCGATGTCATCAACGTAGCACTCCACCGTCTTGCGCAAATGGTCTCTGAAGATGATACTCATGGCTCTTTGGTATGTGGCGCCCGCATTTCTTAAACCGAAAGGCATGACTGTGTAACAGTATGTGCCAATCGGTGTTCGGAATGATGTATGCTTTTCGTCGTCAGGAGACATTTTGATTTGGTTGTACCCCGAGAAGCCATCCATGAATGACATATGTTCGAAGCCGCAGGTGTTGTCAATCATGATGTCTATGATAGGGAGGGGGAATTCATCTTTTGGACATGCCTCATTCAGATTGCGGAAGTCGATACAAATTCGAATCTTCCCATTCTTCTTGAGGACCGGAACTATATTGGCGACCCAGTCAGGATGTTGCTCTTCACGAATGAAGCCGCTGGCTATCAGTTTGTTGACTTCGGCTTCGATCGCATCCATGATGCCTGGGCGGAAGCGTCGCTGTTGTTGCTTGACCGGCTTTGCATCTGGCCGAATGTTGAGTTTGTGGATAGCAATATCGGGATCTAACCCCGGTATGTCTTCATAGCTCCACGCGAACACGTCAATATATTCTTTGACAAGTTCCAGCAGCGATTTCCGCTCTTTGTTTGTTAGGCTTTTACTGACGAAGATTGGTTTTGGAGAAGATTCGCTACCGAGATCCACTTGTATAACCTCATCTTCCGTAGGGGGTTCTCTTAGTTCGAACCGCTTTTTCCATTGTGCATCCAACTGTTGGGCCCACGGCTCTAGCTCGAGGATTTCAGGCATGTCCTCATCTTCTTCATAAGCGTCGGCGAATGCCATGTTGGCTGACAGGACTTGTCTGAATATGTCTCCGATGCTGGTATCTGAGTCAGAAGTTGGTGACCCGGTTGAATGTGCCTGCCAGTCACATTCTTCATCTGAACTCTCAGGGGTCGTCGTGGGTGTTACATACCCTAATCCACATCGAGTTTTGCTATAGTAGTCCCGTGGCTTGCCAGCCGGGATCGGTGGCTTCAAAGGTAATCGTCGCCCGGTGCCGTAGTTCAAGCCTGGCGTAGTCTCCAGATCGTACCCTTGTTTTTGCATGAGATATTTGGATTGGGGGCTATAAAGATACAGAGACAGTCTCCCGGTGTCTGACCCAAGGTCGACTTCTTCTATGGTGAAGGGATGCGGATCGTCCTTCCGGCCGAAGATGATTGGATGATCCCCTCCCTCGATTATGCGGTAGGCATCTTCCACTGGAATAAGCTGGATTACGGTGTGTACATTTGTCACCTGTGTGTGTAGGTGAGTGCCTATACCATGTTCCATAGCATAGCTTATTGAGCTCGAGGTAGTTCAAAGATAGCCCTTTATTGATGAAGTAAGGTATCTTTTCTAGGGGGATTACATCATCTGCGGAGGGAACATCAGTGTGGGCAGCCACATACTTGGCTAGCTCCAGTTCCTCTTCGGCTACCCCCTGTATAAATGAAGACTGAGAGGACGACCTGGGCAGCTTGATCATCAGAGGTTCAGCTGGTGAAACAGAGCGTGGAGTTGTTGGCAGGCTAGCGACCCCCAGCTTGATACTTGATGCTGGGCGGGGAGTGGTTGGTTCGCTAGAAGTCCCAAACCCTGCATTGGGATGACGACTCTTCTTAGGAAGACGTATCGTCATCGGCTTGTCGGAGGGATTGAGCTTCTCCGTTTGCTGCTGGCCGATTCTCGGCAGCCTGATTGTCAGTGGCTCCGTTGTGGGTCTTGGCACTTGGCCAGACCTTGGCAGCCGGATTATCATCTGCTCTTCTTGCGCCGAGAGGCTGATTACGTCCTTACGCAGAGTGGCTGTAAGGGGTGCGGACTTGCCAGGTTTGCGAGCCTGGAGGTGGATCGTCAGAGGTTCTTCTGATCCTGTGGCTGTCTCAGTACGAGCTTGCACATCTCCTTCACCAAGGTGCTTCTTCGACTTTTCATATAGGCAGGAGTCTGAGTAGTAGGATTCGACCCCTTTGAAAGGATCGATGTCGGCAAATTCTGTCCTCACGAAGCCGTATTTATCGACGTACTTGAAGCACTGGTGTAGCGTGGAAGGCACGATCATATAATCGTGTATCCAAGGGTGTCCCAAGAGGATGTTGTAAGAAGTATCTGCGTCTATGACGTAACAGGTGACTTCCGACTGGAGATCGCCAATTTGACACTTCAGACGAATCTTCCCAATTGGGTAGCTCCTGCCCGAATTGAAACCGCTGATGGCGGTGCTTGTAGGCGTCAGGCGATGCATCGGAATACAAAGATGATGTAGCAGATCCTTCGGAATGATGCTTATGGAAGACCCAGGATCAATGTGCATTCGGTCCACCTTCACGTCCCCGATGTATCCAGTATAGTATAACGGACGATCATGCAGATTGGTCTTGATGAGCATGTCTTGTGGAGTAAAGACAATGTTGGGCATCGCTCCCGTGCAAGCACTGTCTTGGAGATCTGCAGGCGGGCTTTCTCCTGAGAGGTTGACTTGAGCCAAGTATGCGTCGGCATTTTGGAGTGCGTCGCTCAAAGCCGCGCGAACATCCTTTGAGAGTCTCAGAAGCTCGTATAATGATAACTTGGCCGGCGTGTTGGCCAATTGCGCGAAGATGTCGAAGTTGTAGGGCTTTTCCAACCCCTGCGGTGCCTCTTTTCGGAGGGATTTGTCAAAGCGAGTCTCCTTTGGCCTAGGCTTGTCGGTCGTCGGAGGCTGAGCCGGTCCCGGAGTGTCAGTTGTAGCAGGTTGATGATCTTCAGCCAAGTTATCAGCCACATGTTGGGATTGTGCCCCAGACCGAGTGACGACGGCTGTAGCTTCTTCGATATCTGCCGAGATTGTGCGGCAGGACCTGACTTTTCCACTCTTCTTGCGAGTGGAAGATGGTGTGGGCTGAGTTACTTCTGATACCAGGTCTGGATGGACCCACATAATCTCTCCTCGTGATGTGGTGAGGGACACTAGCCCAGCAGCCTGATCTCGGGGCGGTGGAAGATTAGCAACCTTTATTGTCGCCAGAGGGATGGGTACCACACCGTCTTGAGCTTCGGTTGGAGGAAAGCTGCCAAATTGTACTGACACCATATTGGCTGCCACAGTTACCTCTTCGAAATCGATGGCCAGAGCGTTCGAATCGATGAGATTTTGGATGTACCGTTTCAGTTGGTAGCAGTCGTGTGTGGCATGGTGGACGTAGCGGTGGTAATGGCAGTACTTTGGATTCTCCATGTCTGTCGGCCGAGGTTCCCGTCTTGGTGGAGGAAGCTGAATTTTGTCTCCTTGTATGAGCATGTCCAAGATGGGCTTGACGTGACCGTCTTCGAAGGAGTAAGTGATTTGCGGCCATTGTTTGTCTGCCGGCTTTGGCTCAGGTTTCTGTGCTGTATCGGCCACCATAGCCTGCTTACCCCTGCTGTCCCGATTGTTGGAGGGGCTACCCCCATTGTAGTTGTTGGTGTTGGGACGCTTGCCCTTGTTCTCTCCGTCCGAGATGTGCAATCCCAGTTGGTGAGCCTTCTTCAACCGTTCTTCGGCGCTAGTGGCACTGATGATAAACGTCTTCCAGTCCTTGAATTGACTTTCACCCATCCAGAGACTGATTGTTGGGAGCAATCTCTTTTGGCAAATTTCAATTAGGGAGGAATCCGGATTCTAGATGGCAGCTTTATTGCGGTTTGGCGAAACCGCTCAATGTAGTTCCTTGTCAGCTCTTTCTCCCCTTGGACGACGTCCATGAGGGTGGACATTGTGATGTCCTGCCCTACTTCGTAGAACCTCTCCAAGAACATGCGGTTGAAGCCGGCGAAGGAATGGATGCAGTTGTCTGGCAGGTTGCGATGCCAGTCGAAGGCGGCTCCCTCCAATGCCCCGATGAATAATCGTGTGAGGATGGCATCATCATGGGGCAGATGGTCGGTGGTGACCTCGAAGTAAGTAATGTACCGACTTGCTGAGGTCTTGCCATCATAAGGATTGATATTGAACGACTTATATCTTGGTGGGAAGGGGACATCCCTCCATGCAGCAGGGTATGGTTGCCGTATTCTGAGGTCTTGAGAATTTTCTCGGGCGTGAAACATGGCTCGGAGCTCCTGGACCTCTCTTCTCGCTTCGCGGGCTTCATCCACGGTGGTGGGGGCCGTTCCTTCAGGAGGATTGTTGTCCGGGTTCGGTGCCGCTGAATTTGAGTCCGTATTGGCTGCAGGACCCGTGCTTGTTTGGCCAGGCGTTCCTTCTTGCAGAGTTGGAAGAGCCGCTTTGATCTCGTCTACAGACTTGACCAAGGCAAGCAGTATAGCCTCCAGAGTGTCGATGCGTTGGCGATCACTGGAACCACCTTGGTTATTGTCCGTCATGAATACCGTCCTTACGTGAGGGGAGATGGACGGAGCGGTGGAGGAACCGCCCTGCGAATCATACCCCTGTAGTGAGAAGTCATCGGGATACGTAGGAATGTTCTCTTCTGGTTCGGACTCGGAAGGAACAGTACCCCCAATCTCCGAGTTTGCCTCGTCTTGGGAGTTGGGGACGTCGGGGTTTGGCTCGTCTTCTTGGAACATCGGATTGTCGTGGAGGTTCGGAGGAGTACTACCCCCAGTCCCAGCAACCCCCAGTGTTGTGGATGACGCATCTCCCATTGTAGCAGATTTCGTCTTAGAATGGGTACCTTGGAAAACTCCGGTGGTGGGCACCCGCTTAGACGAGAGTCTCTTAGTCATAGTGGTTGAAATCTTCGGGCTAGGAACATTCGTCTTCTTCCCTTTTCCATCGACGGGGACTTTCTGAGCAGAGTTGCAGGAGACGATGGGAGGCGCCTCGTCTTCTGAGCTTGATCGTTGCAGTCTTTGGAAGATGGACCGTCGGTCCTCTTGTACTGTCGCGTTGCTGCAACAGCAGTTGACGATGACTTGGGTGCAGTGACGTCCGTGGGAGGACTTTTTGCACCCCGGGGCACCTTCTCTTTCCTTGCGTTTGTGGAGGATGGCCTCACGCAAGTCATATAGGTCCGGATCGACCATGTTTGCTCCCTGGATTTTGGGAGACTTTTGAGAACCTCTCTGTCCGTCTGCCGCCGGGGGCTGGATTCGAGTAGTTCTGTACAACTTTCCATCAGAGGCCCGTATAATAGTACACGGGACGCTCGGGTGGTCAGAGGTCGGATCAACGGACCGAGCTTGCCAAGCTCGTGCTGCCCTAGGCTTCTTCACTCTAGTACGTAAGGGCACATAGTAGGAAGAGTCTAAGTGGTGCTGGAGAGAATCAGACATGTCTTCTTGGGAGCACAGGAGATCAGAACCATAGGTGAGGCGGTCGAAGACAGAACCTCGTGGAGTAGACGTCATGCGGCTGGAATCATCAATCCTCATGCGGCTGGCAGTCGTAGCCGCATGGATCTTCTCCATGCGGCTGGAAACTCTGGCCGCATGAGTGTTCTTCATGCGGCTGGACATCCTAGCCGTATGAGTACTATGCATTTGGCCAGCAGTATCAGCCGCATGGTCATCATTCATGCGGCTGGCAATTTGGGCCGCATGAGTCTTCGCTTTGCGGCTGATGCCCTTGTTATGTTGTTTTCTGGAGCCCATAGAATCGCTCTTTGCCCCTGCAAGTCCAGCATCGTAGTGCTTTCCTCTGCCGGACTTGGGGACAGCAGAGTCTTCTATGGCTCGAAGTGGGGCCGCGCGAGAGTCGCCTTCGCCGTCTTGGGTAGCATCGAGGACTTGGGGAGGAGCAAATGATTTTGGCCTCCACTCTTTGCGAGCCTTCGTTGTGCGGGTGCGCTTCTGGACCGGGCCAGCGCTTCCTTCAGAGAGCATTTCTTCGAACGCCTGTTGGTCGAAGCGGACGACCATCTTCTGTTGTGTGGAGCCAAGTTTGGCTGCATCCGATTGCGTCACCAACTCCTCAGCCGTGGAGAAGTTAGTCCCCAGCAGAGTCGCCATCGTGTTTGCCATGAAATATAAAAGAGCAGAACAATTATCGGAGGACTGGACTTTTACTTCACGTTACAAACTCGCTTGTACAAAGAAAGCCTAGGAACGAAAACCTAGGTACAGCAATCTAAGTACAATTGTTTATTTTAGATTCTGGGGGGTGACGATAGAGGCTCGGGAAAGCGACGACCGCTCTGCCTTACTCCTTGGACGATCGGTATGCAGCCTTGGCTCCGGAAGATTGCTTGGCGTTGAAGAAATGCTCTCTTTGCTCTCTCTCTCTGCTCTTTTTCTCCAAGTCTTCTAATGCTCTCTGATCTCGAAAAAGGGTCCTCTTGCAAGAGAATGGCACCTCGCTATTTATAAGAAGGGGAATGCAATCATTAGGGTTTGCAATGATTCCCCCTTAGGATGGCGGCGGCCTGTTAATTGATCAATCTGGGCCATTAATCTTGAGTGTGATGAATCTGGGCCACTTAATGTAGATTGCACCAAATCCTATCAGTAATTAATGCTGATTGGAATGAATCCTCGTGATGATGATTTGCTGATGTCTGCGAATTTGGATGAATAAGTTTAATTCATTCTCCTGCCACGTGTCCCAGATTATTGGGATTTGACCCAATCTTTGATTGCAACAAATCTGGAAAATTGATTGGCTTTATGACACGTGTCCTGGGAGTCACTATGAGGATTGAGCCGCATAAGACTGGCCACGTGTCGGGTCTGCTTGGGGAGTGGCCCCCCGAACCTTCGAACCATATGATAATTTGAGCCGCATAATAGGTAATGAGCCGCATGGAGATGATCCTTGCGAGCCGCATGGGGGGCCTCTGCTTGAGCCGCATGAGACTGTTTCGGCCTGAGCCGCATAGGGCAGCTTCATCCTGAACCGTATGGGGAGTCTTCGCTTGAGCCGCATACGAACATCCACGTACCAGGGCCACGTGGCATTTTCTGGATCTCAGGGGATTGTGTCAAAGATCTCCTTCTTTTCTCTAGGGGTCTGTCATTATGACAGAGTCATAATTACCTCTTTTGTGTCAGGACTGTCACTTTTTCAGAGTTGTCAGCCGTCAAAGTAATTAATGTAGGAGGGGAGAAATGTTTTGCAAGCCACGTGTCTTCTCTTCTGAGCCGCATGGGACGTCTTGAGCCGCATAGTCCTTTGTGTCGCATGACTCTCTGAGCCGCATGGGCTTTCTGAGCCGCATGGATTTTCCTGGCCGCATGGATCTTTCTTTAGTATTTTCCATGCTTCTACACGGATCACCTGACAAACGTCAGAGATCTCGTATACGCAGATGAAAATACGTATAACGGAAAACGGGAGTGACAATATGATTGAGTGGTTATGCGCCATGCTATGCGCCCAAAGGCATTCTATGCGCCCAAAGGCATTCTATGCGCCCAAATGAATTGCTATGCTCCCAGAGGGACTGTCATGCTCCCAAGGAAACTGCTATGCTCCTAGAGGGACTGCTATGCGCCCACAGTGAATCAGTGCATTTTCTACCTGTGTGCGCATAACAGTCATTTCAGTCCGCACATTTCGCTAAATTTGTGCCATCTGTCTTATCACGCACGATTCGCCGAATTCGAACATTACGTCTTATCTCGCACATTTCGCTGGATTGCGCCACTTGATGCATGTTAGTGTTTCAATACATATTGTTGTGTGGAGTGTGCCCCGTGTCTTGATTGGCTTGTGGGCACCCGTATCATTGGTACTTAACCCGAAGAGTTATAGACTCGACCATACTAAATACTAGTTTGACTTTCGTACCTTGTCACGAATTGACATTGATTGTTACCTTGGCTAAATGATTGATCATGCGTTCCTAGTTGGAACTAAAAGATTGGCTAGTTGTCTTATTGAATTGAATGAGACACGTTCATATATTAACCATGAACCATTGCAATCGACTAGCTGATCCCGAACATTGGCATATGGACACATGCATACTTCAACTTATTTCTACAAAAGCAGCATGTGTACCTTACACAGTCAAGACATGATCATTCTGTGGCTAGGTTTGATTGTTGCATTACGCTATGTAACACCTACAACCTAACCGCACGGGCATCGTTGTAGAGTTATGCATATCATACTCTGTACGAAAGTACTCATTCAGAATGACCATGATCCACGGTATGAGATTTCAATTAACATAGGGACTATTAAGTTAAATAAAATAACTATTGCATGGAGAGAATGGATTCCCGAGTTCTTATAAAGCAGCCATCTCGGGACAATTAGTGCCCCGATATGTCGACTGGTTCCCACGGATACTGTAAATCTGCCACACGGGCAGGGAGTGGTATCTGTTTATATTTTTTTGCATATTGATGAAGGGCATCCCGCTGGGACACGTCTAATTCATGATTGGCACAATTGATTATTGGATAGACTAGCCTTGCTTGTACATTGTAAGAACTGAGGAATCCCTTATTGTATATTTCCAGGATAACTTGGAACTTACAGTTAGCAAGCCGTAGTAGTTGTATTGCCGTTTAAATTGATTTGTTTGTGTACTGTACCTAGTATGTTAACTACTGAGATGGGCAGAATGTCAGGACATGACGGGTCAACTTCTGTCATTGTTTCGTTGGGAAGTTTGTTTGAAGTATCGTGATATTGTGTGAATCCCAGTAGCAAGCAGAGACTTATTTATCATATTCTTAACTCTTATCACTGGTTCTAATTCTTCATGTCGTGCTTCCTTTGTGGTACTTGCTATTTGAGGTCTAACCTCTCTGGTTTTGCATGGCCAGATTTAGAGCCAGCTCTCGAGGACTCAGCTTACTTCCACCCCCAAGATGATCAATACTAGAGGGATGATCGCAGGAGGACACGAGTGGGTTCCTTACTTCCCTGCTCGTTTTGCTACTTATTTTACTTTTGTCGCTTGGCACTGACATGTTAGTCGGACTGTCTTGCACTTACTTTTACATAATTATAACTAAGTCAGACTACAGCTGATTACGATTATGTATACCTTGTTATATCATCTGGCTATATTTTGTAAAGCCAGATCTCAAGAATATTTTGACTGAGCGTTTGGGACGTCATACTGCTAATTCTTACATGTTCTCTACTTACTGCTTTTCATTGAATGATTGAGAAAATAGAAGTTGAATAACCCTAGTAAGACCTGTATGTAGTATGCACTCCCTTGTCTTGTAGATAACATTGATCGTATTATACGGTATTCATCTACCCGTAATACGTAGCTGGCCGAGTCATTCCCCTGCTCTCCGATATTCTGGATCTGGAGCGTGACAAGATTTTAGTGGTGGCCCATGCAGGTCTGATTTCAGACTTGTGGGATGTTTTAATTTATAGGATGTCTCAACCACACATGTTTCCCCTTGATCTCATGATTCGTTACTCTCGACCCTAGCTTGACATTCTGGTATCCTTTGACTTCATTGATCTTTTCTGTCCGGTCGTTTGATTGTTCTCTTGTCCCTTTTCTTAGGGGCACCTCGTCCGCACTATTAGAGCTGGACAGCAACAACAAGGGCAACACGAACAACATGACCATGTTGATCAGCAACAAAGGCCAGTACTACCTCAAGAGAACATCCAAGAAGAGGTGATAGTGAAACCAACAGCTGGACCGCAGTATCCGGAGGTTCCAACACCACCAACAGTTCCGCCTACCCCTGTGGCAGTAGACACAAAAGCCCTTCTGGAAATCATAAGAGGAATGATGGCTACTCAGCAACATCAGATGTTGGCCCAGCAACACATGCACACTCAGCTGCAAGAGCAGAATTTATTACTCAACCAAGGATTGCAGACGGCTTTGGAAAGAGGAGTGAGGACTGATTCAGAGGCGTCAACCAGATTCTGCAAGTACAATCTCCGTCGTTTCGAAGGCACGAAAGATGCTATTTCAGCGGATGCATGGCTTAAGGACATAGAGGCTATTCTGATAGCAGCTAAGGTTCCGGCGGAAGAACGAATGGATCAAGTGAAGCTGTTACTTCAGGACCTCGCACGTGATTGGTGGGAATCAGAAGAAGTGGGCATCAGACGTCCTATTGCTTGGGATGATTTTATTGCGAGATTCAAGACGAAGTACTATGGAGTTGTGGCGCAGTTCGAGCTACAACAGAAGTTTATCAACCTCAAGCAGGCTGGTAAGACAGTGGATGCTTATACAGCAGAGTTCTGCAGACTGAGTAGGTTCGCCCCGGAGATGGTAGCAACGGAGAGCCAGAGGGCTATGAGATTTCAGCAAGGGTTCCATCTTGAACTCTTGCAATTGATATAGGGGCACAACTACCAGACTTTCGATGATGTATTGACGGTAACCCGGAGGCATGAGATCACCATACAGAGGATCACATCAAGGACTGGAGGTCAGAAGAGATCTCACAATCAGATTGAAGGAGGAGGGAGAGTAGCGCCCCGAATAACATCATAATCTCCTGGCATTCGCATTCACGATGTGGCGATACAAGGGCCAGCACCACCAACAAGACAACAACAACAACAGAGGAAGAACCAGCAACCCCCGACGGGCTGCACCTATTGTGGGAAGGCAGGGCACACTAGAGGTGTGTGTCGGGCATTGAACGGACAGTGTTTGATATGTGAAAGTCCAGATCATCGGGTTTCCACCTGTCCCATGAATTCGAGGTCAGGAGGACCAGTACAACAATTTCCTGTGCCGCCAGCACCAGGGGCATGCCAGTATCAAGGACCAGCGGTAGCAGTGAGACCGTTGGCACAATGTCCGTTGATGTCACAGGCTCAGATGTTTTGACAGCAGGGACCGTCGATGCAGCAGCAACAACAAAGACCACCCCAGCATCACCAAGACAGGGGCCAAAAGTAACACCAGGCTAGGCCACAGCATGGGAACCAACAAGGAGGCCGAGGACAGGCATTCAATCTGTCTTTGGAAGAGGCATTGGCATCGGGAGATGTTGTGGCAGGTAACATTCTCGTCGCCTCATATCCCGTAGTAGCATTGTTTGATTCGGGAGCATCACACTCATTTATATTTGCACGATTTGCGATACGACTGGGAATAACATTCGAGACATTGCCAAAGAGGCTGAATATACTCACTGGTAATGGGCTCGTAGGAGTTAGTAGAGTTATTCTAGCATGTCGAGTTGTAGTGTGCGGGCGTTCCTTACCCGCCAAGTTGGTAGAATTTTCTGTTGGTAATTTTGACGTTATCTTGGGCATGGACTGGCTGAAAGACAGTCATGCGACAATAGATTGTCGTAGAGGGAGTGTATCTTTTAATATTTTAGGCATGAAGCGGTTTACCTTAGTCAGATCAGAGACAGACCAACATAAACAATGAGTAGTAACGGTAATGGAAGAAGTTCAAGTCCCAAAGGTAGTTGAAGAGTTTCTTGATGTATTTTCCGAAGAACTTCCAGGTCTACCACCTGTTAGGGATATTGAGTTCAGTATAGAATTGGCACCTGGAACTAAACCGATATCGGATCGAGTTTACAGAATGTCGGATTCAGAGCAGGCCAAGGTGTATCAGCACATAGAGGAACTGAAGGCGAAGAAGTTCATTCGAGACAGCGAATCACCATGGGCAGCACCAGTGGTACTTGTAGGGAAGAAGGATGGGTCATCAAGATTGTGCATTGACTACAGAAAGCTCAACGCGGCAACAGTAAAGAACAAGTACCCACTACCAAGGATCGACGACTTGTTTGATCAGTTGAGCAGAGCAAGAGTTTTCTCCAAGACAGATCTTCGATCAGGATATAATCAAGTTAGAGTTCGAGAAGAGGACATTCCCAAGACAACATTCAGGTCAAAGTATGGGCATTACGAATTCTTAGTTATGCCGTTTGGTTTGACTAATGCTCCAGCAATATTTATGGATTTGATGAACCGCATCTTTATGCCGTACTTAGATCAATTTGTCGTTTTGTTCCTCGATGACATTCTGGTATACTCAGCTAGTGAAGAAGAGCATGAAGTTCACCTCAAGAAAGTGTTACAGGTTCTGAGAGAGAACCAGTTGTACGCCAATCTCAGCAAGTGTGAGTTTTGGACGGATCGTATTTCATGCTTGGGGCACATCATATCAGGGGCTCGAGTAGCAGTAGATCCCAAGAAAGTAGTAGTAGAAAGTTGGCCAATGTCTAAGACCGTAGCAGATGTGTGAAGTTTCTTGGGATTGACAGGATATTATAGAAGGTTCGTATCAGACTTTGCAAGACTCTCAGCACCCATGACCCGCTTGACATGAAAGGATGTGCCATTCGTCTGGTCGGCAGAGTGCCAAGCATCATTTGAGAATTTGAAGCAAAAGTTGATCACAACACCTATTCTTACATTACCAGTTGGACTCGGAGGTTTTACTGTATATTGTGACGTGTCAGGAAAGGGACTTGGGTGTGTCCTAATGCAACACGGAAAGGTGATAGCGTATGCATCTAGGCAACTTCGAGACCACGAGAAGAATTATCCGACTCATGACTTGGAGTTGGCAACAATAGTATTTGCTTTGAAGCTATGGAGGCATTACTTGTACGGTGATCGAGTGGACATGTACACAGACCACAAGAGTATGAAGTACATCTTTACTCAGAAGAAACTGAACATGAGACAGAGAAGATGGTTAGAGTTGATCAAGGATTACGACGTAGAGCTTCAGTATCATCCAGACAAGGCTAATGTGGTAGCAGATGCTCTTAGCAGATGAGGCGGCGCATTTATGTTGACATCACAAAAATACATTTTAGAAGATCTTCAAGAGATGGGCATCGAGGTTATACTTCCTAGTGATATAGGAATTCTGGCAAGTATACAAGTTCAATCAGACTTGGTAGACAGGATCAAGGCAGCTCAGGCACATGACCCAAGGATTCTGAAGCTTAGGACAGGATGTGAGTCAAAACTCAGGAAGGAGATAAAAATTCACGAAGATGGTACACTTAGATTTGGATCACGTCTATGTGTGCCAAGTGGAGATATCAGACAGGAGGTTATGACAAAAGCCTACAGTTCTCAGTATTCTATACACCCCGGAGGGACCAAAATGTACAAAGATATCAAGCAACATGGTGGAACGGAATGAAGAGGGAGATAGCTAGATTCGTTTCTCGTTGCTTAATATGTCAGCAAGTGAAGGCAGAACAACAGAGGCCAGCTGGATTATTACAACCGCTTCCTATCCCGGAATGGAAGTGGGAACATATCACAATGGACTTTGTGACCGGTTTACCGAGATCATCAAGTGGTAAGGATGCTATTTGGGTGATAGTGGATCGACTTACGAAGGTGGCACATTTTCTTTCTTTTAGAGTAGGGCAATCTACAAAAAAGTTGACAGAGTTGTATATGCAGCAGATAGTCAGGCAGCATGGGGTCCCTGTCAGTATTGTATCAGATAGAGATACCCATTTTACATCACATTTCTGGAAGATTTTACATCATAGCCTGGGTACCAAGTTAAGATTTAGTACGGCTTACCACCCACAGACGGACGGTCAATCAGAAAGAATAATTCAGACTTTAGAAGATATGTTACGAGCTTGCACCCTAGATTTTGGAGGATCTTGGGAGAGTCACCTGCATTTAGTCGAATTCTCGTACAACAACAGTTATCAAGCCAGTATCCAGATGGCGCCATTCGAAGCACTATACGGTAAGAAGTGCAGGTCACCACTGGCATAGGATGATATCGGGAAGAGAAAGATGTTAGGCGCAGAGATGATTGTTCAGACGGTTGAAGTGGTTAAGGGGATTAGAGAGCGACTTCGAGTTGCGCAAGATCGACATCGTCATTGGGCAGACCAGCATCGTAGGTCGTTAGAATTTTCTGTTGGGGACCATGTGTTCTTGCGGATCTCGCCTACTCGTGGGATCATTAGATTTGGTGTTCGCGGAAAGTTGAGTCCGCGATACGTGGACCCATTTGTCATCCTCGATAGGGTAGGCGATGTTGCTTATCGTTTGTCCCTTCCACCTTCGTTGCGAGAGGTGCATGATGTGTTTCATGTATCTCAGTTGCGAAGGTATGTATCGGACCCAAGCCATATCCTCGATCATTCTGAGCTAGTTGTTGGTACCAACCTGTCTTACGAGAAATAGCCTGTGTCCATTTTGGACCGAAGGGAGAAGATACTCAAGAACCGAACAATTAGCCTTGTCCGTGTTGCTTGGGGTCATCACTCCTTAGGAGAGTCAACGTGAAAACATGAGGATGATATCCGATCACGGTATCCATACCTATTTGACTCACAAGGTATATTTCTTTCCGTGTACCTTGATTGTCTTGATTCCTCATGCTTATCACCCTATGAGTAGAAATTGCTTGATGTCGTAGATTGATAAATATAGATATATTACTTGCTATTGATATTGTAAGATGACTGCTTGCTCGCTAGAATTGCTTGTACTTGGATTAGTCTAGCCCTGATATTTTTAGCCTGCTTGGATTTGAAATTCCGAGGACGAAATTTTTCTAAGGAGGGTAGAGATGTCACTCCCCGTTTCCGGGATACGTATTTTTAATACGTGTACTACATGATTGTATTTATTTAGTATTTATCATGTATTTATTCTGTATTTAATTCCTTTGATTACATGCTAATTATTTTCTGTATTTTATTTTTTGCTTTTGCTTAACTCTTGGTTTATTTTGGTTCATGTTGAACCAACTTGGTTTGGCTTGGTTCATCATGATAAGGGGTGGATGGCCTGGATTGTATGGAGAAGGAATGGGTGGTGGAGATCAAACTTGACTTGATATATATACCCTTTACTTTTCTCTCTCCTCGCAACTCCCATTTCTTTTCCTCAACCCTAACCCAATTTGGAGAGGCAAGTACATCTTGCACACCATGAGGAATTTCATGCATCCCCATTTATTTTTAGTCCATGTTGTTCCTCTTCTCTTTCTATACAAGTTTAGGTCTTGAAGTTTTTGATTTCCATGGATGGTTGTGTGTAGATCTAAGTTTATGCAAATCTTTGTTTTCTTGAGTTTTGATCTCTCAAACTTCATTATTTTCAAGTTTTGATTGTTCCATGTTGTAGAGAATTTAATTTTACTCAAGTTAGACCTTTGAAAACCCGAATTTCGAATTATTTCGAGTGATTTATGGACTTTGGAAGTTCATGGGTTCCATGGTTCTTCTTCTCGGGTTGGAGTAGAAGAACAGTGTGTGGGCGCATGGCATCTTATGCGCCCACAGGAACTTTAGCATACTATGCGCCCACATGATTGAGTGGTTATGCACCATGCTATGCGTCCAAAGGCATTCTATGTGCCCAAAGGAATTGCTATGCTCCCAGAGGGACTGTCATGCTCCCAAGGGAACTGCTATGCTCCTAGAGGGACTGTTATGTGCCCACAGTGAATCAGTGCATTCCCCACATGTGTGCGCATAACAGTCATTTCAGTCTGCACGTTTCGCTAAATTTGTGCCATCTGTCTTATCCCGCGCGATTCGCCGAATTCGAGCGTTTCGTCTTATCTCGCACATTTCGCTGGATTGTGCCACTTTATGCATGTTAGTGTTTCAATACATATTGTTGTGTGGAGTGTGCCTCGTGTCTTGATTGGCTTGTGGGCACCCGTATCATTGGTACTTAACCCGAAGAGTTATAGACTCGACCATACTAAATACTAGTTTGACTTTCGTACCTTGTCACAAATTGACATTGATTGTTACCTTGGCTAAATGATTGATCATGCATTCCTAGTTGGAACTAAAAGACTGGCTAGTTATCTTATTGAATTGAATGAGACACGTTCATATATTAACCATGAACCATTGCAATCGACTAGCCGATCCCGAACATTGACATATGGACACGTGCAGACTTTAACTTATTTCTACAAAATAAGCATGTGTACCTTACAGTCAAGGCATGATTATTCCGTGGCTAGGTTTGATTATTGTATTACGCTATGTAAGACCTAAAACCTAACCATACGGGCATCGTTGTAGAGTTATGCATATCGTACTCTGTACGAAAGTACTCATTCAGAATGACCATGATCTACGGCATGAGATTTCAATTAACATAGGGACTATTAAGTTAAATAAAATAACTATTGTATGGAGAGAATGGATTCCCGAGTTCTTATATGGCAGCCATCTCGGGACAATTAGTGCCCCAACATGCCAGCTGGTTCCCACGGATACTGCAAATCTGCCACACGGGCAGGGAGTGGTATCTGTTTATATTTTTCTGCATATTGATGACGGGCATCCCGCTGGGACACGTCTAATTCATGATTGGCGTAATTGATTATTGGGTAGACTAGCCTTGCTTGTACATTGTAAGAACTGAGGAATTCCTTATTGCATATTTCCAGGACAACTTGGAACTTACAGTTAGCAAGCTGTAGTAGTTGTATTGTCGTTTAAATTGATTTGTTTGTGTACTGTACCTATTCTGTTAACTACTGAAATGAGCAGAATGTTAGGACATGACGGGTCAACTTCTGTCCTTGTTTGGTTGGGAAGTTGGTTTGAAGTATTGTGATGTTGTGTGAATCCCAGTAGCAAGCAGAGACTTATTTATCATATTCTTAACTTTTATCACTGGTTCTAATTCTTCATGTCGTGCTTCCTTTGTAGTACTTGCTATTTGAGGTCTAACCTCTCTGGTTTTGCATGGCCAGATTTAGAGCCAGCTCCCGATGACTCAGCTTACTTCCACCCCCAAGATGGTCAATACTAGAGGGATGATCGCAGGAGGACACGAGTGAGTTCCTTGCTTCCCTGCTCATTTTGTTACTTACTTTACTTTTGTCGCTTGGCACCGACATGTTAGTCGGACTGTCTTGCACTTACTTTTACATATTTGTAACTAAGTCAGACTGTAGCTGATAACGATTGTGTATACCTTGTTATATCATCTGGCTATATTTTGTAAAGCCAGATCTCAAGAACATTTTGACTGAGCGTTTGGGATGCCGTACTGCTCATTCTTACATGTTCTCTACTTACTACTTTTCATTGAATGATTGGGAGAATAGAGGTTGAGTAACCCTAGTGAGACTTGTATGTAGTATGCACCCCCTTGTCTTGTAGACGGCATTGATCGTATTATACGGTATTCATCTACCCGTAATACATAGCTGGATCAGTCATTCCCCCGCTCTCCGGTATTCTGGATCTGGGGCGTGACAAAGAGGAACCTTGTGGCATGTGTCATGACGGCGATTGGGTCTTGGATACGGGGACATCGTATCATAGCACTCTACGAAGGAGGATCTTCACGTCATATCGAGGCGATAGGTTTGGACGTGTGAAGAAGGGAGACAAGGGAATGGGTGCAGTTGTGGCCATTAGGGATGTGCACTTGACAATAGAGTTTGGTTATAAGCTCGTTTTCAAAAGAGTTAGGCATGTTCCAAGTTTATGCTACAACTTGGTTTTGGTAGGAAAGTCGATGGATGATAGTTGTCAAATTATGTTTGGGGACAAGGACTAGAATCTTAAGCAGGGTTCCCAACAGCTGGCTCGAGGAGATGTATGTTATGGCATGTATAGGCTCAAGTCGCTGAGTGTACATAGAGGCCACATACATCATATAAAGGCTCGAGAAATGCTCGACGGGAGTTTGTGGATCGTCGAAAACTTGTTGGGGAGGATTTTCAAGATGTTTTGAGGGATACGAACGATTTGGTTCGTCGAGATAAAGCGACGAATGGTGATGAGCCAAAGATTGAGCATCAGTCTGTCGGTCCCATAACAGCTGGTCGATCTCTAGGAGAGGGTTGTTCCATGGATCTGATTTTGGTGACAGATGGTTTGCCAAAGCTTCATGAAACGATATTGGTTTTAGTATTTGGAAACCAGGAAGAAGATGAAGGTGTGTATCAAACTCAATATGAGACAGACACATATCCATTTGCACAGTTCTAGGAGAGTAGTTGGTCATCGACGGCGTGCACAATACATGAAGTTCTGCTCGATGATGCATGTGTATATGGGAGCTTCAGTGTCGAACACGAAGGTGGGCAGGTTCAGGAGCTTGAATCTCGGGGGAACTACATCATCCTCTTGGTTGGGCCAGTCAAGGGTGAAGAAGCTCGTCGAAAAAGGAGCACGTTACGATGGAAGACGAAAGTCGGAAACAGGTAGCCAAGACTTACAGTGATCAGGGACTTCAATCTTGGTCGAGTTATTGATGTCGGCATGGTCCCGGTTATTCAGGATATACTACGTATGGAAGCTAGTGTCGACATGGAGGTCGAGGAAGTAAAGACGAAGGAAGATGCACAACAGCTCGGGGGACCGGAGATCAATGATGAAGGAAAACATAAACTCTGTTGCGGGACAACAGACATGGAATCCAATTGAGGAACCACGGGGACCAACACCTCTTATCAGACTTGAAGAGGAGATATGTTGGGGTCCAGTCTCGATTTGAGGTGCTAGAGGACAGTCTGGACATCATCGGGACATAGGAGGAAGTTCTGTTGGGAACTGATCGAGTTCAGTCACGAATTTGTTCTAGCATAATTTGGTCCAAACTCTATCTAATTCTCAGAGAACTATTTGACCTAGCCAAACCGAATTCGGTCTATGTCGGTCTGTCGGCGGACAACACTATTGTGGGCCCCAAATCTGGATCAAATTAATTTTTATTGTGATCATATTTGGACTCCAAGTTTCATGCTGGGATATTTTAGAATTTCCTATTATTTAAAATGGGATTTCTCAACATGTGTTGAGGGTGGAGGCATGAGAATAAACATAATATGGGAGATTCAAGGTCTTTATCCACATGAAAGCTAAGAGAAAGTTCTTACTTTGCTCTTAGGCCTTGTTATTCCAGACAGTTGGAATACAAAATATGTTCGGGGAGTCGTCATCCTCGTTCAGGGAGATCGTTACGGATAGAGTGAGTGATTTCAAGTTGTAATCTTCTGCTTTCTTCTTGAGTTCAGTGAGAGGGTTGGATCTTTGGACAAATGGTTCAACAAGTTTGTATTCAGCCTTGTATCTTTTATAAAGTTATAAATATTGGAATTTGTCCAGGTGACATGGTCACCGAACCATATACTGTGTTTGATCCAGCTTGGCGTTCTTGTTAGACAGTAGTTCATTATCTTTGGGTTGGTTGGCATAGTTCCTGTCGCGTTCAGTTTTAGACACATGGATCAGAACACTGCATAGACGCTGCTTGTGTCCCAATATTTTTTATTATTATTCAGAACAAAGTGTATCATAAAAGTAAACTAGTTTTCAGAGATTCTTTTACTAAAAAAAAACTATGCAGACAAGATATTTTGTCCTTAATTAATTCTAAAGTGTCATAGATAAGAGAGCTCTATTTTTTATTATATTATACATGATATTGTCTCTTAGGTGGTGTTATGTGTAAAGTATCAAAATATTTATTGGAGTGGGTACAATGTTGATATAGTGGTTATTGTTTGGGTTTATTAAGAGTACTCTCTAAAAATGGTGTCACATTCAAGTGGCAACTCCAAGTGTGTATTTTAATATAAGATATTCTTTTGTTGACTTTTGTATATGGAGAGTGTAGTCCATGTGGTTGACATTGTGGAATATTTTTCTAGAGGAAAAGGTTTAATACCTCCAAAAAACAATTTTGTCACTCGTTTGTTTGGAAATTTTCCTTTGGAACTGGGTCCCAAAGAGGCATATCGACTCGAATAAGGGTGAAATGCGCAAAGTGGTGTTTTGATGGCACACTTTGCACTTCACGCGTACGCATTGGGCATGGGAGAAGTAGTAGCACGGGAACAGCGGAGCAGCGAGAGCGTGGGCATGTGGGTGGCACGGGCGTCGCGGGAGCGCAGGAACATCGAGTTCTTATGGAGCTGTTGCTTCCTGCGGGTGGCTATTTGAGTGGATTTGTTGTTACAACCGCCCACATAATGGTGCATAATGGGTTGTAACCACCCCTTATCCGTAGGATTTCTATCCAGATTATGTGGGTAGTGGCTGTTAGGCCGGGGTTAGAAAAGATATTTTGCTACGAGAGGAGAGTTAGCAACAACAACAAATAGATCCATGTAGATGAGCGTTCAAAAAGTTCTTTTTTGAACTTTATGGTTCCTGAGAATTTGATTTTCGTCTTGTTTTCTGATTATTTCTTCTTATGTAGCAACTTGGTTGCAAAGTTTTATTAACTTTAATTCCAACAGCTTCTTGTTGCAATATTTATGTTTCCAAAATAAGTTGTAGTTTTCAATTTTACATACTTTGTGCGATCTTTGTAATTCGGTAATTACAATATCAAAGCAAGACCCGAGCAACAAAGATAAAAAATCGTGCAGGTCTCCTCGACACCAGTTTTCATAAACTTGAGAAATTTGATGGAGAGCATTACAACATCTGCAAAAGGAAGATCAATCTTTAACTCGTCAATGTTGAATATGTGTTGACCGATCCAGAACATGTTCTTCTAGAAACTGATGAAGCACATAAGCTGGCAGACATAATTATCTCACAACAAAAATATAGGAAAGACAACAACTTGTGCAGGTTGTTAATACTCAATGCTATGGAAGATTATATGATAGAGTCGTACAATAAGAAGGTGAATGCAAGAGACATCTGGGAGTCACTTTAAAAGCATTAAAAAACTGATGAAAAGATGTCCAAAATACTTCTCATCGACAAATTCTTTAATATGTAATTTGAATATGAGAAGACCATGTTGGCAGAAGTTAAGGAAACACTGAAGTTGCAACAAAAGCTTGAGAAGGAAGATATGTGTACTTGTGGGTTAGATTAGGACTCCTAATTGTTAAGTCCCATAAGTAGGAAGTTAAGAAAAATGTCTCATGTGTGCTCTTTTTCGGTTCAATGAGATTCCATCATCTTAAGAGCAACAACTCTTAGGTCTTCTACTTCAAGATAGAGAGACGTCTACTCCATCAGGTCAAGATCGTCACCATCAGATGTTGAGCAACCTTTACTGGGTGAGTACTTTATAAGGGGTTGAGTTTTTATATATATATATATATATATATATATATTAGAATCATTATATTTTAGGTTCAATTACAACTTGATGTCCTTAACTATACGATTTTTTTTAAAGTTGATACCCTCAACTTTGATATGTAACAACTTGATATATCCTAAATTTTAAAAATGATAAAATTATTCCTCCTCTTTTTCCCTCCTCCTCCCCCCGCCAGCTGTCACCACCTCGCTAACCCTGTGACTGCACCACCCCCACGCGCCTCTCTCTCTCTTTCTGTCGCGCGCTGACCGCAACCGCTGGTGGAAAGAGGGGGAGCTGCGGCACGACAGGGCACGGGGGGTGGTGCAGCTGTTGGGGGTACGGCGGGGGTAACTATAGCCGGACGATGACGACCTGCAAAGAGAGGGAGGGGCAGCAGAGAGAGGGGGTGGTTAGGGGCATGGCGTGGGGAGGG
The DNA here is from genome assembly GCA_029216955.1 of Iris pallida. Classification (NCBI taxonomy): domain Eukaryota; kingdom Viridiplantae; phylum Streptophyta; class Magnoliopsida; order Asparagales; family Iridaceae; genus Iris; species Iris pallida. Next base: position 609,398 of record JANAVB010002197.1, on the reverse strand, counting down.
AGCCGAGGGTGGTGCAGTCATGGTGCCGGAAGGGGGCCGGGTGCGCGAGGTTCGTGCAGCTGCGGGAGGGCGGTGCGGCAGAGGTGGTGACAGCCGGTAGGGAAAGGGGGGAGAGAGGATAATTTCGTCATTTTAAAATTTAGGGTATCTATCAAAATGAGGATATCAAATTGAAAAAGTCGAATAGTTGAGGGTATCAAGTTGTTATTTAGCCTATATTTTATATCTTTCTCTTGAGAAATGCAAGGGGTCAACTCTTAGGACAAGAAAGTCGATGTAAATAATACTACAATAATTTTATTATAAAAGGTTGGAATTGTTTTCTTGGCCATAGTCGCCATCATATACATATTTGTTCTTATTTGGTCTCGCATAACAGGTTATGGTTTGTATTTTTATGAAACCGATGTCGTCTAATGCGCATAATCCCAACATATACTAGCACTATCTAACCCAATTAAGGTCACGGTGTGGAGTGGACCGGGCTCACCCAAATCCAGGTTTGACATGGTTCGGGTCGGGCAGGATCAACCCAATCGAAAAGTATGGATCGAGTCAGGTTTTGACCCAAATACGTAAACCCAACCCAAGCCCTTAACCCAGACAGAACAGGTCTGGGCTGGACAGTAGGATCTCGTTGGCTGAAAAGGGCCGAGCCCATCACCCTCAGGTCCGGTCTGGCCTGAGAGAAGCAAACCCGGGCTGACCGGTTGGAAGAGTAGACCAGACTGACCTTGGACTTTGACTAAGCCTAAACCGACCCAACCCGAATTCGACCAGAGTCCCAAGTTGAATTTCGGACCGTCCGGCTCGCTTCACACTTTGAAAATAAAGGCCTAGCTACTGATTGGTAGGAAGAGATTTTCTTGATATTGCACGTGGACACTAGGATCTCATTGGCCGGAAAGGGCCCCTCCTGCCCCCGGCAAATACAAGACAAAATCCCATGAGAGCTCAAAGACATAGTCATGCAATAAAAAAAATAGGGATAATTTAGCAAATGCCCCCATTCTAAATGTTGAAATTAGCATATATCTCCACTATTTTATTTATCTAACATATACCCCCATTTTTGATATAAAATAATAAAAATTTAAGATATACCCCCACTCTTTTACATAGGAGTGGGGGTATTTGCTAAATAAAATAAATAGTGGGAGTATATGCTAGTTTTAACATTTAGAATGGGGGTATTTGCTAAATTATCCCAAAAAAATACTACTAAAGAGAAATTTACATAAAAGAGTATGGAGAGTGAACCACCTCCACCGGAGCAGCGAAAGCGATAAGTCCGAGATGCTGTGATTGATGACTGAGAGATCATGGGGGTGAGCTTAGGTTTAGAATGACCAAGTTGACTTAGTGCAGGAAACCTCCAGAACAATCTATACTATATACTATTATATAATATAAAAAAATTAATAATAAAAAAAGTCGACTTCATCTTAATTTTTTTTTTCAATTGTCCTTAAATGACTTTACTAATTAAAATTATTCATTAAATTTAATAAGGACACCTAGGTTAATCTATACTACTATATATTATATAATAAGAAAAGTTCGCTTCATCATGATTTTTTTTTCTTTCAAATATGCATTTGCATAACTTTACTAATTAAAATTACTCATTAAATTTAACGAGAACAGCTAGGTACTACGTATATTTTTTTCAAAGGAAAATACAGTTGCTCTTCTGGTATCTTTTGATCTTTCCGAGTACAAAAAAATAAAAAAAGGGTTAAAATATGTGCAATGCACGTACATTATATACTAGTATTGATTAAAGAGGTGGTGTGTCGTTATCTTCACTTGCATGAAGTGACAAAATAATTTCCAAACATAAATTTAGGCTAATTATATGTGCTAAATAAAATGTTTGAAGCAAGAGAGCGCAATGTGGCGGCATAGCCTGCAGTGTATCAATGAGCAATGAGCCGAGTAGCAGCAAAACTGCAAAAATATAGAAACATGATTAATTTTACATGGTTTACTTACATTTTATGCTATGGGTCTGGACTCTGGGGGGCTACATGTATACTTGTTGCTGAAACAAATCAAATGAAGGCTCATCTGGTTACAAGTAGAGCTCCCTCTGTAAACAAAAGATCTCAATCTTGTAACAAAAGAACATAAATTTTGAAAAGAAAAAAAAAGGATTTGCATCCGAGATCTTAGCGAGAGCCTGATCCGAAACTGCAGATCCCCAGAAATGTACCTGCGCCAATATCATGCACCAAAGTTATCAATACCAGGCGCCAAAAGCTACTGCATCTGATGCTGCTCCAGCACCGTTATGCAAGGTTCCTCGCAAGGTTGCAACCAGTACATCATGTGGTTATATTGACAAGAGTGCCACGAGATCGAAGTTGGCCTGCATCCACTGTACACATAAGATTATGGACACAAGATCACGAGAAACTCGTCTCTCGCATAAGATAGATTAAACAGAGGTGAAAGTTAACGCGGATCGGCAAGAACAAAAAAGAACCAAAAAGGCAGGGCAACAGCAAACATAACTTTGGAATTAAGTAAATTTGTTGGGCAAGTTCTGTGAAGTTGCACAATTGCAAATCGATATCTCAAGCTGATAATCCAATTAGACCAAACTTCTCTAAAGTTTTTTCAGACAAGTACCTATTCAAAACAGACTCCCACCATATTGCACCGCCAATTTACATTAATATTTCTTTTTCTTTTTCCTTCATTTCTATGATAGTTCCATATAACAACTTAGTTTATATTACATTGTATAATCACTGATGGATTAGATTCTTTTTTTTCCCTTCTTTTGATAGAAGCAACATACACAGTATATACAACATGATTCTACTGCCATATGAACCAGACAGGAAACTAGGCATCAAGCCCAAAATGTTACTCTGTACCAAAAAAAGAGGGAGATGAGCCTTCATCCCTTACCAGGTCTGCGCCTTTTGAATGACCAGTCTTTAGGAGAACTACCGTCACCATTGAAAGAAGCAGGACCACCGGTGCTTGAAGCATGCAACGGATGAGGCCGTTGATATTGAAACCTTCCAACTGAGGCATTTGGTTTCGCAGCTTGGCCCCTGTTAAAATTGGGAGAGGCACTCGGCGTACGGCCTGACATCAAAGATGTCAAGAAATTGCAGGGTGGGATATATCCCGTCCCTTTTCTTCCAGGAAAGGATTTGTTCGTCTCAACCTGGTCCAAAGACTCGGCACCAGGTGATATGCCAGATAAACCATCATAAGAGAGAATGCAGGCGATGGAGTACATGGATGCTCCAAGTGCAGGAGGTAAAACCACCTGGGGATTTTTTACCTGCCGAACAAATATTTCAGTAAACCAGGGATAAAAACTAGTTGAAGCGAGCAGTGTAACTGTGGAATGCAATGATTTCACTTAGATTAAAATCTACACACGAAGCTATAGCCAAACATTTGTTTCTATATTTTCTCTAGTTTGCACCATTAACATTAAGTTGAGCAGAGTCAGACTATAAAGTTTGGATGCTACATAAATATAAAGCCACAAGTTTATCAAATAACAGCACTAAACATATTACAGGTTTTCAATGCTATAGATATCGGACATATCAGACTAATATATCTGTCAATATATCATTTTGAGGTCTAAACCGGCATATATCGGCCATATACGTCGTATATATTGTTTTGAGAAAAGGCGGCCTATATATTGGTCGAAATCCGATATATTGGCCGATAATATCAGCGATATCCCCTGATATATGAAAATATCGGATATTAGAGGTGAATAAGTGTTTTCGGGTCGGGTTAGTATGTTTTTATATTGATGTTGTATTATTAATATAACTAGTCTTTTTTTGTAATTGTAATTTTATAATTGTCAGTTTGTTACCATGTTATAATGTTATGTTAGATGTTTTTTATTAGTTAGTTTTAGTTTTGTAGGGCATTTAGAACATTTAGTACATCTAGAAATTTGGATTTGATTATATATATATATATTGGAAAAGGGTAAATTTTATTCCAAAAGCAACACAATAATCTTACAACATACAATCATAGTGGGACTCTCACTCTTCAGTTTTCCATAGCATTTACATCGAATTCAATGTTATGGAGGATGCCTACAGGAGGGGTGATTAGCCCCTCAAAGATACGACGGTTTCGTTTCCTCCATACATGCCAAACAGTGGCAGCTAGTCGAACTCTGGCGGTCCGGAACCAGTCCTGCCCTCTTCCTCTGCTATCTCGGAGTACAGTAATGATATCTGCAACCCCCTTTCCTGAGTCACATCCACCCAACACCCTGCTTTGCTCAAACCAGATCTGCCATGACATGTCACACTCAAAGAAAATGTACCATATAGATTCATTCTCCACACTGCATAGCACACACTTAGGGTCAGGAACCTGAACCCCAAAAGCAGTAAGTCGATTCCTCCTCAGAAGACGACCAAGAAGAAGCCGGTAAACACACAGTTGCATCTTCCTTGCAAGACCCTTACACCATACGAACTCATAGTCAGAACTCAGAGGAAAAGTACGCCTAATGAGGTTATAGCAGCTCCGGAACTGGAACTGTCCAGTCCCAGTAGAAACTCCAGGCGGGTCCCAGACCCATCGATCAGCTGACAATACTGGGTCAAAGGCAACTGTCCTGATAATCTCACCAAGCTCCTCGGTATAGCGGTAGGACTCAGGCCTCCACTCTCCATCTCGGATAATACGTTGGCAAGTCAGCCCCCTTCTATCCTCCTGATGCGACGGTGCTCCCCTGATCTCTAACAGAGATTGGCGATCAATCCAAGGATCCCGCCAGAGGTCCGTGCCAGCCCCTAGCCTAGTGGTAGTGGTGAGGCACGCAGCCCGAGTGGTCAGAAGATCGATTCCCAGTGGGAGGCGTGCCAAAATTCCATTTTCCAAAAATTATATATATATATATATATATATATATATATATATACATATATATATATATATACGACATCCTATATCCTATATCTCAAAACCCAAACCGATATGAACCCAATATCCGATATCTTGAACATTGCATGTTTTTAATCCATGTATGGAATACTTTGAAGTTCTAAAAGCAGATACAAATAGCAACAGATGTGAAATCATATAATATCAGGATGTACAGCTTTAATAACCTTGCCCTGAATCAATATGCTTTTCAGTGTAAAGCACAGGATACCAAGGACTCCTTCCAATTAATAACCGGGAACCAAAACAAGCATACACATAATAGGAACTATATATTCGGATACATGGCCAATCAGTAATTACCAAAAAGGTCTAGACCTGACATATCAGCTAATACTTAAGAGTTAATACATGTAACTTTAATTAAGTTTCGATAGTCAAATTCTACTAGAAATTAAGTAACTCAAGTTCAACATGGCTTCCATATCATCGATATTAAAAGCTGAAGCTAAAACAGCTCATTAGAGTTAGCTCAAGACACTGTAAGTTGCTAACGACTGAGCATCTGTAAAGAAAACCAAAAACTCTGTAATTGAGATCTTACTTTAAATAACATTGCTGCAGATAAGCGCTCCCTTAAGCAGTAAATTTGAGCAATGCTGAGGGCAGTTGACTCAAATTTTAGCCAACGGTCAACAACAACTGAAACCTTGTTCTCAGGAGAGGACATAATCTCTTCTTGTTGTTCGAAAGATGTCTTTGTCTCCATCTCATCTTCCTCGTCGCTGGAAGCTTCTAGATCTTCATCACTGTCATCATCTTTGTTATGTGGTGGAGCAACAGCGATCTCCATTGCAAGCAACAGTAATGGATATGGTCCTACAAGAGAAGTATTTCGCATGTACATGCCCCCATCCCCACGGGTCACCTCATCATAAATAACAATTGGACAGCCAGCAGATTTGTTAAACGACAGATTAAAGTTTGAGGAATGAGGATGCAAGGAAACTTTAGCACCACTGGCTGTCTCGACGATAGCCCTCCTATTCTGTTTCCTGCGTGGAAGCAATTTTCCAACCATTGGGTATGTCCCAGCCAAGAGCAGTGCCCGCAGTATGCCTGTATCATGAGCATTTAAACTACAACGAGAAGTATCCTCCGGAATAAATCCAATCCTGACCAATTCAGTCCGAAGCTGCCTGCGCATGTTAAATAACATACTCATGGTGTTGGATGAAACAAAATACCTAGAGCAGAAACATGACTCTTGGCCCCTATCTTTTGCACGCTTCCAACAATCAAAAGCTGCTACAACCGCAAGTTGATCACTATATCCACCATATAAGGAAGCTAGCTCAACTTTCGCTGCAGCCGCATTTTTCCTCTCTTCTGGGGCCATTGGAAGAAGAAAAGGTTCTCTGTAGTCTGCTGCACATGCCAGAGTCAATGCAGGTTCAAGACAGTTCATCAAGATGGAAAATAAAAGCATCCGGCCAGTTGAAGGATGAACTGGAAGCGCTCCCAACTTTTCCCCAAGATCAGTAAGGTTTTCATCTTGTGTTAAAGCACCAATATCTTGAAGAACAATGATTCCATTACGTACAGTCTCAGAAACAGGGGGATCCATGGTTTTCTGAAGGAAATCTGCTACCCTACAGTGGGGGTCAAGCAACTTCACCTGCACAGAAGAGGGTTAAACCAAGATATTCAACTTGAGATTTATAAAGGAACAGTGTTATACATATTGGTGATATTGGACGATATGTTGGTTTGAGGCTTAAACCGACATATATGGGCCATATATATCGTTTAACAAAAATCAGCCGATATATCGATCGAAATCCGATATGTCGACCGATATCATATCTGTCGAGATCTCCCAGTATTATGTTAAAATGTAACATGCAGTTAACTACTCTTGATCGCATAGTACTTAATTTTGTTGCAGTTATGTGAATTGTTTTAATTACCGGTTGATTTTGTGTCATACATTGATCTGGACTTGAATCAGGTGTGTTAGGACTTTGAGATTATTTTGGGATTTACATCATATGTTCTTGTGTAGTTTATTCTCTTTATGTACACTAGTATGGTTATTGTGAGGTTATCGGAAGAAAAGTACTAAAAAATGTTAACATGCTACTTGTGCTCAACTGCTTATAGTCTTGAATGACATTAATGATCTTACTTTAAAATAAATTTTGATGAAAGAAGTAAACTTTTGAAGTTTTTCTTATTTTAGGGCTTGGAAACAAGTATTTTGCAGATTTTGTTGTCAGATCTCTATTATTATTTAGGGATTTATAAAGAGAGACCAAAATTTTGACATGCCATATAAATTGAAGTTTTGTTCTTTTTTTTATAGAATGTCTTTGAAGCGCAAAAAAAAAATCCGTTGTTAGATCACGGTACCGAATTCGATAGGATATTTAGTATATATTAGTTAATATATTATATATTTATTGATATCGATATTTCAAATCTCTCTGATATCCGACATTGGACATATCAAAACTCAAACCAACATGAACCCGATATCCCCAATATTTCGAACATTGTAAAGGAAGAAGTCACAAGCTAACCTGCAAGCAGAGCTCCTCAATTGGCATCCTCTTAATTTCAGGTACTTGATAATCCGGCAATGATGCTTGGCGAGTTCTAGAGTACATATGGTAACAAATTCCTGGCTGACAACGACCAGCACGTCCCTCTCGCTGCTTTGCGCTAGCTTTTGAAACCCAAGAAGAATGGAGGGTAGACACATTGCTATAGGGATCGTAACTTTTCTCCTTCATTCTACCGCTGTCTATTACATACACAACATCATCAATTGTTACAGCAGTCTCAGCAATGTTGGTTGAAAGAATAATTTTGCGAACACCAGAAGGAGGATGTCTGAACACCTTTTTCTGCTCTGCAGAGGGAATCATGGAGTGGAGAGAGAATATAATAAACTTTGAAGTGTCCCTGAAAAGTGGTGAAGCAAGCAACCTCTCTTTCATTCTATTAATGTCATCCCATCCTGGAAGAAACACTAGGACAGCCCCTTCTGTAGAATCAGTGCATATTTTCTTAAGTAATCTTTCAATGAGTACGGTGTCAATGAGTTCTGGATTAATGGTGGCTAGATATTTATCGAGTAGCTCCTCTTCAGATGATTTTGGTGCATCTCTCCCTAAGTGTTTTTTTATAATTTCGTAGACTTGGAGCTGATTTTCTCTCAGAGCCCAATCCAATGCAGATGTTCCATCTTTGGCAATCAAAGAGCAGTCGGCACCGAATGAAATGAGCATACAGACATCCCCAACTCTACCTTTTCCAGAAAACACCATCAATGATGATACACCAGTCATCGAGTGCTGATAATTGCACACCAATGGAGTTTGCTCAGAAGATATTAGTTCCAGCAATGGGTCAAACTCATCACTAGTTAAAGCCAAGTCAATTCCCTCATCCATAGCATTTTTGAAATCTTCTGTCAACTGAATGTCCTCATCCTCACTGCTTAAGCCAGCAAGATTTAGATGATTATCATCTGCTGATCTTAAGATAGAAAGTACATCCTCCAAATAAAAAGACTTGACCTAAAGCAAAACGACTATTGAATCATTGATATAAAGCAGAACTATTGAATCATTGGTCCGAAGAAAAACAAATATCAAAGGATACAATAATAATGGTCCAGAAGAAACAGAAATACTTAAAATATTGCATCGCAAGTGCTTACAGGATGAGTAAACCCAGGGACTTGAATAATTGGGCAGTCACCAAAGTATTGGGAAAAACGGTCAGCATCAATAGTTGCACTCATTAGTATCTGTTGGTATGGAAAAAAGGAACAAAGCGCACACACATTAAAATAAACTATATATGCAAGATTATCAGAGATTATGTTCCAGGTGCCCTTGTACAACTATAAAATGATTATGGAAAAGGATATACTTACCAGACGTAAATGAGGATATGCAGGGAGCAGATCTCTGAAAGCAACGACAGGATGGCAAAACATAAGAACTAATATTCTAATCCTATCGCCAGATCAAATGTCAATTTATAATGTATAATGTGGATTAACAAATGTGATAGCAAAGAAAATTGGGATAATACTGACATTCCCAAACATAATTTTCTATGCACTGGATAAGTAAAATAGTGTATCAAAAAGACTTTCAAATGGGTTGCAACAGACTTATAACAGAAGATGAAGCAAGGGTTCTTAATGAACGTATAGAAAAGACCCTTTACTATGCATGTACCTGAAAATTGCAAGCATAAAATCAGAAAACCTATCCCTTTCATGAATTTCATCCTGCAAGTATGTAAAATGAGATTAGCCTCCAAAAAGAACATAATAATCAGACACAAAGACATAATTCTTAGGTATATCATTGTCTGTGTCATGTTTAGCTACACTTTTCAGAATTATATTCACTCAAAACATATTGAAGTCAAAAGCTTGAGGCGAATTTACTTTGTAATGGTCTACCAGGAACAGATATGAAGTATGAACTGCTAAGTGTAAACCCCTGTATGCACCCAAATCAGGTGTGTACCGACTGTAGAACGCCATGGGTGCGCTCTGATTCACTCGATAATCCCTGGACGTACCCCATTACTAAAGTATTCCAGATATAGCAGCGGTACTTTGGGGACACGAGGAGCCTACAGTGGCAGCAAGAATAGCAGTTCCTATTCGTAGCAGCACGAGTTTCTTTCTGGTCCGATATACAAATAAGGGAGATACGAGAGATGGAGAAAGACTACCCAGTACCCACACTACAAAATGCACACACACACACACACACACCCCCCATACATATACCCTTATGTGTGGTATCCACCTTTTTTTAGAATTGCTGTATGTTCGCATCTGTGTCACTGCCGTACTTCTATCGTGTATCCTTATCCGTGCTTCATTGAAGAAAGAGAAGGGAGGAAAGGATAAATTTAAGAGGAGAGACAGACGAGAAGATGAAGAGAGAACATCTATTTAATAATTTTTCTTGTTCCCATTATGTTCCCTATTTCTCCATATTTTCCGTAATCCTTCAGCAGCTACTCCTTGAACCACTTTTTAGAACATTAAACATAAATAAGGAAGAAATGATCAAGCATTTTGGAAACCAACATATAAAGTAGCTGTTTGGAAATATTGTTTTTTTTCAATCCCCAGTTCACAACCTCAAATCATGCAGAGGAGGAACATCCCTTTTCCCATCCATTTCTAAATCACAAAGTTAAACAACTACATACTGCCATTCCTAAACCTTTCTTTACAGTAATCAAGCCATTGCAATAAACCCTATTTAGCAATTAGCTGTGTTAATGCTACTGTTAACTGTCCACACTTTTCAAGTATGACAATAATATTACACGCTTAAGAACATATTTGAAGTACAAAAATTCTATTTGCCCGACAAAACCAGTTCCCAAATTGTGTAATATAAAACATAAGATTTTCAAAATCATCTAAGATATGTTTGGATGACCAAAATCAAAGTCTTGAACTTGTATAGTTTTAGGCAGGTGTACATGATTCCCATCAAGATAAAAGTTCTCATAAATGAGCTCTGAGTTAATTCTAGAATATTATGCATTTGGGCACTTTGGGGGTATTGCAATAGATGGTATGTAAAAAAAATATAGGATTCCAAAACCATAAAGGAACAACTGAGTTGCAGCTTCATACCAAAGCCTAGGGTTTTAATGGCATAAAAACAGGCCTAAGCCTTGTCCCTCTAGAATCACGGTTAAATGTGAAGAACTATTGTCAACTCAGAGTAAAGGCAGCTCGAATAAAGAATTTATGTTGTTAGTAATCTGTTTTCAGCTTGTTGGCAACCCTGAGGCATATTGACTCAAATCCCAACTCATTGTCAAACCCATGCTGGCCCCTACATCGAACTACAAGCCATGCTGAGCGAACTTCCTTAAGTGAACTCCCTACTATAGTTAAACAACTACATACTGCCATTCCTAAACCTTTCTTTACAGTAATCAAGCCATTGCAATAAACCCTATTTAGCAATTAGCTGTGTTAATGCTACTGTTAACTGTCCACACTTTTCAAGTATGACAATAATATTACACGCTTAAGAACATATTTGAAGTACAAAAATTCTATTTGCCCGACAAAACCAGTTCCCAAATTGTGTAATATAAAACATAAGATTTTCAAAATCATCTAAGATATGTTTGGATGACCAAAATCAAAGTCTTGAACTTGGTACAGTTTTAGGCAGGTGTACATGATTCCCATCAAGATAAAAGTTCTCATAAATGAGCTCTGAGTTAATTCTAGAATATTATGCATTTGGGCACTTTGGGGGTATTGCAATAGATGGTATGTAAAAAAAAAAAAAGGATTCCAAAACCATAAAGGAACAACTGAGTTGCAGCTTCATACCAAAGCCTAGGGTTTATATGGCATAAAAACAGGCCTAATCCTTGTCCCTCTAGAATCACGGTTAAATGTGAAGAACTATTGTCAACTCAGAGTAAAGGCAGCTCGAATAAAGAATTTATGTGTTGTTAGTAATCTGTTTTCAGCTTGTTGGCAACCCTGAGGCATATTGACTCAAATCCCGACTCATTGTCAAACCCATGCTGGCCCCTACATCGAACTACAAGCCATGCTGAGCTAACTTCCTTAAGTGAACTCCCTACTATAGTTGCTTAGACTCTGACTTGAGAGGATCATGAAGGACAACAGCTCCACAAAGAGGAAAGCATCAAGTTCCTTCTGTTACTTTGGCTCATATAGGCGAAATAATTTTCTTGTGAAGCAGTTTATCAGTATGTCAGAAGAACTTGCTCTCTCCAATAAAGCTATGTTGCATGGGTACTCCTCAGAGAACCGTATCCGTGTCAGACACATATCTGACACTTATTGGACATGATGACAATTCTATCAAACATGGCTTGCCCATGTTTAGTACCCAATGGGGCCGAAAACATAGTTGAAAGAGATTTTGACATGTTCTTCATTATGTCAAACATAATTGAGACGTGAGAAGGTAACATTTTTTCGCAGTGAATCCTTTCTATAACTTTTGGAACCTAATTACTACCCAAAACATGCACAAATATTGAAATTATAACGATAAAATGTATAAATCATGTGTATAAATATGTTTTATGTGCATATATAACGGTATCATGTAGAGTACCAGTTTTCCAAAATTTTCTAAAATGACAAATTCGAAATTCGTATCCGTGACTATGCAACCTAGACATAGACTAACCTCAAGTTTAATCCATTTATAAATTCCTCGCATAACTTAATCTTTTTTGCAATTTAGGTCACAAAATATTCAATGTATCTTCTGAAAAAGTAATATTCCAGGTTTATCTATCTATTATCCACCTAAAAACAATCTAAGAACTTGTTACCTTTGCTAAAAAGCTATTACAAGCGCATTTCTCTAATTTGCTTTGAAATATGATATTAATTGTTCATATTTGCAAAAAAGAAAATACGTAATAAATACTCATTTAATTTCTCAATGACTTTCTCTAGTGCTACATCTAATTTTATCCACACCATAATCAGTGTTGACACATGTCAGTCAATCAAGTTTCTATAAACTGGTGCTAATTTCCCAGGGCAAGGCCAAGGTTAATGTATGGAATGAGGAATTGAAATGGGAACGAGGTATTCCACTTGGTGTGGAACGGGGAAAAGTGGGTATATGCTTCTTCTGAATGCTTAGGTCTGTGGGACAAAATGTGTAACTAGGAGTAATTTTCTATGTTTAAAGTGGAGGTAGGCCTCTTGATTGCTGCGAATCGGGTGCATGATGATAGTCTTGCTCCACTAATTGTTGAATCATGTGCCTCCACTAATTGTGTTGAATAATGTACATTATGCGTTCTGGAACAGAAATATCCCACGATTGGCATGAAATTCACGTATTGTTGTGCAATTTATGGTAACTCTGGTCAAGCGACTATGGACTCAAGAGGCATTGCAGGAGAGGGAACTCCACTATCATTTTGCTGTGCTAGCAAATCAGGAGCTAACTTCCATTCCAAGGAAACAAGTTGCATAGAGTAGTCTCGTCACCATGAGAGAAATGATCCAAACACCCCTAAAATTCAAATTGGCGCAGAAAGGAAGATAAATATTTGGTAAAGATAACTGGATCCCTATGTTGTTAGAGGCGATGTCTAGGTGTGCGCCTAGGCAACATAGGCGTACAGGTAAATATATGTTGAATCAGGCTGTGGCAATGGTCGCCCAGGCGTGCTAGGCGACCGCTTAGGGTGTCCAGGGAAATACAAGGGCAGGTTTTAGGCTTGCTTAATGCTTATTTCAAACTTTTATGCTTTTGTGATCAAATAAGCATGCTTAGTTTATAAAATTTAAGTATGTTATGTTGTAGAGTAGTAGTACACATGAAGGAGCAACAGGGGTATTTTCTTCTTCTTTTTTAATTTCAAGGAACCCAAGTACCTAGGCGACGCCTAGGCTAGGCAAATCGGATTGGGAGGCATGTCGTCTCGCCTCGCCTAACGCCTAGAACAACATAGCTCGATCCACCTAAGAGGCACCATACGTGCCAAAGGCCAAACAATATATTAAAGATTGAAAAAACCCATTAGCTCGCTCTAGTGAAAATTGTGTTATAAACTGTAGAAGGAAATAATTAGTTGATAATTATTGAGGGAGAGATTACATATATATAGGAGAGGCTAGCCTCCTCTCCTATTATTCTAAGCAATGTCGGACTAAAGCCCAATAACTCTAATATAACACTTAACACTTAACACCCTCCCTCAAGCTGGAGCATAGATGTCAATCATGTCCAGCTTGTTACATAAAAATTGAACCCGAGGACCCAGAAGAGACTTTGTGAAGATATCAGCTATCTGATCGCCGGTCCTTACATGTTGAAACTTTATTACTCCCTTTGTATATTCATCACGAACAAAATGAATGTCAATTTCAATATGCTTTGTCCGTTCATGAAATACTAGGTTGGTGGCAATGTGAATAGCAGATTGGTTATCACACCATAGATCTGCCACTTGAGATCCTGCGTCTTCTCCCAGTTCTTGTAGGAGATGCTTCATATATAATATCTCTGATGTGCCATGAGCAATAGCTCGATATTCTGCTTCTGAGCTCGAGCGTGCTATCACACTTTGTTTCTTGCTTTTCCATGATACTAGATTTCCGCCAATAAATACTGAGTAGCCAGATGTAGACCGTCTATCTGTCAGGCTTGCTCCCCGATCATCATCAGTAAAACACTCAATGCGAGTGTGTCCATTATTTTCCATTCGAATTCCTTTTCCTGGATTCTTTACTAAATAACAAAGAATTCTGAGAACTGCCTGCCAGTGTGGAACTCTTAGTGAAGCCATAAATTTACTTGCAACGCTCACTGCAAAAGAAATGTCCGGACGCGTCATGACTGCTAGGTAGTTGAGTTTTCCAACTACTCGACGATACTGATCTGGATTGGTCATCAGGACCCCTTCGTCTGGAAGTAACTTCGCCCCTGAATCCATAGGTGAGGTTGCTCCCTTTGTTTGCATCATGCCTGCATCATTTAATATGTCCAGCAGATGCTTTCTTTGAGACATTACAATGTTCCGCCTACCGCGTGTGACCTCAATGCCCAAGAAATAGTTCAAGGATCCCATATCCTTAGTTTGAAATTGTTCTCCAAGAAACTTCTTGAGACTTACAATACCCTGGTTGTCATCTCCCGTGATTATAATGTCATCAACATAGACACCAAGAAGTATTCTTCCAGCAGATGTGTGTCGATAGAAGATTGAATGGTCCTTCTTCGATTGACACATTCCAAATTGAGTAACCTGTGTAAATCTACCAAACCATGCACGAGGTGATTGTTTCAGACCATAGAGGGACTTCCGCAGATGACACACTTTACCCTCCCTTGCAACGAACCCGGGAGATTGCATCACATATACTTCTTCATCAAGATCCCCGTGGAGGAAAGCATTCTTAATATCAAGCTGGAGTAACGGCCAATCATAGCGGATGGCCAAGGTCATGAGAACACGAACGGATGTCATTTTGGCCACAGGAGAGAATGTCTCGAAGTAATCCTCACCATAGGTTTGAGAGTATCCTTTGGCCACCAGCCGAGCCTTCAGTCGATCAAGAGTGCCATCCGGTTTTACCTTAATCGTGAACACCCATTTGCAGCCGACTGCCTGTTTACCAGTAGGTAAGTCGACTAAGTCCCAAGTATGATTCTCCTGGAGAGCTTTCATCTCCTCGTGCATAGCAGCACGCCAACCAGGATGTCGGAGACCCTCCTCAGCGGTCTTGGGGATTTGAATCCCATCAATAGTAGCCACCAGAGACTAAGTGTGACTGGTAAGACCTTTGTAGCTGTCAACATATAAGGGATGATCACGACAGGCACGACGAGGACGTTCTGGAGGTGGGACCGCCGGAGCTGCTGGCGGAACAGATGGAGCTGCTGGTGGAACAGAAGGAGGCAACTCATTTGAGCCGGAACTGCTGATGGAACCAGAGGAGGATGAATCTGTGGGCGATGTTGGCAATGGCTGAATCGGTGTTTGTGGACCATCTGACTGGGAGACTGGCTCGGTAAGGGAGGACACCCGTACGGGGACTGTTGTGTTTGAGGAGAAAATAACAAAAAAATATCTTCTGGATAGACTAGAGGAGCCGGACCCTTTGATTGTGGGAGTGGTGGAAATTCAGTTTCTATAAAGGTAACATCCCGAGTGAAAAAATATCGCTTTAAGACAGGAAAAAAAACAGCGATACCCTTTCTGATCCTTAGGATACCCAAGAAAAATACATTGTATTACCTTAGGATCTAATTTAGAAAGGGTTGGTCGGGTATCCCAAATATAGCATAAGCAGCCAAAGATTCGGAGAGGCAGAGGAAATGGCTCTCGTCCAGGAAAAAGTCTAGAAAAAGGAGTGTTACCATTGAAAACGGACGATGGCATGCGGTTAATAAGATAACAAGCAGTAAGAACCACATCCGACCAAAATCTCTTGGGAGTACGTGCTTGAAACATAAGAGCACGTGTTGTTTCCAATAAATGGCGATTCTTGCGTTCGGCTACACCATTTTGTTGTGGTGTGTACGCACAAGAGGTTTGGTGGATGATGTTGTTGCGGGCCAGATGATTATCGAGATCACGAGATAAATACTCACGGCCATTGTCACTCCGAAAAATTTTGATAGGTAGACCAAATTGTGTTTTTATTTCGACATGAAAGTTGCACCAAATGTTAAATAATTTAGAACGATTTTTCATCAAATAAATAAAGGTGACACGTGAGTAATCATCGACAAAAGTAACAAAGTACTTAAAGCCCATGACAGATTCAGTCGGACAAGGTCCCCATATATCAGAATGCACCAACTCGAAAGGAGCGGAAGCAATTTTATTTGGACTCACCGGATAAGGAACCCGGTAATGCTTAGCTAAACGACATGGCTCACAATGAAAGGAAGAGGAAATATCTAAAGATGGGTATAACTTCTGGAGAGCTTGGGACGATGGATGGCCTAACCGACAATGTAACTCGATCACGATCGCCATTGCCCCATCACGACCGCCATTGCGACCGCCACAGTTAAAGCATGTGCGCGATCGTCCTCCATCACGACCGCCATTGCCCCGTCCTCCATCACGACCAGTATTGCGGCCACCACGTCGGCCGCTACGACCACCACGAAATTCCGTATGTGCGGTCCCAAGAGCAGAACGGTTAGCAGGAGGATCATCCGGAGTGGTTTCAACTACTTTGGCAGCCCGAAGGACACGATAGTGTGCTTCCAACAGGGATGGTACATCCGATCCAGCAAATCTGAGATCGAGCAGAGTCCGCATCAGGACGGAGGGAGGCAAGATAAGCCATGACATGAAGCTGCTCACGTTGAGCCCGTGCTTCATTAATATCCGACGTAAGAGGTAAAACGCGATCGATCTCATCCGTCATAGCCTTAAAGGCCCGAAAATGGTCTTTATGGGATTTGTCTCCTTGATTTGCTCGGTATACACCAACGACCGAGTCATAGATACGAGACAAATCGTGTTTACCATCAAATGCCGCCGCCAGTACCTCCCATAACTCATTCACGGAGTTCGAATTTTGAACCGTGTCTTCCACCGATGGTTCCATGGAATTCATCAACTGTGTAAACAGTCTACTGTCATCCGTCTCCCATTGCTCAAAGATGGGATCATCTTCTGCTGGAGGATTGTCACTCAGACGTTTGGACAACCGCATTCCTCGAAGTGTCTTTTCGACCTTCTTTCTCCATGTGGAGTAGCCCTCTGGCCCTTCCAACAGTCGATCGACAAGTCGAATGGAGAAAATCGTTGTGCTAGTGCCTGCTAGTGTGTTGATGACACTAGTATCTGTGGCGCTGTTATTTGCCGTAGAGTCGACCATTTAACAGAGATGCGACTGTCGATTTGTTCTTTCCTCTGGAAAAATACAGCAACTCTGCCAAGGTGCTAAAAAAAACGGAACCTAGAACCGGCACACGCGCATAGAAAGCAGAGAGTGTGGATCACAAGCCAGGACAGAGAGATAGCCCATGGTATCCTCTATTAAATCCTGGTGTGGAGATCAAGGAAAGAAACAAAGATTCATGCACAACAAACCATATGTGTGCTCCTTGTTAAATTTCCAGCATTGAAAGACAGAGGTTCATACAAGTGTTTCCCCTCTGAGATTCCCAACAATGTTTTTTTTTTTGGAACCTAAACTAGGATTTGGAGGGAGTAGGTGGCGGCTGATGGGAGTAGAGGATTAGGGTTAGGTATTGTGTTGTAGACATCGGGGGGGGCTGACAGGAGCCGGGGGGGGGGGGGGGGGGGGGGCTGACAGGAGCGGGTGGGGGGGGCTTGACAGGAGCGGGGGGGGGAGGGGGGGGCTGAGCAGCAGCGGGGTAGGGAGAGAGGGGGGGGGGGGGAGGCGGCTAGTTTTTTTTTGTGGAGAGGCTAGGATTTTGGCTCTGATACCATGTAGAAGGAAATAATTAGTTGATAATTATTGAGGGAGAGATTACATATATATAGGAGAGGCTAACCTCCTCTCCTATTATTCTAAGCAATGTGGGACTAAAGTCCAATAACTCTAATATAACACTTAACACTTAACATAAACTAAGGCCTCGTTTGGTTCGCAGAATCATGGGGTTGGAAAAGGAAAGCCATTACTTTCCTATGTTTGGGTACCAAAGGAATTGAGGAGAAAAAGAAAGTGATTCCCATTGGAAAGAAAATTAGGATGGAAAATGATTCCATCCATCCAAGCAAGGATTCACTTTCCCATCTTGAAGTATTCACTTTCCTTTCCAATTTCCTTGGCATTTCCAAACACCGGACAGGAAAATCAATGAGAATTGTAATTTCCCAAAGGAAAAGAAATACCAAGGAATTGATTTCCTTTCCTTTCCTTTCTGCTAACCAAACGAGGCCTAAACTAACCACTTCAATCAACAGAATCTCTAACACAGAAATCATTATAAAAAACTTGAGCAAGAAACATCAGCTGTAACTTACAGAATATTTTTGTTTCATGGATAGACAAATTCTTACTACTAAAGTTTCCTGAGATAACAGCTGTGAATTCGCAAATGTCACATCTATAACTAACACAGAATGAACTTTACAATTTTCATATAAACTGAAATATAACACATACCACAATAACGTGGGTTATTTCAGATAAACCATCCTTCTTTGACTTCTTTGACGTTTTTTCCTTTGACAAATTTCTCCCTCTACTGATCAGCACTCTCAATAGAATTCCGTTTGTGCAGAACATAATGGACGAGTGTTTCCCACCTTTGGACTCCAATCGTATCTAAATGTATCAAGACAAAATGGATGACCAAGAAGAAATCAATGAATCTTCAAACATAGGGAAAACATCTATGTACATAGGATAAAAGATGCCACTACCCTTATTCAGTTACCAAATCCTGAATAAAGGCTCAACACCTGACACCATCTGATATAAACAGGCCAACCTGTGGTAAAACATTTGTAGGAGTATGTCTTACTAGATTACAACACATAGTAATGATGGGCACACAATCAAATCCTGAATAAAGCCTCAACATTTGACACCATCTCATATAAATAGGCCAACCTGTGGTAAAACCTTTCTAGGAGTATATGTCTTGCTAGATTACAACACATAGTAATGATGGGCACAGCATGATACTGCTCTGCCCTTAACATACATAACACACCTAGCGCATAATTGCTTGCTTACTCAATTAAAGTCTACATATCATTGAAATACTTCTAGCTTTGAAGCTTCAATGAACTGAAGATGGGGAGGTGGATGGTTCAGGCAATATGAATGTCACTAGTAATCTTCACAAAATAGTAGTAGTACCGAAAGCTCAAGTTAATTACAAAAGATGAGAGGTGATTTCCGACATGCATTGAAGCTTGATCAAAACATGTTCCAATTTAGTTAGTACCAGTATTATATTGCAAATAGAGTTATCTGCAACTTGCAAAGCTCATCTACTTTCATGATTTGACAAAACACCAAAAACATATCTTCCAGCTTGCTCCTAGGAAGGAGCCCAATGAGAAAATGTCGATATTCATTTTATTTTAGGCCACTTGCACCATGTCTCCATCTGACTCCCTAGTTAACGGGTCTTACAGGGAAAAGCATATGTTATTCATATAATTCATTATGTTCTATCCTTGAATATTTGCAAAGGCAGTCTACAAAATCTAAGAAACAGTTGATGTGCACATGTTACGGGAAAGTCTTCTAATGATGTTTTTGTCCATGATACATAGTAGTCAAGAATATACAGTATTCAGTAGTTCCACTAAGCCAGGGCTCGCCCCATGGTGAATGCAGGAAACCAGGAATGTTATCTTATATTTACAAATTTGACATTTTTATTTATATTGCTAAGGAAATATAATTCCCCAAATCATGACAGTGACTTTCTCCATCGGACCAAACAGCAAAGAGATCAAAGTCACTTTCAATCACCAATTGAAACTCGGAACTGTATCATGTAATAAAATGATCTACCTTGTAGCCGACAGTATCTCCAGCAGCTTCTCCTCTTTCATAAGAGATCCGCTCGGCAACTATAAACAGAAGCATAAGTTCTCGACTAATAGATAAAAGAAGAGAATCATGTGATATTAGAGACCATGAAAGTACCTGAAATAGCCGATATACGCCGTGGTTGTGTGCACACTATTTTACATATTTCACCTTTGCTCCACATATGATCCAAGATATATTGAGGAACCTGAAGTTGAAAGGCTATGTAGTGAGTAAACACAGGCTCAGAAAACAAACACATTCTACCTTAAACCATCTACAGGATGTTAGAAACATTTCAACATAATAGCCAACAGTAAATTATCTAAATACTTCAACAAAAAATTAGCACAAAATCTATCGAGGTTCCGTAATCAATTATTTGGCAATAATAAACTTCTGGGTGAACAGAAAACACATTGAAGTGAAATATTAATATGAGCATGAAAAGCTATAAACGGATAGTAATCATTATCCTGGATCAAAACTAGAATGGCGTATCATACACAAACCAATAGCATACGAAAACCAAGGAGATTAGTAACAGGTAAATTTTGGAAGGTCGAGACTGGCAAAAGTTAAAATTACAAGAATCAATACAACAGCAAGATTTAAAATCTATAGATTTAAATTTGCAGTCTAAAAAGGTAGAAACTTAGATGGCCAGATAGCGAGCAGGTGGAGCTACCTTTTCGGTGATGTGGTTTATTCCTATACTAGTCTAGACGAAGAGGTAAAATGAGGAATTTGTGTATCCTTTTAAAAACTCCCAAATATGGTTCGTTGGTCTGAGTTGTGTGGTCGCACCCCTTGCAATGGAAGCAACTGATGCAGGTTTGTTTCTTTATAGGCCCCCTCGCATACATGATTGAAGAGCAAGCATGCCGGTTTCCAAGTGCAAGGACTGGTTTTGGTACTAAAACTGGCAAGCAAGGGCAGTAATAAACTGAAGTTTGGTGCAAATAGGCCACTAAGAGAAAGCATAGAAGTTTCAGCAGGCAAGGTGCCCTGTCCAAGTCCACTAACAAGTCAGGATCATATCTGGTGAAACCATTAGATAGATCTTTGCTTGTTATAAGTATTAGGTATGTTTCTCTTATCTTATTAAAGAGGCAGCCATCCCTGTTGCTTGAGTTGAAAGTTGAACTTAGATAGCAGAAGAAAAAGTGTTCTCTGAGAGTTCATACTCATTACTTGTTACAACAATAAACTTTAGTTTGATAAAGTTCAAGTTCTTCCTGCTTCAGAACTCAATCTCAGGTTGCATCATAAAACTTTGAACTTACACCTTTGAGACATATCCAATCTAAGTTAAGTTCTTAGATAAGCTACTCACTGTTAGAAATGCATTAACAAGAAATGTAAGTGCATGAAGCGCAACTAAAATATATACCAATGCTCTTCTTTAGCATATAAATAGACAGTTAACGAGAGAAGCCAACGACATCTTTAACTATCCTTAAGGGGCTGTTTGGTTGTCCGCAAATGGAAATACCATGCAACAACTTAAGGGGCTGTTTGGTTGTCTGTCAATGGAAATAACATGCAACATTTGTTGCATGTAGCATTTGTTGCTGTAAATGGTGTTACAAATTCAGTATTTGGTTACCTGTAAATGATGCTGCAGTATTTACAAATCCACTGTTTGTTTGGTTTCCTGTAAATGATGCAAGTATTGCTGCAAGATTTACAAATCCAAATGGTTGATACTTTTGTGACAGGTTAGTACTTTTGTGACAGGTAAGTAATTGTATATAGGGGTGAGCAAAATACGGTTTTTGAACCGAAAACCGACCCGACTCGACCCGAAATAGTTGTTCGGGTCGGTTTTTACTAAAACGGGTCGAAATTCAGTTTTATGTTATAAGAAAAATAGGTTTTCGGTTCCGGTTTTCGGATTTGGAATTCGGTTCCAGACCCGAACCGAAAACCAAATAATAATATATCAGTTTACCAAAATAACCCCCAGTGCCCCACATATATATAAATATATCAATAAAACCTAACCCTAACCTAACTTTCTCTCTCCTCCAATTTTTTCTCCCTCTTTCCGCTGCTTTCCTGTTCGTCTGCCTCTTTCTTCTTCCTCGTTCAGATTTTAGGGTTCGAGAGGGTCGAGATCACCAAATTTCCGAACTTCGAGGTGGTGTAGCTAAAACTCGACCCCATACATGATCGAGAGGACTGCGACAACATCGATTCGAAGCTCCCCGAGGGCCCCTTCAGCGCTCCAGAGGGCTGCGACGACGTCGATCCGAAGGCAATCTCGTGGGGGCACCACCAGGTCCACCACTACTTCGATCTCTCCAACTTCGATTCCTTTGTTCGGAATTTGAAAGTAAGAAGTTTAAAAAGAAAGTTATGATTTATATATATATTTTTTAGGAATTTTGGTTTGAGTTGTTGATTTTATTGTAGGAGAAGGGGGTTAGGATTTTCGAAAAACACAGCCGGATGGAAATACCAAGCAGGTCTTCTTGGATCATGACGGTCAGTGAGTTAATTTCTTTACTTGTTGGGTTCTCCCAAATATTACTCTTAAAGACCAAACAACTTTGACTTAGGGCCAGTGAGTTAATTTCTTTAGTTGTTCATTTGTGCTATTTAATTTAACACTATATATAGATTTTCGGATTTCTTTAGTTGTGTTCCACTGATATTATCTATGCTTGAAAAACCCTCTTCTTTATGGATTTTTTTTTGATTGTTGACATAAAGTTAATTTGGGTCTTCCATGATCTAACAAGTGAATTTTTTTTTTTTGGAGATTTGAGTTGAGACCCAGTTCGATTATTTCACATTTGAATTTGAATTTCATATATGAACCGAATCGACCGAAAACCGAACCGTTTTAATTCGGTTCGGTTTTGTCCCGTTTTTAAAAAAAAACGGTTCGGTTTTAATAAATAAGGTTTTCGGTTAATACGGTTTTCATAAAATCGGTTCGGTTCGAACCGAACCGCTGCTCACCCCTAATTGTATCCATGATCTCCCCTTCATTGTTTGGTGACGTTACCACTTTTATAAGATTATAACAATTTATTTTCTATAACAAGAGAGTATTAGATTATTATCTCTCTCTCTCTCTCTCTCTCTCTCTCTCTCTCTCTCTCTCTCTCTCTATATATATATATATATATATAATGATTGTGTCGCATTGCCATTAATACAGTGAAGATTGTAAGAAAAATTTAAGAAAAGACTACAATTCCTCTTTAGGAACTTTAATCTAGTTATCGAGAAACGCTTGTTTACTTATATTGATGCTCTAAAGAAATGTGGGACTTCTCTTGCTGCTTCTCAAGGGAAACAACATGCTGAAAATTAAAACACCATTTGGCTTTCAAATTAAGGAGCTCTTTTCGGCCGATTCAGATGGAAACTATAAAGATAATATTACTTTGATGTACATCCTAGTGTAATTTTTTCCCGCAAATTTCAAACTCAACAAAGGCTTTATGTTATAGAAACACCACAAATTTTTATGGACACATTAAATTGGTGACAACCTAATGGAGAGAGAAGAGAGAGATCTATAGAACTTCATCTTGCTCAACCAGCAGCACCTCATCTTTTATCAGTTGGGTTGAAACTTGAGAAGTGCTCTTGTATAGGAGAAGGAGAAGAGGGGGTTTACGATCATGACAAAATTAAAGTACAAGAAGAGAAGGTGAAAGAGTGGTGACCATAACTTGGAACAGAGAAAGAGAGGGAGTTTATGGGAAATAGTGCACCAAATGCAGCTTTCTGATGATTTGGCCTCAGCATTTATTATCCTCCTTTGCAAAATATGTTAAAGTAGTGTTGTAGCCAATTTGGCTGCAACAAATGTTGTTGGATTTGGAGAGTATTCTGCAGTTTTTGTTGCAGCATTACACGATCTACAACAATCCAAATGCTGGAATTGGCATATGCTGCAACAAATGCTGCATGTATTTACGTTCACAAGCAACCAAACAGCCCCTAAGATTAACAAAGAGGCCAACCTCATTCAGCGCCAGTCAACTACTAATAGGCACAACTTAAACTGGTATATAGCAACACCAAAGTAAACTGATAATATATGCTTCTTTCTTCCCTAAATGAACAAGTGTTTCTCAGACCATTGGAAGAAAATCAAACATTGACAATAATAAATCAGTGCCTGATACAGCTACATCTAGAAAGAAAGAACTAATGAAGTACGACCGGCACGGTGGGGCATAGTGGTGAAGTAAATTTAAAACAGTTTCACTCTCATGCAAAATGCATATGAACATGTGATAGAGATTACTTGAAATGTTCGTCTAATAGAGGGCACTGGAGAACCAAACTATAAATTTGCTATTATTCCCATATAGGATATGTTAAATGTACCAGAAAGAAGACAAAGCAAAGAACTCATAACCTGAGTTGTTTTGCCACAACCAGTCTCACCAGCTATCAGCACTACCTGATAAAACTTGTCATCAGTCTAAGCAAAAAGTTAATGCATCTAATACTTTTGGAATTAAAACATATGCAATTATCAAAAAGGGTTAGATACTTAGATGTTGAAACAGAGTGACCACAGATCAAATTGCACATGGAAGAATACATGACTACTAAATAGAAATGAAGTATTGACATTCGGTAAATGAACTTCTATGTCGACCAATGAATGACAAGTGACAACCTATACCATTTGAACAGTAATCTAGACCTACATTAACAGCTTCCCTTCTCTCTTTACTTTCCAAAATTGTCACCCAAGCGAATATGCATACTTCAAGCTATAAGGTCAAATAAATAGAGGCCGTCGTTTCATAAATTTCTCAAAATCGAATCTTATCGGTAAAAAAACTATCACATGATCATACTCACCCGAGTAATAAATAATAATAGGCCTCGTCAGCAAGACTATATATATATATATAATAATAATAATAATAGGCCTCGTCAGCAAGACTATATATATTATATATATATATATATATATATATATATATTGTGATTCCAAACATTCCAAATTCCGGGGAATACTACCTGTATTTTTAGGCTACGACTAAATTCAGGCATATAGAATAATATCTGCATTAGAAGAGTCTCTCAACAACTTTTTTTTATTTTAGGTTGTGTATGTACTTTTGTCACAGAGCTTGCCACTACTGCACAAGAAAGATAAAATTAACAATTACTTCTTTTAAAGTAAAGAAAGTAATATAGATTTTGGTAATGCCTTAAGCTGTATCCTAGTCCTATAAGCCACGATACTGACAGCCATTCACATAAACTAGGGGTGCAACTTGGGCGGGCTAAACCCGAACCCGATCGGATAAACCCGTTAATGGGTTGGGTTAGGGTTGAAGATACTCGGGTTCGGGTTAAAATGTTTGAATCCGATCAAAAATCGGGTTGGGCTCGGGTTAATATGTCGGGTTACCCGAAGAACCCGAATCCCGACTTATATATATATATATATATATATATATATATATATATATATATATATATATATAGTTTCATACTTCTTAAATAAAAAGTTTAAATCCTAAATTTCTCCACCCAAACTCTTCAACTCCTTATCCTAAATCTTATTTCAGTTTGTATTTTGTAATGACTAAGACTTGATTGCTATTTGATTATGAGTTTAATATTACTTTTGTTTAGAATTATTTCAAATATTATATTAGAGTCCGATAAACCCGATGGATCCGACCCAACCCGAGCCAAACCCGATCCTCCGGGCTTGGTCTTGGGCTTCATATATTGAACCCGAGGTCGGGTCGGGCTTGGGCTTGACTTATGATTCATCGGGTTGGGCTCGGGTTGACCTCAAGCCCGACCCAACCCGCCCGAGTTGCACCCCTAACATAAACAAGTTTGAGCAAAAATACTAGTCAAAATCAAATAATCATAAGAAAACTGGAAAATGGAAATTTGATTAAACTGACCTGGTTAGTTTCTAGTGTTGAAGTAACAACATCCTTGAAGGACGCAATTGGAAGTTTTGCCCGATCTTCTGCAATCTGCATGTTCATTCAGTAAATAGCAGCTAAATTTGAGTTTCAGGGTAGGGCTGAAATGGGATATGAACAACTTTTACATCATAACAATTCGAATTCCAAAGTAATTTGATAATAAAGTGTAACCTTTCTCAATTCGGGAGTTCCATTCATTTTCGAGGCAAGCATTTCCACCTTCTTCTCAATCTCAGATTTCTGCATTGAAGGTCTATTAAAGCTAGAGTCTGGCTTCACTTGTCTACTACCAACTGCCTCACCGCTGCTGTTGAGTGCATCTTCACTCAATTCTCTGTCACCAGGAGGATATTGCTCAAATAGATCTTGTAGAACACATTTTGCCTCTCCTGACAATTTCACTTGAGTAACAATTTCTTCGTCCTTCTGAGAAGATTTCTGTTTGTTTTTATTCTTGTATACAGAAAGACGGCGCCGATCTCCTTTCCTATTAAATTAGATTTCGATAGGAAAAGAAATTAATGACACTTCACTGAGAAAACTGACCTGCTGGAAGAGGGTTATGTATGCACATGCACAATTATATGCATGTACGTGCAAACATTTTATTTTGATCAATAAAACGACAGCATAAAGTTGCAAACTAACTAAAACGGGTTTCCATATAGATGCATATCATAAAGATGCAAACCGAGATAGTAATTATCACACTGTCCATCTGCCAAAATAAGCACTTGGAAATGCATACAAATAGAGGGCTCCAAGGTAGGTGTGTCAATCCCATGGCTCAATCAACACTATCAATAATCCAAGTATAAAGATATTATTCATCATGCTGAACTATTAGGATTCGAGCCCTAAAATCCCGTAACTACAAAATTGAATGCATAACACCCCTGAACTATTGCCAACGTGATTTATGGTAAATAGATTATCAATTACACCAAAAAACCATGGTTTAAAGTATCGGCCGATACCGATCCGATACGGCCGATACCGATACGGTTTGGCATGTTCCGATCCGATACCGACCGATAACCCGATACTTACCGATACCAACATTAAGGGTCTCTTTTCTGGTCAATTCGGCAAAGAAAATTAAACGAAAAAGACAAATCATCAAGGGTTTAAAGCATAATAAGATTGTAAAAACATGTAAAAGAAGAAAATCAATCTATTATATGTAAACCAATCGCTAAGGGTGATTACAATGTTATTTAATTTCAAAAGTACTACGAAATAACACTGAAAATACTTAAATTATGCCTAAATGTATAAAATATATGTTTTTAAATGTAAATAATTTATTAATAATTTTTTTTTTCGATACCAAAAAATCCGATACTCCGATCCGAAACCGCCGATACTACCGATATCGCCGATACCAATACTCGTAGGAATAGTCCGATACCGATTCCGATACCGATACTGTGAACCTTGCAAAAAACAATATGATTTTGACCCTACACTCCTCTATTATATTATTGAGAATTTCACACCATTGGATAATCAAATTTTGAAAAGAAAAGAAAATACAAACTTACATTCGATAAAAGTAAGCCATTTCCGAATAGGAAATGGCTACAAATAGAGGGTTTCCATATATAATTATCAATAAAACGACAGCATAAAGTTGCAAACTAACTAAAACGGGTTTCCATATAGATGCATATCATAAAGATGCAAACCGAGATAGTAATTATCACACTGTCCATCTGCCAAAATAAGCACTTGGAAATGCATACAAATAGAGGGCTCCAAGGTAGGTGTGTCAATCCCATGGCTCAATCAACACTATCAATAATCCAAGTATAAAGATATTATTCATCATGCTGAACTATTTGGATTCGAGCCCTAAAATCCCGTAACTACAAAATTGAATGCATAACACCCCTGAACTATTGCCAACGTGATTTATGGTAAATAGATTATCAACTACACCAAAAAACAATATGATTTTGACCCTACACTCCTCTATTATATTATTGAGAATTTCACACCATTGGATAATCAAATTTTGAAAAGAAAAAAAAAATACAAACTTATGATTCGATAAAAGTAAGCCAATTCCGAATAGGAAATGGCTACAAATAGAGGGTTTCCATATATAATTATCAATAAAACGACAGCATAAAGTTGCAAACTAACTAAAACGGGTTTCCATATAGATGCATATCATAAAGATGCAAACCGAGATAGTAATTATCACACTGTCCATCTGCCAAACTAAGCACTTGGAAATGCATACAAATAGAGGGCTCCAAGGTAGGTGTGTCAATCCCATGGCTCAATCAACACTATCAATAATCCAAGTATAAAGATATTATTCATCATGCTGAACTATTTGGATTCGAGCCCTAAAATCCCGTAACTACAAAATTGAATGCACAACACCCCTGAACTATTGCCAACGTGATTTATGGTAAATAGATTATCAACTACACCAAAAAACAATATGATTTTGACCCTACACCCTCTATTATATTATTGAGAATTTCACACACCATTGGATAATCAAATTTTGAAAAAAAAAAAAATACAAACTTACGATTCGATAAAAGTAAGCCATTTCCGAATAGGAAAATGTAGACCCAGTCAGAAAAAATACCATTGCTTCAGGTACATATACTAAATACTACTTCTCATAAAACCTAGGTAATGTAAACACATACCCGGAACTCTTCGATCGCATGCCCATCTTTCTGCACATCTCATGAGCTAACCGCTCGTTCTCGATTAGACATCCCCGGGTCAAATGTGAACACTGCAAGTCAATGCCGCGCGAGTAAATCAAATTAAACACAGAGATTAAAATCATTATGATCATTAAAAATTAGTTTGCACAATTAGCTTGTTAGACTTCATACACACAAAAATCTGAGCTTTGTAATAAACTTTGAGAAGCTTAATCATAACGGTTTGTGGTCCGTGCCGTATCTGACATCCCTGTATGGTTGCCGTGTCTGTGCAGCATGTATGAAAGATCAAATTCTGCTAAGACTACGAGATCCACATTGCTATATATCCAACCATTCCACATAATATCTAATTTTTCCAACAAAATATCAACATTGAACTACAAAAGAACGAACTTCAAGGCTCTCCATTGGAAATTAAAACCTAACAGTTGTTACACTATATTACACTAAAAAATCTGAGCTTTGTAATCAGGGGCGGATTTATTAAGGGTCCAAGCCCCCCCCCCCCCCCCCCCCCCCCCCCCCCAATTTTTTTAAAATGTCGATTACTATCTAGAAATTTTTTGCACTTATAAAATATATATATTAGTTTTTCCTCCTGATGTACAAAGAGTAAAGTCAGCTCTAGTGGTAATGCTCTGGGCTTTTAATTGAGAGGCATGAGTTCGAAACTCGTCTCTCTTAAATGTTTTACATATTTTGTAATAACCTTTTATGTAAAAAAATTATATATGTAGAATTCTGGCTCCGCCACTGTTTGACTTTGAGAAGCTTCACCATAACGGTCTGCGCGCCGAGCCGTATCCGACAGCCGTGTATCAGTGTCGTGTCCGTGCAGCATGTATGAAAGATCAAATGCTGCTAAGATTAAGAGACCCAAATTGCTATATGCCCAACCATTACAAAAAAGACCTAATTTTTCCAACAAAATCTCGAGATTAGACAAATAAGGAACAAACTTTAGCGCTCTCCGCTGGAAATTAAACCTAACATTTGGTACTGACACAGAAACCCTAATTTTATTTTCGATTTCTAGAAGTGGTGGATTGGGAAGAAGACCTTCGGCATCGGAGTCGCGAAACTCCTGGAGAACCTTGCTGATCTGGACGAACGCGGAGTCCGTGACAGGTGGGCCAGCCTTCTTCTTCCTCACCATTGCTCCCTCTCTCTCTCTCTACTTTCTCTCTCAATAAGGAGCTTCTAAGGGTGGTTCCTCCCTCTCTCTTCTTCTTTTTGAGTTTAGAAAACCTAAACGTGCGCGCCGAGGAGAGAAGAAGAAAGAGAACACGTGATGAGGACTAGGAAGAGGGAGAGACGTTGGCGAGACCACTTGTTGAATTGGAATTAAATTAGGATTCATCATTGGGCCCGAACCCATGGACGTCCGAAAAGTCCGTCCGGTTCGATTGGTCAAAGTTCGATATAGTCCAACAAATAGGATAGTCCGGTCCAATCTATACTAGAATAGGATAGGACTTATACTAAGCATCCGTCTGTCCGAATCCAACCCAGTCCTAAAAATCCGTCTAAGTTCGGCCCGAAAAGTCCAATACATTCCTGATTAGAGACACATTTCAATTTAATTTGGAAGATGATACAACTTATAGCTACTGAAGTTCTAATTACCAAATGTTAGTAAGCTTGCTCCGATACATTTGTTTGATTTTTTTTGGCAAACTTGTAGTGGTTTTTTTTTTATCATGCCTACTTGTGGGATGTATTGTTGTTCATGTCGCTTACATTTTCCAGAATTTACATTGGCATTGGTAATATGCTAAACGTCATTTATGTGCTTTTGAACATTCAGTGTCTTGATTAAGGGTGTGCTTGTGAATATTCTTACTAAGAAATCTTGGATTTTGTGAACATTCAACGTCTTAATTAAGGGTGTGCTTGTGAATATATATAATAATTAAGTCCGAGAAGGCCCATTTGCGTTTTTTATAAAGCTAGTTCGATCCGACCTGACTTGGCTCAAAAAGTCCAACCCTTGTGGGTGGGCTTGGGCTTCATAGATAATAATTAATCCAACTCAACCCGGCCCAAAAATTCTCTAGGGCCAAAAATTGTCATGCCCCACCCCGCTCAGTTCGACATGGAGAAATTGAAACGCAACGACGTTTGGACTTAGCTATACAACGGCTTGCTCGAAGTCCCACTAGGTCGAGGCAACTCCTCGTTCAGGTGGGTGGCTTCGATGAATTTGCCTCAGCTTGGCCTTCACACTAATAAATAGAAGCACTGAGTAGGTATGCTAATAAAAGAGATGAATCCACATAACTAAGGAAATAATCTCATTGTGTCAAATGTGTATAGAACATGGAATGGTTAACTTGTTGCATAGATATCACTCCACGATGGCTTTCAAAGTTGGCACTCGGTCCTTCGATCCCACGGCTTGGGTAAAGAAGAGACGATTTGGCAAACTATATCACATTTATACTGGCACATAGACTATCGACTTGCACATAGTCTAGATGTTTCCACGGTCGCATTGCTTATCATAGCATGCGTGCCCCCCATGGTTTCAATACGGGCCATACGATTTATGGTACAAGTTAAGGCACCCAAATAATACGGTTGTTCAAGTTGAGCGTGTGCACTCCACACGGTTTCAAGGCCCATCGTATAGAGTATGACACAGTTTATGTGACACTTAAAAGGAACACGACTTGTTCAAGTTGAGCAGGAGGGCTATCAAATAGTCGTTCCTGAGTTTAAGTCGGAAAAGAGTATGGTAAGATTGAAAGTTCTCGGAACTGTAAGTCGTCGTGGTTATCCCTAGTTTGGTGAGCTGCATGAGAAGCATGGAAAGAAAGAGAACGAACATTAGTTTGAGTCATATGGTCAGTTAGTGTAAACTCCCAAATTTCAAGGAATTTTTTTCTCTATATTTTGCTTAAATAAAAAAATTTGGGTTTATTTTATATTTATAAATATAGTCTTAGTCATGGTTAAGTTTTGTTGTGTAGGTTGACTCGAAAGCATAGCACGGCTAGTGTGGCCGTGTCCCATGACTAGTATATTAGCTATAGATATCTCTAAATTTATTTATTTTAAGTTTTAGTTGGTTACAAATTATTAAACCATATTATGGTTATCTTTTCCATGTTTTAATATTTTATTTAATTATTTTGGAAAGGATTTGAAATTTATATTTTTTTTATAGTAATAGTAGTAGTAGTAATGTTACTCACTATATACCCCTATTATTTTGTTGTTGATATTATAATCATTTTTGTTTTTATTTTTATTATTTTTATCATTATTATTATTATTGTTACTAATAATATCAATATTTTTTGTTATTTTATTTATTCCTTAGAAAATGATATATATATATATATATATATATATATATACATATATATATATATATATATATATATATATATATATATATGATAGATCGAATGGGATGACAGCTCCGCTGCCCCCTTCGGTGGGAGCTCCGCTGCTCCCCACTCCGCCCTCTCCGGCAGGATGGGTGGGTTGGCCGGTCGGCCTCCTCGGCCCGACCGCCCCCCCTTTGTTTGATTCTACCCCTCGGTCCCCCCCTCTCTTCTCCCTCCATCCCGGGACGGCAGGCCTTCGCCTGCCACCCCCCCTCCATGGGGGGTTCTTTCCACCTGGGCCTCTCCCCTTTGGGGCTTTTCTCCTCCCTCCGCCGGAGTTCTCCCTCGACGTCGTCGTCCCCGGCGGCGTCGGCATCACCGGGCTAGGCCCCCGCAGACGGCTTCAGCTCCTCCCGTCTCGCCTCCTCCCGCCCCGGAGCCCCCTCCGTCGGTCTTCTCGTTGCCGCCCGGCTTCCTTTGCCCGCGGTGGCCCCCTGCTCCCCCGGCAGGGCCCGGTCTTCCAGCCACCGCCCCTCTCCTCAGCGGCTCCGGAGAGGCCCCCTCCCCGGCTGTGTCCCTCCTCCCGCCGTGGCCCCCTGCGCCCGCCCCCTGCGCCGCAGGAGCGGCCTTTCTCCTCCACTCCCCCTCGGGCTACGGGCCCCCCTCGGGATGCGCGTGTCACGATCCGCACCCGCTTTTCGGACGCGAGCACGTGAGCAAGCCAGCTACGTATCGAATAGACTCCAGCCCGACTCGAATACGTAAATGCTGTCAAGGCTATGGTATACTGCCAAATTATGGCAAACAAATCTATATCTCATTCCACAATAAGAATATGAAACATGAATGAACACTATGGGTCATGGTCTGCAGCCCACTAGCATAAATGCCCGATAAGACTTAAAAAAAATAACAAGAGTCTAAAACTGAATCAAGAAACAGGATAACTCATGATAAGGTATGAAAGCACGAGCGGATAATAAACACGATAACGATACCTGAATCCCGCAAGAACCGCAAATCCTCCGCCATCCAGAACTACTAGCTAACTCCATGCAATCGCTAAACCTGAGGAGATCATCAGGTCCTCAAGGACATAGCAAGATACATAATATACATGCATAGCGCAAGCAAATAAACAAGAAAGAACAAGGACAAGACAAATGACTACGAACACGAACACGAATACGAACACGAATACGAACACACGAACACTAGAACAACTACGTATAAATGAACTGCCGGATGAACGAAACACGAGATCAATGGAAGAAACCAAACCCTCGTCCCGAGTGTGGATGCACGGGTTTGAACTAAGCACTAACCCTCGTCCCGAGTGTGGACTCTCTGGTTGTGTAAAACGATAATCAAGGCTATGGCAGTTCACTACACGCACTCGTTCTATGACACGACTCAAGCAAGGTACTGACGAGAAACTCCAAGGGTGAACCACAAAACCAAACATGAACACGGCTATATGCAATAAAAACAACTCCACAGAAAATAACACGAAAAGCACATGTCCATAAACAAACAAAGACTGAAAACTGAAGTGAAATACATGTAAATAAAACTGTAGAGGGAGACAAAGTATACTTGCATGTGGTCCTTGTACAAACCGTAGTCACAAGTCGAGGATAAGGGGATGCCAATTTAGGAGATGTCAACCTATAACACATATCGTACCATGAACCGTGCACGAAAACTATAAATCAATTCTAATGTTCTAGTTCTAAATTCATAGAATAGTGGCTAGTTGGGTTACTAATCTAATAATAATTAATTCTGAAATAATTCACTTAAAAACCTAATTTAACCTAATAATAATCTGAATATAATCTAAACATGCAAGTTTGGCCATCAAAAGTCATATTTCCAATTTTGGAAACCATGGCACGCAAATCGAGGCGTGCCATTGACTATTTAGTCAAATGCTATAAACTTTAGATTTTGAAAGTGCACCTTGGTAAATTTCAGTGCCACGAGTGCGCTGGAATCAACCATGCCGCAAAATTGCGCTTTGGTCAAAAGATATCGCTGTTATGGCTAATCGTGACCAAAACGGTGATCAATCGATCAATTCTGAGTTCAACAGAATAAATAAAATACTAAATGAACGAAATAATTTTTGGAAAAAATTTATGTCGTAGAGCTCTGTGTTAGCTTTCCGAAAATTCAAACGGTTCGTAATTTCGATTTCTGGTTCTCCCGAAATCTCGAAAATACCGAAACGTGTCAAGTTTCGGACAACCGACACTCTATGAATTTTCTAGAAATTTAGGCATAATATCTACGAAAATAAATTACATATTCAGAAATTTTACCTCAATACGAATCCAACAAAAAAAACAGCGCACGAAAATCATGTCGGAGTTGACGGCAATCGCTTCGGGAAGTCGGAAACCCTAGATGAGTTCTCCCACAAAAAGCTGCTAAAATTTCTAGGTTTAACGAATATAATAATATATATAGGAGAGAGAGTCGGTGGGCTGTTGGGCTCGACAGGTGGGCCCAGTGCTGACTGTACAGCTGACTGTGCAGATGACTGTGTAATTAGTTAATTAAATGCAGAAATAGTTAAAAACTCATTTTAACTCCAAATAACTCCAAATAAATATCAGAAAAATCCAAAAAATTGTAGAAAATTATATAAAATACATTTAACTTTATAGAATATAAATAAAAATGTTTTACCTCATATTAGTCCCAAATGGCCTCATAAATATTGGAAGCCTTTAAAAATATATAAACCTTAATGAATAAATACTTAAATATTGCCAAAAATTATGGAAAAATTCTAGAAAATATAAAATAGCATAATGAACCATAGAAAAATATTTGGGGTCAATATATGCGCATAGGCTTGCACAGTAAATTCTAGAAGTCTTAGAAAATAGGTTTTTCCTATATTTAATTATCTAAAAATCCCAGAAAAATTGTAGAAAAATACAGAAAATATATTTAACCTAATAGAGCCTAAAGAAAAATACTGGGTCTCAAAATAGTCACAAATGGCCTCAAAATAAATTATGAAAGTCATTCATAAATATAAATCTTCATAGAATAAATATTTAAAAATATATAAAAATGTCTAAAAATTATAATAAAATATAATATAGCTATAGAATGCATATAGACCCTATATAGAGATCATGTGACCACAAGATGGTCATAACTCACCTGTGGGCTTAGAAACAACTCCAATGATCATAGAAAAATTAAATATAAACTAATCAAATATAAAATAAAAATATATCACAAAATTTCGGGAAGAAGATTTACAAATCTACCTACCTTAAAAATAATTTCGTCCTCGAAATTTTAGGAGCTACGATCCACTAGAATGAATAGTCTAGTACAACTGCTATAAAAGAAATTCAATTGTTCATATATCAAATCTAATATCCCCGGTGGCGTCGGCATCACCGGGCTAGGCCCCCGCAGACGGCTTCAGCTCCTCCCGTCTCGCCTCCTCCCGTCTTGGAGCCCCCTCCGCCGGTCTCCTCGTTGCCACCCGGCTTCCTCTGCCCGCGGTGGCCCCCTGCTCCCCCGGCAGGGCCCGGTCTCCCAGCCACCGCCCCTCTCCTCAGCGGCACCGGAGAGGCCCCATCCTCAGCTGCTCCCCTCCTCCCGCCGTGGCCCCCTGCGCCCGCCCCCTGCGCCGCAGGAGCGGCCTTCCTCCTCCACTCCCCCCTCGGGCTGCGGGCCCCCCTCGGGACGCGCGGCATCCCCCTCTGCGGTGATTGTCGAGACGCAGGCGGTCTCGACGTCGGTGGTCTCCCCCCACCCCGCGGGCCCCCCTCGGGACGCGCAGCGTCCTCCTCTCCGGCGATGGTCGAGACGCAGGCGGTGCCGCTGTCCCCGCCTCGAGACACCCGCTCTGGTCTCCGGTGCTCCCTCCGCCGCCCCCGTCCCATCCCCCTACCTTTCCTCGTTTTCTCCCGTTAGTCGCCTCGATCCCGGAGGCTGATGGCGCTGCGCCCCGCTCTGGCCAGACCTCCATTCGTGCTGGATCCCCTGCAGGCGGGCGGTCGGCCTCCCCCGCGCTGGTCGTTCCCGACGGGGCCCTTCCCTCACCCCTCTCAGTCGATTTGCCTCCCCCTCCCGCCTCCGAGTAGGAAAGGCCGCCCCTTTGCAGGAGTCTCACGCCCCCCACCCCCAGCCTCCGTGCCTACTCCGCCGGAGTGCCCCCACCGGGTTGGCCTGCGCCGCCGGAGCTCCTCGTGCCTGCAGCCTGCGGGCCCGGCCCTTCCGGCCTCCGCTCATCCGGCGGTGCCCCCGTCCCCCGCCCGGCATCCCCGCCGGAGCTCTCCGTCTCCGGCCTCCAACGCCCCCAGATCGGCCTCCCGACCATCCCTCCCGGCCTTCACCGCCGGTCCCCTGCACGCGCCCTCACTCCCCGTTCTTTTCAGATCGTCACCGCCTTCCTCCCCCAACGTCGCCTCTCCGGGCAACGCGCTGGCGGGGGGGCCGAGGCACCTCGTGCAGTGCGCTGGCCCTTTGGGCAGAGCGTCTGCCGTTTCGTTTTGCGTGCCTTCGGGCAGCGCACTGTGTCACGCCCCAGAACCAGAATACTGGAGAGCGGGGGCAGATATAGCCAGCTACGTATATTGAAGTGCAACCCACCTCGCTATACGGTCACGGCTGTCTAGATACATGAGGGTTTAACTACAAGCCATCAGTCTCCTATGGTCAAGAACAAGCCTATTGTCTCAATCACAAGCAAGTAAGTAAATGTTACAAGATGTAAGACCACCAAATATACAATAGTGAGACGTCCCAAACATTACATATTTAGCTGATCATGAAGCTAGTCGTTACAAAATGTCAGGACTAGCAAGAGTTCAGTCATACATGATCAACCCTAGGATCTGTCAATCATGTTACAGCCCGTAGGCAGACAGTAAATAAAGGTGCAACCGAGCTAACACGTGCTCGTCGGCTAAACACCTCAAAAGAATAATTTCACAATAAAGTGGGAGGACAAAAAGAAACCCACTCGTTGCCAGGGTTACGCCTGGTGGTCACCATCTGGCTGGAAGACAGGTAGATCCTCTGGTGCTGCTCTGATATCTGGCCATACAAAACCAGCTGGGTCAGACCCCAGAAAGAACAAGTGCCACAAAGGAGGCTTCACTTAGGAACTAAAACCAGCAAATCATAATAGAATGTTAAAGATAATAAATAAAGAACTGATAATAATAGAGATAACAACAGTAAACTGAGTACGAGAAAACTATTCAAGTAGCCATGTCACAACCCTTAAACCAAATAAGGACCGAGGTTGCAGCCCTTCACCTGAATAGAGACCCGTCTCAAATACTATTGGTACAGTGAAGACAATAAACGAAGAGAGGACACAGAACTGCTCCGGGAGCCAGGTTACAACCCTTAAACCAAACAAGGACCGGGGTTGTAACCCTTCGCCTGAACAGAACTGGACCCCTGATCTTTATTGCTAAGGCCAATATAAATAATCATGCCGCTGTAATAAGTAAAACATGACGAGCATGGTCTGGAGTTACAATAAGACAATAAACGAAGAGAGGACACAGAACTGCTCCGGGAGTCAGGTTACAACCCTTAAACCAAACAAGGACCGGGATTGTAACCCTTCGTCTGAACAGAACTGGACCCCTGATCTTTATTGTTAAGGCAGGCACAATAAGCAGGATGATAGATGATATATGATAAGATAACCACGGAACTATTCATATAGCCAAGTTACAACCCTTAAACCAAACAAGGACCGGAATTGTAATCCTTTATCTGAACAGAACTTGGTATCCCATCATTTATCGATACAAGAAATCATGTCATGATACAATCTTGTACAGGATCATGACAAACTAGACTAGGCTGGACTCCATCCAATCAATCACGGCCAAGCAATAAGTACGGCTTGATATTTTAACTAACTAGGGTTATCACAGGCCTAGTTACTAGCAAGATGCAATGAGATTATTCCAACAGCCACAAGTCCTGCAGACCATCCAGGTTATCCAAGTCGAATGTCCGTTTATGAAGGATACAACACGTGACAGTGTGCTGGAAATTTGCCCTACTCGTCGGTAGGCTACAAGTCCACTTAATGCGCCCAGATAACGGAATTGCCTGTAGCTGGAAAAATCTCTTCATGACTACTGAATCATTCTAGTTAATTAGCCTTAGTCAATTTCAGTAGGTACCCCTGACCGTGGTACTCAGGGATCTCCATCCTAGTCATGATGCAAGACAGTACCAGTTTATTGTACAAACACAATTGCCCACGGTGTCCAGGTCTTTTATACTTGTCATGTCAGGCTAGCTGTCTTAACAGCATGTTATGATATATTATGTCAGTTTACTTGTTAAGAGTGCGCCACGGCGGGCCACTATCGTGTTCTATTCTTATATTATCGTGAATGAGAGAAACTTGCATAAAATAATTAGTGACATATTCTTGAAGCTAAGGAAAAGATCTACAACTTTTATGTTTTGAGTTTTTCAAGATTCTAGCTACAGAACAACTTAAACATGCAAAAACAGTAAAATAGAGCAATTCCGGCTAGGGGTGAGCATTCGGTTAATTCGGTTTAAACCGAACCGAATAACCCAAAAACCAAATTGGACCGAAACCGAATAAGCAAAACCGAAACCGAACCGAATTGGCCCAAAACTGAATCAAACCGAACCGAATTAAATCGATTCGGTTTTCGGTTTATTCGGTTTATTCATTTGTTTTGGTTTTTTTGCATTTTTTTTTGTTAATATATATAGTAACTAAATATACCTAGACACATTTATTATATACCTATAGTATATACCTATATATATTTAGTATATAACTATATATATTAATACTTATATATATACACACACACACACACACACACACACATACACACACACACACATACACACACACACACATATATATATAGTAATTAAAATTTCTTATTCAGTTTTCGGTTTTGGACCGAAACCGAAACCCAAAACCGAAACCGAATAAGAAAATTTAGTATTTTCAAAACCGAAACCGAACTGAATTTTTTTAAAACCGAATCGAACCTCTTATTCGGTTCGGTTCGGTTAGGTTTTCGGTCCAAAATCGAATAATGCTCACCCCTATAATACATCTAGGAAAAGGGAATTAAAGGCCCAAAACTATAGAGACGGGAAATATAGGTGTATCATGCTCAAAAGAAGGTATAAGAGGAATAAGATCGTGTACAATGGAGTAGGGGTGTGCATTCGGTTAATTCGGTTTAAACCGAACCGAATAACCCAAAAATCGAATTGGACCGAAACCGAATAAGCAAAACCGAAACCGAACCGAATTGGCCCAAAACCGAATCAAACCGAATCGAATTAAATCGGTTCGGTTTTCGGTTTATTCATTTGTTTTGGTTTTTTTTGCATTTTTTTTGTTAATATATATAGTAACTAAATATACCTAGACATATTTATTATATACCTATAGTATATACCTATATATATTTAGTATATAACTATATATATTAATACTTATATATACACACACATACACACACACACACACACACACACACACACATATATATAGTAATTAAAATTTCTTATTCGGTTTTCGGTTTGGACCGAAACAGAAACCCAAAATCGAAACCGAAACCGAATAAGAAAATTTAGTATTTTCAAAACCGA
The DNA here is from genome assembly GCA_029216955.1 of Iris pallida. Lineage (NCBI taxonomy): Eukaryota > Viridiplantae > Streptophyta > Magnoliopsida > Asparagales > Iridaceae > Iris > Iris pallida. The sequence goes on along the minus strand of JANAVB010002197.1, from coordinate 569,797 downwards.
AACCGAACCGAATTTTTTTAAAACCGAACCGAACCTCTTATTCGGTTCGGTTAGGTTTTCGGTCCAAAACCGAATAATGCTCACCCCTAATTCTGGCGCATGGGATTCCTGCACAAATCGGCGCGTGGGATTCCTGCACCATCGGCACATGGGATTCCTGCACCAATCGGCGCGTGGGATTTCTGCACCATCGGCGCGTGGGATTCCTGCACCATCGGCGCGTGGGATTCCTGCACCAATCGACGCGTGGGATTCCTGTACCAATCGGCACGTGGGATTCCTGTACCATCGACGCGTGGGATTCCTGCACCATCGGCGCATGGGATTCCTGTACCAATCGGCGCGTGGGATTCCTGCACCATCGGCGCATGGGATTCCGGCACCATCGGCACGTGGGAAAAACTCACGTTGCGTCTTCAGTACATGTGCGTAGGGAACCTACGTGCATGACACGCTCGGAGTTAAGGGATGCGTTGCCGGGACTTCATAGCGCATGGCCTTCCGGCGCATGGCCTCCCGGGCGCATGGGGGTCATCGTCCCCAAACAGCAAGTTCAGCCATGAAAGTTCCGAAAACTTGTAATAGTCATAACTTAGTCATCCGAAGTCGAAATCAAGCGAAACAAAAGCCAAAACTGCATAAAATTGAATTCTCTACAACATAGAACCATTAGTTTTCGAAAATAACTAAGTTTTAGAGATTAAAACCTAGAAAACTGAAAAGTTACGAACTTAGATCTATAAGAATCCATCCACCAAATCCAAATATGCCAAGTTCTAAAGAGGTTTAGAATCAAGTAAGGAAAATAATGGAACAATAAAACTTGAGATCCATCATGAAGCAAGTTTGCACTTGCCTAAGCTCTCTCTCTCTCTCCCTCCAGGTGGTTGAAGAAGTAATGGTGGAGAGTAAATGAAGAAGGAAGAAAATAATGATAAGAGAGAAAAGGAAGGGGGTTATAAATAAGGAGGGTGGTGGTAGGTAGGAGGGTTCATCTTTGGTTCATGATGAACCAAAGCAAACCAAGCCAAGCCGAACCAACCCAAGAATAAACTAATCAATGAAATGCTAGAATAAATCAAGCAGGGAAACATACAATACGGGTCAAATTACGTATACGTATACCAAGATACGCAATACGAACCACAGGCATTACAACTCTACCCATCTTAAAAGAATTCCGTCCTCAGAATTTAATTAAGAGACTAGAGGAACAAGAACAAGCTATACTATTCACAGGCAAGCTATACTAATCAAGCAATCAAGTAATTATTCATGCAAGCAAGAAATCGAAGGCATGAGGCATAAGAAAGATATTATACCCCACGAGTCAAACAGGTCGGGATATCATGATCGGATATCATCCTCACGTTTCCATGTTGACTCACCCAAAGAGTGATGACCCTAAGCAACTCGGACTAACTTGATAGTCTTGTTCTTGAGTATCTTCTCTCTTTGGTCCAATATAGACACGGGCCTCTCTTCATACGAAAGGTTGGTACCAACAACCAATTCTGAATGATCTAGGATGTGGCTCGGGTCCGGGATATACCGTAGCAGTTGGGATACATGGAACACGTCATGCACATCACGTAGCGACGGTGGAAGAGCGAGATGATAGGATACATCTCCTACTCGCTCCAGAATGTCGAACGACCCTATATACCTAGGACTAAGCTTTCCCCGCACGCCGAAACGAATGACGCCACGGTTAGGGAAAATCCTCAGGAATACATGGTCATCGACCGAGAATTCAAGGGGTCGCCGATGAGAATCGGTCCAATGACGCTGGCGATCTTGGGCAACTCGAAGATGATCTCTGACTCTTCTGACCACTTCAACGGTCTGAGCAATCATTTTCGGACCGAGCATCTATCTCTCTCCGATATCGTCCCATGCTAGCAGGGATCGGCACTTCCTACCATACAGTGCCTCGAACGGTGCCATCTGGATACTGGCCTGGAAACTGTTGTTGTACGAGAACTCCACCAGGTGCAGATAATCTTTCTATGATCCACCGAAGTCGAGCGTACAAGATCTCAACATATCTTCGAGAGTCTGGATCGTGCGTTCCGACTGGCCATCTGTCTGCGGGTGATAAGCTGAACTGAACTGGAGGTGAGTTCCCAAACTCTCTTGTAAGCTACGCCAAAAGTGCGACGTAAATCTTGAATCTTGGTTCGAGGTGATACTGACTGGTATAGCGTAAAGTCTGACGATCTGCTTGAGGTACATCTCTGCTAGCTGAGCCGTCAACTGACCAACACTGAACGGGAGAAAATGAGCCACCTTCGTGAGCCTGTCTATAATAACCCAAATAGCATCTCTGCTAGCCGGGGATCTAGGTAATCCAGTCACAAAATCCATGGTTATATGCTTCCACTTCCATTCTGGAATTGGCAAGGGCTGAAGTAGTCCAGCTAGCCTCTGATGTTCAGCTTTAACTTGTTGGCAAACCAAACATCGAGAGACAAACCGGGCTATCTCCCTCTTCATGTTATTCCACCAAAAGTGTTGACAGATATTACGGTACATCTTTGTACCGTCGGAATGGATGGAATATTGAGAACTGTGAGCTTCTGCCATGATCTCCTGCCTGATATCTCTGTTGGGTACACAAAGACGCTTCCCATGTCGAAGTGTACCGTCTTCATAAATACATAACTCTGGTCTTTGTCCTGCCTCACACTCTGCTCTGAGTCACTGAAGCTTGGAATCTGCTGATTGTGCCATCCGGATCCTCTCGACTATAGTGGACTGAACTTGCATGTTGGCCATCAATGCCACACTGGTAGGAAGGACAACTTCTATGCCCATCTTCTGAAGATCTGCTAACAACTCTGGTTGCGCTATTAGGAAATAAACTCCGGCTCTCCTGCTCAATGCATCTGCAACGACGTTGGCCTTTCCTGGGTGATACTGCAGGTTGACATCATAATCCACAAGTAGCTCTAGCCACCTTCTCTGACGCATGTTAAGATCCTTCTGGGTGAAAACATACTTCAGGCTCTTGTGGTCGGTGAAAATCTCCACCCTATCTTCGTACAAGTAGTGCCTCCACAACTTAAGTGCAAACACTACTGCTGCCAACTCCAAGTCATGGGTTGGGTAATTCCTCTCATGATCACGAAGTTGCCATGACGCATAAGCTATTACCTTTTTATGCTGCATTAGAACACATCCTAAGCCTCTGCCTGAAGCATCACAATACACTGAGAATCCTTCGGTTCCATCTGGGAGCGTGAGAATGGGTGCCATCATCAAGCCTCGCTTCAACTTCTCAAAAGAATTCTGGCACTCTGCTGTCCAAGCAAACTGCACATCCTTGCGGGTCAACTGGGTCAATGGCGCTGAGATCCGAGCAAAGTCTGAAACAAATCACCGGTAGTAGTCGGCCAATCCAAAAAAACTGCGAACTTCTGCAACCGTGCTGGGCACTGGCCATGTCTCAATGGCCACAATCTTCTGGGGATCCACTTCCACTCCTCCCTTGGTGATGATATGACCCAAGTACGAAATGCGATCGAGCCAGAACTCGCATTTACTGAACTTAGCATACAACTGGTGCTCTCTGAGAATCTGGAGGACAACTCGGAGATGCTGCTCATACTCTGCCTCACTTTTGCTGTAGACCAGGATGTCGTCTAGGAACACAATCACAAACTGATCCAAATAAGGCATGAAGATACGATTCATGAGGTCCATGAATACAGCCGGCGCATTGGTTGCTCCAAATGGCATCACAAGGAATTCACAATGCCCATACCTAGATCTGAAAGCTGTCTTCGGGATGTCCTGCTCTCTGACTCTGATCTGGTGGTATCCTGACCGCAAGTCAATCTTCGAAAATACTGACGCCCCCTTGAGTTGATGAAACAAGTCATATATCCTCGGGAGAGGGTATCTGTTCTTGATTGTCACTGAGTTCAAGGTACGATAATCTACACATAATCTGGACGTACCATCCTTCTTTTTCATAAGAAGCATCGGGGCTCCCCATGGCGATCCACTTGCACGAATGAATCCCTTGGTTCTGAGTTCTTCAATTATCTTGTACAATATCTCTAATTCTGATGGCGCCATCCTGTAGACTCTCTCTGACACTGGGGCTATTCCGGGAATCAAGTCGATGGTAAACTCGATCTCTCGCTCTGGCGGCATCCCTGGAAGCTCTTCGGGGAAAACATCTGGAAACTCCTCGACTATTCGAGGTAACTGCACTGCTGCTACTGCCATCCGCAACACTGGAGGAGAAGGTTTAACTTCGCCTCGGAAGAAGGAAAACTTCGGCTCGCCTGGAATGCTAAAAACAACCCTGTCGATATGGCAGTCTATCCTAGCATACTGGTCCCTCAACCAATTCATCCCTAAGACCACATCATAATCGGCCATCGGAAACTCTATCAATCTAGCGGGGAACTCTCTACCGCTAACTACGATCCGATACGAGGAAAATACTCTATCTACTCCCACAAGTCCGTTACCAGTAAGTATATTGAGCCTTACTGATAATGACTCGGGCTCTAATCCTATCCGTGTCGCGAATCGTGCAGACATAAATGAATACGATGCACCAGAGTCAAATAATACTGAAGCTGGAAAGGTGTTGACGAGAATAGTACCTGCCACTACCTCACCTGGTGCTATTCCTTCTTCTCCCATGGTCAAAGCCAGCACTTGACCATGTCCTCTGGGTGCGGGTCCCCTCTGATGAAAATTCCTCTGCCTGCTCTGGATCAGGGCTTGGGCTTGGGCATACTGCTGCGGTCTCTGCTGCTGGAATGCCTGGGCCTGCGTCGGCAATGGCCTCGAGAATGGGTACTGCAGCTGCGGCTGCTGCTGGACTGGTGCTGGTCCTCTAACTGAAGGACTAGAGAATGCCGATGAACTTCCCCTGTTCGGACAGTTCCCAACCCTGTGGTCCGGGGTACCACAAACCAAGCACAAACCCTGTGCTCTGCGACATTCTGATACCACATGCCCTGGCTTCCCGCAGTGTGAACATCCCACTGTGGAAGACTGCTTCTGCTTCTGCTGCTGAGGGTGCGTCGGGGTTGAATGCTGAATCGACGTTACTGAGGCCGCCCGCCTCGGAGCTCCAATGGTCAAAGTCCTGGATGCCGGGGCTGGTGCTGATGACTGATTCATCTGGCCGTGAGATCGCTTCCGACCTCCGGTCCTATCTACGACCCTCTGGGATGTATACTCATGCCTCCTAGCTGCTCTCAATACTGTATCAAAAGTCTGATGCTCAAACTGCTCCACTGCCAACAAGATCTCTAAATGGAGCCCCTGCTGGAACCGTTGGGCTCTATCGAACTCGGTTGCTACCAATGTGGGAGCAAACCGACTAAGCCTCGAAAACTCGGCCGCATATCCATCGACCGTCCTGCCCATCTGCTTCAGATTGGTGAACCTCGTCTGTAGGTCGTACCGAGCTACAGCATCAAAATACTTGGTCTGGAATCTCTCTCTGAATACTGCCCAAGCAATGGGTGCCACTAATCCAACGGCCTGCGCCGCCCACCAGCTGCGGGCAAGATCTAGTAACTGCAGGCGCACTACGGCCACCTTCTCGTTCTCTGGAGTCCTGGCTGCTTCTAGAATTACCGCTGTGTCCTGAAGCCATGCATCTGCAGCGATCATATCTTCACTACCGTCGAAGAAGGAAGGGTTCAAGCGCTTGAAGCTGTTGGCCGTGCTATTACCTTGATGACCTCCTCTGGTCAAAGCGTCTGCCACCGCCTGGTGCAAGGCATCTCCTCGACGATCCTGGGAAGCTAATAGGGACCTGATGAGACCCACCAAAGTGCCATCATCAGGCTTTGTAGGCTGGACGGGCTGTACTGGTGGTTCTTCTCCGGTAGGCATGACTCTGGAGGCTACTCCTGAATGCTGGGCTTGATCTCCAGGTTGCTGCTGGTCCGCGGGAGGTGCTCCGCCTTGCTGATCGGCAGGTCCAGAAACAATGCCGCTGAAGAAGACGATATAGGGAACAATAAGGAAGGACCAGGACAGATCAACGATACAAGCATGTGATCAGGTCAAGATTCTCAGGGATTCAGAGGATATGAGTAGAGATCAAGGGCGAGTACTGATTGAGACATCTATTCGATAAACCCTCACATATCTTGATTTACAAGACCTGCATGGGCTACCACTTAAACCATGTCACGCCCCAGAACCAGAATACTGGAGAGCGGGGACAGACATAGCCAGCTACGTATATTGAAGTGCAACCCACCTCGCTATACGGTCACGGCTGTCTAGATACATGAGGGTTTAACTACAAGCCATCAGTCTCCTATGGTCAAGAACAAGCCTATTGTCTCAATCACAAGCAAGTAAGTAAATGTTGCAAGATGTAAGACCACCAAATATACAATAGTGAGGCGTCCCAAACATTACATATTTAGCTGATCATGAAGCTAGTCGTTACAAAATGTCAGGACTAGCAAGAGTTCAGTCATACATGATCAACCCTAGGATCTGTTAATCATGTTACAGCCCGTAGGCAGACAGTAAATAAAGGTGCAACCGAGCTAACACGTGCTAGTCGGCTAAACGCCTCAAAAGAATAATTTTACAATAAAGTGGAAGGACAAAAAGAAACCCACTCGTTGCCAGGGTTACGCCAGGTGTTCACTATCTGGCTGGAAGACAGGTAGATCCTCTGGTGCTGCTCCGATATCTGGCCATTCAAAACCAGCTGGGTCAGACCCCAGAAAGAGCAAGTACCACAAAGGAGGCTTCACTTAGGAACTAAAACCAGCAAATCACAATAGAATGTTAAAGATAATAAATAAAAAACTGATAATAATAGAGATAACAACAGTAAACTGAGTACGAGGAAACCATTCAAGTAGCCAGGTCACAACCCTTAAACCAAACAAGGACCGGGATTGCAGCCCTTCACCTGAATAGAGACTCGTATCAAATACTATTGGTACAGTGAAGACAATAAACGAAGAGAGGACACAGAACTGCTCCGGGAGCCAGGTTACAACCCTTAAACCAAACAAGGACCGGGGTTGTAACCCTTCGCCTGAACAGAACTGGACCCCTGATCTTTATTGCTAAGGCCAATATAAATAATCATGCCGCTGTAATAAGTAAAATATGACGAGCATGGTCTGGGGTTACAATAAGACAATAACGAAAAGAGGATACAAAACTGCTCCGGGAGCCAGGTTACAACCCTTAAACCAAACAAGGACCAGGATTGTAACCCTTCGCCTGAACAGAACTGGACCCCTGATCTTTATTGTTGAGGCAGGCACAATAAGCAGGACGATATATGATAAGATAACCACGTAACTATTCAGATAGCCAAGTTACAACCCTTAAACCAAACAAGGACCGGGATTATAACCCTTCATCTGAACAGAACTTGGTATCCCATCATTTATCGATACAAGAAATCATGTCATGATACAATCTTGTACATGATCATGACAAACTAGACTAGGCTTGACTCCATCCAATCAATCACGGCCAAGCAATAAGTACGGCTTGATACTTTAACTAACTAGGGTTATCACAGGCCTAGTTACTAGCAAGATGTAATGAGATTATTCCAACAGCCACAAGCCCTGCAGACCATCCAGGTTATCCATGTCGAATGTCCTTTTATGAAGGATGCAACACGTGACAGTGTGCTGGAAATGTGCCCTACTCGTCGGTAGGCTACAAGTCTACTTAATGCGTACAGATAACGGGATTGCCTGTAGCTGGGAAAATCTCTTCATGACTACTGAATCATTCTAGTTAATTAGCCTTAGTCAATTTCAGTAGGTACCCCTGACCGTGGTACTCAGGGATCCCCATCCTAGTCATAATGCAAGACAATACCAGTTTATTGTACAAACATAATCGCCCACAGTGTCCAGGTCTTTCATACTTGTCATGTCAGGCTAGCTGTCTTAACAGTATGTCATGATATATCATATCAGTTTACTTGTTAAGAGTGTGCCACGGCGGGCCACTATCGTGTTCTATTCTTACATTATCGTGAATGAGAGAAACTTGCATAAAATAACTAGTATCATATTCTTGAAGCTAAGGAAAAGATCTACAACTTTCATGTTTTGAGTTTTTCAAGATTCTAGCTACAGAACAACTTAAACATGCAAAAACAGTAAAATAGAGCAATTTCGGCGCATGGAATTCCTGCACAAATCGGCGCGTGGGATTCCTGCACCATCGGCGCGTGGGATTCCTGCACCAATCGACGCGTGGGATTCCTGCACCATCGGCGCGTGGGATTCCTGCACCATCGGCGCGTGGAATTCTTGCACCAATCGGCGCGTGGGATTCCTGCACCAATCGGCGCGTGGGATTCCTGCACCATCGACGCGTGGGATTTCTGCACCATCAGCGCGTGGAATTCCTGCACCAATCGGCGCATGGGATTCCTGCACCATCGGCGCGTAGGATTCCTTCACCATCGGCGCGTGGGAAAAACTCACGTTGCTTCTTTAGTACATGCGCGTAGGGAACCTACGCGTATGACACGCTCGGAGTTAAGGGATGCGTTGCCGAGACTTCATAGCGCATGGCCTCCCGGTGCATGGCCTCCCGGGTGCATGGGGGTCATCGTCCCTAAACAGCAAGTTCAGCCATGAAAGTTTCGAAAACTTGTAATGGTCATAACTTACTCATCCGAAGTCGAAATCAAGCGAAACAAAAGCCAAAACTGCATGAAATTGAATTCTCTACAACATAGAACCATTATTTTTCGAAAATAACTAAGTTTTAGAGATCAAAACCTAGAAAACTGAAAAGTTACAAACTTATATCTACAAGAATCCATCCACCAAATCCAAATATGCCAAGTTCTAAAGAGGTTTAGAATCAAGTAAGGAAAAGAATGGAACAATAAAACTTGAGATCCATCATGAAGCAAGTTTGTACTTGCCTAAGCTCTCTCTCTCTCTCTCCCTCCTGGTGGTTGAAGAAGTAATGGTGGCGAGTAAATGAAGAAGGAAGGAAATAATGATGAGAGAGAAAAGGAAGGGGGTTATAAATAAGGAGGGTGGTGGTAGGTAGGAGGGTTCATCTTTGGTTCATGATGAACCAAAGCAAACCAAGCCAAGCCGAACCAACCCAAGAATAAACCAATCAATGAAATGCTAGAATAAATCAAGCAGGGAGACATACAATACGGGTCAAATTACGTATACGTATACCAAGATACGCAATACGAACTACATGCATTACACACTGTCCCCATAGGGCTTCGTGCCCTCACTCCTTTGGGCTATCAGCCCACACCCTGTATTTTAATTTTCAAAATTTTGAATTTTTGAAATTTTGAAAATTTACCTTTTTTAATTTTACGTTTCCTACTTTGCTCACCAGAGCTTTTTGTGTGTTCCGCCTCTGGTAGAAACTGTACTGCTCTTTTTGAGCCACGTCCTATTTTCAATAAAATGTCTTCCCTGTTATATATATATATATATATATATAAAATATATATATATATATATATATATAATATATATATATATATATATATATAAAGGTAAAATATTTTATATAAAATAAAGTTTTGAAAATTTAGATATGTTTTTATATATTTTTTGATTTTTTTTTGGGTAAATATTTATGAATTTAAAGATTACTTATATATACATACATATATATATATATATATATATATATATATATATATATATATATATATATATATATATATATATATATATATATATATATATATATATATATATATATATATATATATATATACTTCATAAATATTTACCCAAAATATATATATATATATATATATATATATATATATATATATATATATATATATATATTTTGGGTAAATATTTATGAAGTATATATATATATATATATATATATATATATATATATATATATATATATATATATATATATATATATATATATATATATATATATATATTCTTAGAAAAAAGAAAAAAAGAAGAAAAATAAGAAAAACCTGTGAATCACCATCTCTCTTTCCCCGAACCCGTGACTTGAAACCAGGAAAGAAGAAGGAAAAAAAGGGGAACTCGATATTTGAATCAAATTCAATTTCAAGCAAATTCGATCCATTCTTTTTCTACCTAACCATAATCAATTCTTCGATGATTTGATTATAAACGAACTCAAATTAGGATTTAAACAAAAATTTAAATCAAATGGGAAATTGAGTATATATACTCAAGAAACCAAAATTTTTTGAGGTATTATAGACTTCTCGGGAAACTTATCCCCCACATAGTCGACCCTCGATGCCCCTGGACTGTGCGCACTTTTCCCCAGCCTCGCCACCGTCGCGCGCCATGGATCCGCCATCGGTCGACCAACCCGCAGTAGCAGCGCATCCGCGCGCAGCACCAACAGCAACAGCGGGTTGAGCGACCCCACTTCGTCGAGACAAATCTTTCTCCATGTTTGATCGTTTCCCAAACCGATCGCACGGGTACAACCATAACCTGACCCCCTTCGATTCCCTCCAAGCAGAATAAATTTTGATGCAATGATTTGTTCAAAAAATTCTTCCAAAAATCCTGAAAAACTTAGTTTTCAGGAAATTTGAAACATAACAAATTTAGTTCCAACACCCCAACTTTGGAGGCCAATTACGGTTCATCTAAAAAAAATTTTAGAAACACCACCTGAATAGGAGTTGTAGACAACCTAACTATCACGTCGCAGAACCAAAATACTGGAGAGCGGAGGACAGACACAGCCAGCTACGTACATTAAAGTGCAACCTACCTCGCAATACGGTCACAGCTGTCTAGATGCATGAGGGTTTATCTACAAGCCAACAATCTCTTACGGTCAAAAATAAGCCTAGTGTCTCAATCTCAAGCAAGCAAATAAATGTTACAAGATGTTAGACCATCAAATATACAAAGTAAGGCATCCTAAACATTACATATTTAGATGATCATGAAGCTAGTCATACAAAATATGAAGACTAGCAAGAGTTAAGTCATACATGATCAACCATAGGATTTGCCAATCATGTAACAGCCCTTAGGCAGACATAAATTAAAGTTTCAACATAAGCTAACACATGCTCGGCAGCTAAACGCCTCAAAAGAATAATTTATAATAGAGTGGGAGAGCAAAATAAGAAAATCCACTCGTTACCATGGTTACGTCTAGTGTTCATCATCTAGCTGGAAGGCAGGTAGATCCCCGTGTGCTATTCCAAAATTTGGCCATACAAAACCAGCTGGATCAGACCCCAGAAAGAGCAAGTGCCATAAGGGAGGCTCCACTTAGAAACTAAAACCAGCATAAAATGAATAGAAGAACTGATAAAAGAACATAAATTAAATAACATAAAAGACATGCTTTAAAGAATATACTAGCTTACATTAAGAAAACAATAGGTGGAATATAATTTCCATGTTCATCATGAGACACATAATTCAGGCACGACCAATCAAGTCCTACGGCTTGCTATCATTAGCTAACTAGGGTTATCACAGGCCTAGTTACTAACAAGATACAGTTGAGACATTTTCACAGTCATAAGCCCTACAGACTATCCAGGTTATCCAGGCGAGGTTACAAGAGATTATCAAGAATTAAGAGAATTATTGGGTGACTTAGAGTGTAACACATGACAATATACTGGAAATGCGTCCTACTCGACGGTAGGCTACAAGTCCACTGGTGTGGCCGGGATAACGGGATCGCCTGTAACTGGGAAATCTCTCTATATGAGCTACTTGATCAATCCAGTCGTTAACCTAGTCAGATTTATTATGAATTTCTGACCATGGTAACCAGAAATTCGTGTCCTAGACATGATACAAGACATGACAGATAGCTTGTATAGCCACAATCAAGGAAAATCAACCACGGAGTCAAGGCAAGGGTTACACTTAGCAAGACATGAATAGTTGTTACAACAGCGATCAAGATTACACATGTCATGTCAGGTTTACTTGTCACTTGTCAGGAGTACTTGTCAAGAGTGCGCCTCGATGGGCCATTGTTAAGATTATCAAGACGGAATCATATTATCATGTTCAAGTTCAAGTTACTAGCTCAAATTACCAAGTTGTCAAGTCAGGTCGTCGCAATTTAGGCTAAGTACAAAAAACATGCAAAGAAGATAAAAAATTATGATTGAAACTATCAATCGCAAATGAACTCCAATTAAAGTGAGACATGAAGATTCTTGAAGCCAAGACAAGGATCTACAACTTCCATGTTTTGAGTTTTTCAAGATTCTAGCTACAAAATAGCTTAAATGGGCAAAAATAGCCATTTAGAGGCAATTTACGCATGGGAGCATTGCGCGCGCGAGCAAAACTGCCTATGGCGCACGGAGCACGCAAGCACGGCATGCGACCAACGAATGGCGCTGGCGTACGGTACGCATACTATACTGTACATGCGAGCGAAACTACCCTCGGCGCACGGAGCACGCAAGCACGGCACGCGACCAACGAATGGCGCTGGCGTACGGCGCACAAAATGCACTGCGCGCGAGCAAAACTGCCTATGGCGCACGGTGCGTGCAAGCACGACGCACGACCAACGAATGGCGCAGGCGTACATCGTGCGAAACTTGCTGCACTCATAGAACGGACCACAGTGCGCGGCCAATGAATCGCGCGCGAGGCACTGTTCATCGTCCCGACAATACCGAAGATGTGCCGGAACCCACGAACACAAATATCATAACTTCTTCATACGAAGTCAAAATCAAGCGCTTCAAAAGCCAAAATTGGATAGAATTGAATTTTCCACAACATGAAACCATTAGTTTTCAGGAAAAACAAAGTTTAAAAGATCAAAATCAAGAAAACCGACAAAACTATAAACTTAGATCTAAAAAAATATAAACATCAAAACCAAAAACTCCAAGTTCTAAAGATGCTTAGAATCAAGAAAGAAAGATAATGGAACAATAAAATTTAAGATCCATCATGAAGCAAGTTGCACTTGCCTAGGGCTTGGTAGGTGGAAGGAGTAAATGAAGAAGAAGAAGAAGTAAATAAAATTAATGGAGGGGGAAGAGAGAGAGAGAGAGAGAGAGGTTGGTTTTTATATCAACCCTCTCATCTCAACCAAACCAAACCAAGCAATGCCAAGCCAAGTTGAACCAAGGTGAACCAAACCAAGTCAAGATTAAACCAAGACTCGGCTAAGCAAGACAAGTCAAAAATATGGGTCATCTGACAAATGTCAGAAATTCGTATACACATACTGAAATACTATAATGAAAAACTGGAGTGACACTAACCAAGTTTAAACCCTTTCAAACAGTTTTATTTTTAGACATAGAGTTTCTGTTTAATTTCAATTCCAAAAATCAGAAAAAGCCAGTTTTTTAAAACCATAAAAAGTTTGATACAGGGTCCATCCCAACAAATCGGACAACTTCGTCGCAAACCGAAGGCATCGAAAGGTGTCTACGGACTTTGCGGGCGTGTGGACTTTGACAAAATTCGAATTGGTTGCATGTGCGCAACGAATTCGACCCGTATCCGTCGAATAACGCCGTATCGACTATTTTCCAAAATTTTCAATTCCTTTGTGCATACTTTTCACCTCATGAAGAAACTTGCGCCATTGAACTCGTATCATTTTTTGGTCCTATGAGCCACGTTTACTCCAATTCTAAGACAGTTGATGGGATCATCGTTTTATGGGCCCCACGATCCGATTCAACGGACAATTTTGTGCAAGACTCATCGGAATCCAAAATTAGACATACCGTTGAGTTTTTATCGAAAAACGAACTCGTAGGCATATAATTTGTTGACTTTAGAGATCTTAGGTTTTTGTACGCTTTTCGGTGCAAAGCGGGTCTAACAGGGAATATCGTTTTGATCCAAAATTATGATTTTGCTCATGTGTCCAGAATTGGACTTATGGGTAGTCAATCTTAGACATTTTTTATTCCAAAAATGTTGGTGATATTTGTTTCAGCATCCGGAGACATTTGCGAAAGTTTCATCCTTGTAGCTTCTTATGACTTGTCGATTTCATCTGCTGGACATTGTCAAACACCTAACAACCACCAGGTAAGATACCTTACTATGTTACTGTAAATTTACCTTTAGCCTGTCATATTGAATTTATGTTATTCATTATTTATTTTATTACATTTTAGTTATGTTTTTCGTTTCCTTGTTTATTCTATACACATTTGACCTAGAGTTAAGGGACTGTCCTTGGTGTGATGCATGCCTAGAGGACTTAGCGGTTATTAGGAATATTGTGATGTGGATACAACACGAGTAGTGCATGGGAAGGAAGAAGATAGCTATTAGGCGTAGGGGCTTCCACTTATTTATTTTTCTCTAGTTGCCGCTAGTGGACTCAGTCGAGTGCTAGTGTGTCGTGCATTTACTTTTCTCTAGATGCCATTACTGACTCACTCGAGTGCTAGTGTACCGTGCATTTACTTTCCACTAGATGCCATTAGTGACTCAACCGAGAGCTAGTGTGTCGTGCATTTATTTTTCTCTAGATGTCGCTAGTGCCTCGGTTGAAATGCTAATGCACCGTGCCTCTATTTTCAGAAAGCCCATGTGTGGAACGTTGTCTTCAAAGTGCATTTTTACGGAGATGGTTAGGAAGCCCAGTTGTTGTTTACATTTTTAGTTATATAACATAATATTATGTATCTTGTTACGTCCCTCTGAGGACCTGGTGATTTCTCCAGGTGTGTATTTTCTAGACTTTTCGCAGGTGTTGTAACTACCACTGAGGGTATTTTTGACTTTTGTGTAAATTGAATAATTATATTATTTTAATGTATTTAATTGTGTTAGTGATAAAATTGGGTAAACCTTATAACCACCTTGATTAGATGTTTAGTCATGACCAAGGAAGATTTAGTTAGTGAGGTTAGACAAACCTTAGATTCATTTCTTTTTAGTTAGTTAGTCACAAATCTAACTAAGAAAATTATTTAGAAAATTTGACTAAAACACTAAGTTAAAATGGACCCTTTCCTTATAACTTGTCATGACAACTTAGGAAGGGCATCTTGGACATTGTTCCTAACCAAACCCTATCCTAAACCCTAGTGGCCGGCCACATATGGCATTCCCCCTTGCTATTTATAACAACCACTCCTTCTTCCCCTTTTTATTAAAACCCTAACCCTAATTTGTAGTTCCATACTCTCAAATTGTGTCCAAATTTTCTCAAACCAATTGCATTCTCTTCCCCTTGAAGAGGAGAATGCTCTATTGGCTAGCTTGGGAGTATTTGGAGCACTTGGACCCTTAGAGCTTGGAGGAGATCTAGATCTAGGGATTTTTCATTGGGAATTCATCTCCCAATTGGTATAAGCTCTCTAAACCATTTACATTTTATTTTATTAATGTAGATGCATTCATTTAGAACCCCCATTTTATTAGGGTGCCATTAGAGAGGAGTTGAGGTTCTCCTCTTCCTATTTGAAGGATTTCTCCTTCACATTTTGATTCACATTGGGGAAAATCCAAGAATAGGATTCTAGAGTTTGTGAAATTGATGAAATAGATCATACTTGTGATTTAGAGCATGTAGGTATACTTTAGGTCAAGTTTGGATCCATTTGGAGTGCGTATCACGAGAGTATCGAATACGCACGCCAAGTGTTTGATTAAATGACTCTTAGAGCATTCAATGCTCAAATTTCAGTTTAAACTATGTTTTTATATTGGCAATAACTTGAATTATCGATATTAGGTTTTATCATGTGATATTGGAATGGCTTGGATAGGTTAAAATGGATTTGGGGATGTGGTTGGGAGCCATGTTTGTGTGTGAATCTATTTTGGTATATTGTGTATTGTCATACATATTTGGTATTGCAGTCCATTCAATGTTCTGTCCACACTTTCAGTAGCAGTCCAAATTGCTTACCACTTTAGCCATCCTTCATTGTTGTTCAGTCATTTAACGTATTTGTTCAATCCTGGGACAGTTAGGTTCAGCCCATGAATTCTTCAGTTGGTTACTTTGTGAGCTCTTGGACTAATAATTTCCTTTTTGTGTTACGAATAGTTTTTTGGCACTAAATGAAATACTTTTATAAAGGTTATAAACTAATTGTATAAAGCTATAATAGATAGAGAGAGAGAGAGAGAGAGAGAGAGAGAGAGTACTGCAAAAACCTATTGATAAAAAGGGATTTTGTAATACACATGTAATTAGACCAAATGGAGGACCCAGCTTGTAAATCTAATTAGAAGAAGGGTGCTTAGTGAAACTCTAATAATTCAAATACCAAACGGCCACAACCCTGAGTCCAAATTTCCCTCTTCAAATAGAAGATATAACCAAACCTTGAAAAGCCAATACCAAATCTGAGTTTAAATCTGTTTGTACTATTTCCTTCCCATCCTAACCCGATTTTAAATCTGATTCTCTTATCCCTTCCTTAAATCAAACACCATATATATATGTGTGTGTATATATATATATATATATGATAACAAGGCAGCCGACCCCCCTCTCTATCATCTACATTCTTGCCTCTTCTTCATCACGAATAGCTGTCGCACGTCGAGGAGACCAGTCATCAAGCTTGTCAGGTAATTCCCTGCCTCTCCTTGAAACCTCTGTCTTACACCAAGTATTTGACTAAATGTTAAGAAGAGTTTAATGGGGTGGATCTTAGAAATCGAATAAGGGAGTATAGGAAAACTAAGCCGTTAGTGCATCCACGTACCTTAAAATTAACGTTAAGTAATGTATATCGATATGATCCTGAACCCTGAGAATGGTTGCACATGAGGTATCACCCACATACTGACATGGTAGCTGAACGTCTTGTATCAACTCACAAATGTTGTGTCACCTAGTACAGGTTTAGGGGGCAGCAGTAGCAGATGCAGGAACGGTTATCGCCCTGTCCAGGTTACACTTGCACGAATATCCACCTATAAGAAGAACCAGCAAACAATTGGGTACACAACAGTAGAGTTTTGGGGATCAAATGATTAGATACTTAGAGGGAGGCATCGATTAAAGATAGACTAATCGGTCTACATACTGAAAGGTCAGATGCATATCATGCATTCCTTGTACATCCTATGTTAGTTATAGGTTGACACGCAAGTCACATATCATGTATCAGTCGCCTTAATTACAGTCCTGAGACACCATGTTGCATTATAAGAGTAGGGGAGGTTAAAAGTGTGGCCATTTACAAAACCACGTATCCTAGGGTATTATTAGTTGAGGATACTAGAGTTTACATAGAGTAGAAGACTTTACTTACCATGAATTAGGATCAGTAGGTACTCGTACCAGTCTACCTCAGTTTAGATTGGCACAAGTAGGTATCAGTCTTACCTAAGCAAAGGGGTGGGAGACTGACCTAAGGTGCTGCTGTTGAGACCAACAAGTGGACAAGAAGGTATCAGAGGTCCCTACATATAAGGCAGACAGAGAACATGGGCCAATTACCAAACTGTTTATGAAAAACATATGGTACCAAGTATCCAGATGGGCATTCAAGATAGGACTATGGACTTAGCCACAATAATGGGACGTGGGGTATGGAAGTGTGAGGGTATATAGGCCTCCATGTGACATAGAGTTTGGGGGTTATAGTACCATAGGAGCTAGTCAGGTATGTTGGGTATATGAGACTCATATAGGAAAGAGAGAGTTTGGTGTCTTGAATGACAAACATCAGTTGGGGTTTTCTTGTGTCCGTTGGTTAGGATGGTTAGACATAATAGGAATCAAGTTAGAAACACTTGTGTTAACTACCTAATTGGTATCAGTCAGACTGATAGATAATGAGATTTGAACCCACGTCCTTCTAAACTAGAACCTTAATCTGGCGCCTTAAACCAACTCAGTATGTATTGTTGCTACTACTAATATTGTTGTTGCTTATTCTCCATCCTTATTTCGTTAAAGCTATAAAAGGATCTATATAGGGTCAGAACCTATTTGAGAGGTAGATTTGTAACTCCACTTTTCCCATTTTAGTGGAATTTAAATTTTAATAATAATAATACTTCATTTTTTTTCCTATAAATATATACTTTATGAATATTTTGGAGGGAAGAATTTGGAGTAGGAATATTTTTTAATTTTCAAAAGTTGGTTACAACTAATTTGAGTGGCCCCCATTTTTTTTTGAATCTCCTAAACAACTTTTTAACTAATTTCCTAATAAGTTTTGTAATAAATGAAAAAGGGGAGGGCTCCATTGAAAGACTTCCATTGGTGGGGGGAGTTTTTTGTAAAAATCCAATTTCTCTTTATATCAGAACTGAGGAGAGAGAGTGAGCTGCTTATTTTTTTCCCAATTTATTCTTTTTCCCAAATTTTCAGGGCTCACCCCAAATTTTCCAATCTGACCTAAACCTAACCCTAGCTCATGGCAGCGGCGACGTTCATCTCCACCGACTCAGGCGAACTCTCGGCCATGGCAGTGCTTCGAAGGTTACTGGCGACTTCGCTCAATTTCAGTTCCACCACCGACGAGATCCGGTGGCATTTTCCCCCAACTGACGACTGAGTCGTTTCTCCGGTGATCTACTCTTCCTCAGCGGCGACGATGAGTCCGGCCACGACAGCGACCCGAACTCTCCCTTCGATGATCTTCTTCCGGTGATTTCCTCCGAGCAAAGTGCGGACGTCTTTCCGACGACGTCGACGGAGTGAGAACCTCCTTCTCCGGCAATCAGTCGAGCGTGTGGCAAAACTTCAGCGTGCTGACGATCTCTTCTCTGACGAACTAAGAGGCGGCGAGACTCGTCTTCCTCCTTGCGATGAGTTCTTTCAGCAACTTCGGCTTATCCTTCTTCTTTGAGGGGGCATGACCGAAGTTCGACGACGGTGAGCTCAATTCAGTCTCGACTGATCGGTGATTTGCTTCTCCTATTAATTCTTTTCAATTTTTCCTTGTATTGAATCTTCCAGTTGAAATCTCGCCGAGTTTGAACGATCGATCAGATCTTCTGGTTTTGAACAATCGAGCGGCTATTTGGATCTTCTCCTTCACTAATCTCTAAACCTGGTAAATTGGGTTTTCACTTATTGATCTGAATTTTTTTATGATAATTTGTGATCGATTGTTGTTCTTTGATTTGGTTAGTTTCAGTAAATTCTGGACTTTGAGTATTATGATCATCGGGAGAGTACTTCATATTGGTGGAGCAAGCATGAGGAATCTGGACACGAAGTTTGGTGTCCCATTGTGATCTGTGATCGCAAGCTCTGAATTAGTCAGGTAATTTCTTCATCTACCTATTCGAATTCTTTGTACAGACATGCCTAGTTGCTTGATTTTAATCTCAATTGTGTTCGTTTATTTTATGTGTCGTGTTCGTGGTTGGGTACTGGTATAGATTTCGTGTTCGAGTTTGGGGTGCGTATCCGAGGCTATAGCTCGTGTCCGTCCTGTTCGTGTTCCTTCCAGCTGGTGCTGAGAGTTAGCGGTGTCAGAGTATAGTTCGGGCAGTGGATTGCAGTATTTGGGAATCGGCTTAAACAATGAAGTTTTATTTATGTTTCCAATGAATTTTCAAATTCATTTCCTCTTAGATTATGTATATATTTTCTCATTCAATATGGTTGTATTAAATTTAGTATTTTAGAATGTTATGTTTGGGATGTATTCTTCAGATCAATAATCAGTAACAGTTAGCCGGTTTTTTAGAGAATTTAACTTGGCTATTAGATTTTGGTTCATGTATAAATTTTGTATATATTCTTGTGATTTTCGTGGATCATTATTCTATTTCTCTTCGAGTTGGAGTTTAACAGTCTCTGGGATCCTGAGTTGTTAACTCATGGAATCTAGTGAAGGTTGATAGGTATGTGTTAGTGGAAGTGCAGTAATAGGTCAAGCCTATTTTGGGCTTAGATGAACTATTCCATGGTTATGCTAGTTCATGGGGATAGAATTGATAAGTTATATGTATAATGCTGGGCCTTGGTATGTATAGAATTGTGGTGGATTAAACTGGACTACCGGGAGATGTGATGATTTGAGCCGAGAGTAGAACTAGGTCAGTTACTGTAGTAACGATTTTTATTATGGAAAATATTACCAGTATTATTTTAATAGAATTCTTCCAAATCAAACTATCCTTGAATCTAAACAATGCTGCTTATTAAGAAAAATTCTTAATTTCCATTTTTTGTATTGTGCTAACTATTACAAATAAGTATTATAGTTAGAAAGTGCATTATTATTAGTTTGTTATAAAGAGTATTTTTCTTATCTAGTCTTTTATATAAATGATAATTCATTAGCTACTCTCTATATATAAATAGTTATTCTAGACTCTAATTATTTTCTAGAAGGTGGCATATTATTTGTTAAATAAGGTAACCTGACATTTGAAGAGTGGTTTCTGTAGCTTGAAATAGAATCTCATAAAGCACTGATTAGTGATATTACTCTATGATTAAGAGTTAAGTTTTGTTGTCTAAAACTTGTTTAGGGCTTACCCTTTTAATATCCTAGATATTTTATAGATAGGTTATGAGATAATTAAATGGATCTTACTTAGATTTTAATCAACTTGTACTTAAAATAAACAGGAGGACATCCAGCTCCATTCATTATCCGTACCTTCCTGGAGCAAGGCAAGTACTTTTCTACGGTTTTGTGCATTTACATTCCTATACTCTTCTTGTGACACGTCATGGCACGACATCATGTACTCCTGTACTCTCATTCTTGTACTTATTAGTGTCGGGTGGAGAAATATACTAGCCATGTGACCAATCCCGATTACTATATTCATGTGCCTAGCTTAGGCCTCGCATCGTGCACGCGGGCCCTAAGTCGTACCCTATTCATGTTCTCCTGTGCATGTTCTCACCCCAGCCGGTCACATGGACTAGATGTATTTTGATATTATGCACTTATCATGTCTGGTACTTCAGGATTATAGTTTCATTCCTGTACATTATATTTCCTGTACTTTACATTCATGTACTATAGTTCCTGTACTTATTCCCTGTACTATTTTCCTGTACTTTCATGTTCATTCCTGTATTTTATTTTCTGTACCCTTGTACTCATTTCATATCATGTTCATGTTTCATTACCTAGAACTGTACTTTGCTCCGCTCCTGACTGGATATGTTGCAGGTGTACTTGCAGGATATCATCATACCATATGGGCCAGAGCCCAGGATATTAGCTGAGCAGGATGAGGCCGTGACTTAGCTTGAGGTTTCAGGTTTAGACTGTTAGCTTTACTCTTAGATATTGTTTTAGAATTCATAGTACATTTCATTCTTGATGACTCGTACATTTATATACATAGAATTATGGATTATAGTGATCATTCTGGGATACGTTTTTAGATGCTGTGATTATATACATTTATGATTATAGTTGGTACAGCTTACTTCGTCGTATCTAACGACGAAGGCTGGGCGTGTCCGACTCGTGTCCGATTATTCGGGAGCGAGTCGTGACATGTTTTTAGTGGTGGCCCATGCAGGTCTCTCCTAATGGTACCTAGGTATTAGAGTACTATTGGGGGACTTGATTAAACTAGGGAAACTTGATCACAACATAGAAAATCGGGAAATAATGGTATATCAAGTATATCAGGTATATTGATATCTATAAACACTTGTTATTTTAGGTTTAGGACATTTTAACAGTTTTCTGTTTTTCAGACGATTCAGACACGCAAATATCAGAACAGTCGATCCATCTACACTTGAGGATTTTGAATTTCCACTACCTTCTATCATTCTACTATCCCCATGGGTAGTACGCAGTTGACGGAGGCGTTTCAAGAGTTCCTTGACACCAGCAGGCCGTCCTTTTCCAATCCAGAATTGCAAATGCATTTCCCGAGTTATGGAGGACTTCTAATTTCCAGACTCTCAGACCGTTAGACTTCTTCGACACCGGGCGAATCTCTTGCACCAAAGAGCAGATCGAGAACCTGGAGCCGCCACTGAAGATCATCCAAGTCTCCGAGGACCCGACTTCTCTGAAGATTTAAGCTACCAGCCAGAAAACCCAGAATGTAGTACAGACAATAAAACGAGATGGGAAGCTGAAGCTCAGGAGAGACAGAAAGACTTATGACGGAGATAGCAACTACTATGGATCCGCAAAGCGTCGTAACACTCAGTCGACGCTTCTTCAGTTACGTCATCAGCTGCATCATGAGAGGCAGATTTAGGTCCACATTCACTTAATAAAGGATTGCCAGCAAGTCGCATCATCAAGAGCAGGTCTCAACAGCCAGCACGCCAGTAGACGTATATTTCTATCAGAGGCTCTGCGTTTCAGCCCCAGCAGGAGATCCAGACTCAGATTCAGATGACGACCACTTACAGTTTCTGCCGTCATCAGGACATCACCACAAAGAGTGTCACAAAAGACGAAAGCTATGCTTGTACTGCTGATCGCCTGCCCACCAAGTCAAGGACTGTTGGAGACCGCTGATCACACAGTCCAAGGACCAGCATGAGAAGCACCAGTATCACAGAAGAAGGAACCGCCTCTCCAGATTCAGCAATCACATGGAGCACTACCTCATGGACCAGTCAACGTCAGGACAGTTGGAGAAGATTGAAGAGATTCCAGTCCCGGAGGGATACTGAAGATAGACTGAAGACAGAAGACTCTTTTGCATGGTTGAAGAAACCATGGATCAGGATTCATAATCCAATTTTTTCTTAGATCCTCTTGCACCTAGTTTGTTTCTTAAAACCTCCTTGTTTCCTATTTAAGGATTATTAGATTTTATTTCCTATTCTGAAACCTTGGTCGCTATTCGAGATGTATTTTGAAAGTTTGTTTCCATTCTTGTTCGTAACTCTGCTCTTATTCGAGATTTTCTTCCTGCTCGATAACTTGTTTCCTATGGCATCGTTTCCTAATTCAAGATTTGGTTCCCTATTAAGACTCTGTTGATATTTAAGATTTTACTTCGGGATTACATTCCTATTCAAACTTATGCCATTCAAAACCTTGTTTGAATCTTACTTCTATTCGAGATTTCATTTGTAGAGTTCATTTTCTATTTTTGAAATTTTAACTCGTTCCCTATAAGATTTTATTTCTCATTCGTGAATTGTTTTTGTTCTATTCACGATCTTGTTTGATCTTGCCTCTTATTTTAAGATTTCACTTGTTTCATATCCGCTATTTAATACCATGTTTTCATATTCATTTTCATGACTTTGTTTCCTATTTAAAAAAATTTGTTCTGTTCCCAACTTTGTTTTGATCTTGCTTTCTACTCATTTCAGTTTTCTATTCGAGGCTTTATTGAAATTTGGTTTTCTAATCATGATTTTGAGATCCTATTTCCTATTCGGGACCTTGCTTTCGTTCGAGATTTTGCCTCCTATTCAAGAATTTGTTTGTTCACGACCTTATTTGACCTCGTTTCCTATTTGAGATTTCACTTGTTTCATACTCACCATTCAATGCTTGTTTCCTATTCTCTACTTGATACCCTATTTCTACTCACTAGTCATGACCTTGCTTCTTGTTCGAGAATTACT
Source organism: Iris pallida (assembly GCA_029216955.1). Classification (NCBI taxonomy): domain Eukaryota; kingdom Viridiplantae; phylum Streptophyta; class Magnoliopsida; order Asparagales; family Iridaceae; genus Iris; species Iris pallida. The sequence goes on along the minus strand of JANAVB010002197.1, from coordinate 546,325 downwards.
TTTTATCTGCAATTTTGTTGATATTTTAGTTCTAATGAGACTTTGTATACTATTGGAGATTTTATTTCCCATTCGGGATCTGTTCGAGATTTTATCGTTACTTGAGATTTTGTTGAACTTCGTTTCCAATGCACAATTTATTTCTTATTTTGCGACATTGTCTTATATTTGATGCCTTGCTTCTGTTCATCCTTCGAGACTCTGTTATCCCTTCGGAATAATATCCCATATATGGAATCTTGTTACCATTTCAGATATCAGTTGAAATCCCGTTATAATTTAAAACTTCGCTCCCTATCTAAAATTTTAAACCTCCCTGACTGCCCTTTTGTACTCACTGATTGGATCCCTTGTAGTCTCTTAGTATCTCATAAACCTTTGTATTCTAATAGTCAGATAACCTCACCATTTTCGTGACTTGGACTATTGAAACTCATTTTAATTCCTTGAAAATTTCCTATGGATAAAGTTCAAAGGCTATTCGATGACCCTAGGGTGTGGTAGTACGCGCTGCAGCCGTTATCTGGATTACAGAGACCGAAAGTTCACTGCAGCCAGCAACGCACTGGCGAGGCATGAACTCTAAGTTGAAGTGATTTTAGACATTCATATGTTTTCGAGTATTATTGATATTTTTTTTCATACCTTTAATATCTTGGGTGGTTTCGACAATGATTGTTGGAAAATGGATAAGGTTGACAGAGTATTCGGTGACATATTATTATTTGAGTCACGGAGCCGAAAGTCCACTGCAGTCAGATATATACTGGCGGGGTAGGGATTCTAAGCAAAGTGATTTCAAATACCTATATGTTCTCGGGTATCATGGAAATTATATTTCCTTTTCCATATGATTGTTGGTTTTCAAAAATCACAGATCCTTGCACGTTCATCCTGATTTGATACTGTATCTCCTGAGTATTTCATACGTTTCCTAAATCAACCCTTGCTAATTTCCCTTCTAGCATTTTATCGTTAGATCATTGATTTCCTCAAATTATACATTGTCAGATTTTGATTCCATACGCATTGTGTCTTGTCTAGACTTCGATCTTAAATTATGTCTATCTGACCATGATTTTCCTATCTTGTCCTAGTCCACTTGTGTTAAACTATCGATTTTTGATCGTACTTAATAGTTGTGTCTTCATGATTTTGCTCCTCTAAGTTATAATCGAAACTTCATTCCATTCGTGCCTATTTAATTCTTGATCATTGTTAGATCTTATTATTTTAACTTCTTGTGTGTAATTATCGTATTTGATCTCGAAGGCTCAGGGGGTCTCAGAGTTGCACATGATCGGCAGAAGCACTGGGCGGACAGCAGCAGACGACCACTGGAGTTCGCGGTTGGAGATAGAGTATTCTTGAAGATCTCACCGACTAGGGGCGTCATTCGCTTTGGCAGAGACGGGAAGCTCAGTCCGAGATTTATCAGGCCTTTCGATGTGACAGCACGGATTGGTGAGGTGGCATATCGACTGGCACTATCAGCTAGCTTGGAGGGAGTGTACGATATTTTTCACGTGTCCCAGCTTTGATGCTATATTCCAGATCCGAGCCAGGTGGAGGACTATTCAGAGCTAGAGATGGGTCCTGTAGAAGCACAAAAAAGAATAAAGAAAGGTCTATGCGGCCAAGAATCTCCATGCGGCTCAGAGAGCCCATGCAGCTCAGGGGTCCATGCGGCTCAAACGTCTATGCGGCTCGGATAGGCCCAAAGTCACGTGGCCGCTTTTTTCCCTTCATCTTTGACTGCATTTATTGCCCTGACGGCTGACAGCTCTGACGAATGACAGCTCTGACATAAAGGCGCAATAATGACTGGCATAAAGGCGTGTTCCTAGGGAAGAGAAGGAAATCTTTTCACAGTTAGCAGAATCCACCGAGTCCCGAGGTATGCGGCTGCTGTATTTATGCGGCCGCCCATTTCATGCGGCCACCCATCTTCATGCAGCTGCATCCTTTATGCGGCCACCCACTAGCATACGGCTGACCATCTTTATGCGGCTGCATCCTTTATGCGGTCGTCCATCAGCATGCGGCTGTTCATCCCCATGCGGCTGCCCATCTTCATGCGGCTGTTCATCCCCATGCGGCTGCCCATCTTCATGCGGCCGTTCATCCTCATGCGGCCCACTCATATGCGGCTCTGCCAAGATGACCCAGTGAAGACACATGACGCTTTTTACGACGATTGAGACATGTGGCAGTTTTATCTTCCTGGAATTATGGGTGCTAACAAATCCTAACAAAATTAGATTTGTTGCAATCACCATAATTGCCCAAATCAAGTCAAATCGAGCACGTGGCAATCCATCACAAGTCGCGAATATTCATGGCAATCAACATTTATTGCCCACAGAGATTTGATGCAATCTACATTAATTACCTAGATTTGCTACAATCAGAATTAATGGCCCAGATTGACTGATCTTTAGCCGCCGACTTCTCAAGGAGGCAGTCATTGTAAACCCTAATGATTGCATCCTATTCCTATAAATAGCAAGGTGCCATTCCCTTGCGAAGAGGACTTTTTTCGAAGAGTACCAGAGTACCTGGAGAGACTTGAAGAGAGAGAGAGCAGAGAGACAAAGACACGCACAGAGAGCATCCTGAGAGCATTTCTTTCCCGAGCCAAGGCTGCATCCGATCGTCCAAGGAGTAAGACAGAGCTGCCGTCGCTTTCCCGAGCCTCTACCGTCACCCCCCATAATCTAAAATAAACAATTGTACTTAGATTGCTGTACCTAGGTTTTCGTTCCTAGGCTTTCTTTGTACAAGCGAGTTTGTATTGTGAAGTAAAAGTCCAGTCCTCCGATAATTGTTCTGTTCTTTTATATTTTATGGCAAACACGATGGTGACTTTGCTGGGGATTAACTTCTCCACGGCTGAAGAGTTGGTGACGCAATCCGATGCAGCCAAACTTGGCTCCATACAATAGAAGATGGTCGTCCACTTCGACCAACAGGCGTTCGAAGAAATGCCCTCCGAAGGAAGCGCTGGCCCGGTCCAGAAGCGAACCCGCACAAAGAAGGCTCGCAGGGAGTGGAGGCCAAAATCATTTGCTCCTCCCCAAGCTCTGGACGAAGCACTCTCTGCTGCCCAAGACGGCGAAGGCAACTCTCACGCGGCCCCACTTCAAGCCATAGAAAACTCTGCTGTCCCCAAGTCCGGCAGAGGAAAGCACTACGATGCTGGACTTGCAGGGGCAACGAGTAATTCTATGCGCTCCAAGAAGAAGCCGAACAAAGGCACTAGCCGCAAGACCAAGACTCATGCGGCCAAACTTGCTAGCCGCATGAATAATCTCCATACGGCCGAAACTGCCAGCCAAATGCATAACACTCATGCGGCCAGGATTTCCAGCCGCATGGAGAAGACCTATGCGGCTGAGATTTTCAGCCGCATGAAGAAAGCCCATGCGGCTACGATTGCCAGCCGTATGAAGACTGTTGATTCCAGCCGCATGCCGCCTGCCCCACGCGGCTCAGTCTTCGACCGCCTCTCCTATGGTCCTGATCTCTCGTGCTCCCAAGAAGACATGTCTGACTCTCTCCAGTACCACTTAGACTCTTCCTACTATGTGCCCTCACGCACTAGAGTGAAGAAGTCTAGGGCAGCACGAGCTTGGCAAGCTCAGTCCGCTGTCCCAACCTCTGACCATCCGAGCGTTCCACATACTGTTATACGGGCCTCTGATGGGAAATTATACAGAACCACTCGAGTCTAGCCCCCAGCGGCAAACGGACATGATGGTTCCCAAAAGTCTTCCAAAATCCAGGGAGCAAACATGGTCATTTCAGACCCATCTGACTTGCGTGAGGCTATCCGCCATAAACGCAAGGAAAGAGAGGGGGCCTCGGGGTGCAAAGAGTCCTCCCACGGACGTCACTGCACCCAAGTTATTGTCAACTACTGTTGCAATAACGCGACGGTACAAGAAGACCGGCAGTCCGTCTTCCAAAGACTGTAACAACTATGTTCAGAAGATGAGGCACTTCCCGTCGTCTTCTGCAACTCTGCTCAGAAAATCCTCGCCGATAGGAGAGGAAAGAAGACAAATGTTTCCAGCCCGAAGATTTCAACCACTATGACTAAGAGACTGTCGTCTAAGCGGGTGCCCACCACTGGAGTTTTTCAAGGTACCCGTTCAAAGACGAAATCTGCTACAGTGGGAGATTCATCGTCCGCATCACTGGGGGTTGCTGGAACTGGGGGTAGCACTCCTCCGAACCTCCACGACAATCCGATGTTCCAAGAAGACGAGCTGGGGGAAACAACTCTCCCATTAGATGCAGCAAATCTCGACGTCCCCGAGGACGTCCACAATTCCCAAGACGAGGCGAACTCGGAAGCTGGGGGTACTGTTCCTTCTGAGTCCGAACCAGAGGAAGACATTCCCACATACCCCGATGACTTCTCATTACAGGGGTATGATTCGGAGTGTACGTCATCCACCGTCCCTTCCACTTCTCCTCATGTGAGGTCGGTATTCATGACAGACAGCAACCAAGATGGTCCTAGTGATCGCCAATGCATCGACACTCTGGAGGCCATACTGCGCACTTTGGTCAAATCGGTGGACGAAATTAAAGCAGCCCTCCCTACTCTGCAAGGAGGGACGCCTGGCCAAACAAACTTGGCTCCCGCGGTCAATGCAGACTCGAACTCAGCGGCACCGAACCCGGGCAATAATCTTCCTGAAATGTCGGCTCCTACCGCTGCAGACGAGGCCAAGGAGGCAAGAAGAGAGGTCCAGGAGCTCCGGGCCATGTTCTACGCCCAAGAAAACTGCCAAGACCTCAGGATACGACAACCGTATCCCGCTACGTGGAGAGATGTTCCCTTCCAACCAAAGTATAAACAATTCCACATCAATCCATATGATGGAAAGACCTCTGCAAGTCGGTACATCACTTACTTCGAGGTCACTACCAACAACAACAATGGGGGTAGCTCCTCCAACAATCGGGACAACAAGGGCAAGCAGGCTATGGTGGCCGACACAGCCCAGAAACCCGAGTCAAAACCGGCGGACAAGCAATGGCCACAAATGACCTACTCCTTCGAAGACGGCCATGTCAAGCCCATCTTGGACATGCTCATACAAGGGGATATAATTCAGCTCCCTCCACCAAGACGGGAACCTCGGCCGACGGAAATAGAGAGCCCAAAGTACTGTCATTACCACCGCTACGTCCACCATACTACACACGACTGCTACCAACTGAAGCGATACATCCAACATCTCATCGATTCAAAGGCTCTGGCCATTGACTTCGAGGAGGTAACTGTGGCAGCCAATATGGTATCTGTACAGTTTGGCAGCTTCCCCCGAATAGAGACTCAAGACGGTATGGTACCCATCCCTCGGGCGACAATGGAGATTGCTAATCTTTCGCCTCCTCGAGATCAAGCTACTGGTCTGGTACCCCTCACCACGTCACGAGGAGAGGTCATGTGGGTCCATCCAGATTTGGTACCAGAAGTAACTCAGTCCGTACCACTCCCCATTGGCAGGAAGATGGATGGAAAGGTCAGATCCTGCCGCACAATCTCGGTAGATATTGAAGAAGCCACAGCTGTCGTCACTCGATCTGGTGCTCAATCCTAACCTACGCCAGATAACTCGGCTGAAGAGCATCAGCCGGCCACTGCTAACACTCCGGGACCTTTCCAACCTCCAAAGACCGACAAGCCTAGGCCGAAGAAGACTCGCTTTGACAAATCCCTCCGAAAAGAGGCACCTCATGGGTTGGAAAGGCCCTACAACTTTGACATCTTGGCACAATTAGCCAATACACTGGCCAAATTGTCATTATACGAGCTCCTGAGACTCTCCAAGAATGTTCGTACGGCTTTGAGCGATGCACTCCAGAACGCCGACGCATATCTAGCTCAGGTCAACCTCACGGGAGAGAGCCCGCCTGCAGATCTACAAGACAGCGCTTGCACGGAAGCGATGCCCAACATTGTCTTCACTCCACAGGATATTCTCATCAAAACCAACCTGCACGATCGACCGTTATATTACACCGGATACATCGGCGACGTAAAGGTGGATCGGATGCACATTGATCCTGGTTCTTCCATAAGCATCATCCCGAAGATTCTGCTACATCATCTCTGCATCCCTATGCATCGCCTGACGCCAACAAGCACCGCCATCAGCGGTTTCAATTCGGGCAGGAGCTACCCGATTGGGAAGATTCGCCTGAAGTGCCAAATTGGCGATCTTCAGTCAGAAGTAACCTGTTACGTCATAGATGCGGACACTTCCTACAATATTCTCTTAGGGTGTCCCTGGATACACGATTACATGATCGTGCCCTCCACGCTGCACCAATGCTTCAAGTATGTCGACAAATACGGCTTCGTGAGGACAGAATTCACCGACATCGATCCTTTCAAAGGGGTCGAATCCTACTACTCAGACTCCTGCCTATACGAAAAGTCGAAGAGGCACCTTGGTGAAAGAGATGTGCAAGCTCATACTGAGATGGCCACAGGATCAGAAGAGCCGTTGACAATCCACCTCCAAGCTCGTAAACCTGGCAAGTCCGCACCCCTTACGATCACTCTACGTAAGGACGCAATCAGCCTCTCGGCACAAGAAGAGCAAATGATAATCTGGCTGCCAAGGTCCGGCCAAGCGCCAAGACCCACAACGGAGCCACTGACAATCAGACTGCCTAGAGTCGGCCAGCCCCAAATGGAGAAGCTCAACCCCTCCGACAAGCCAATGACGATACGCCTTCCCAAGAAGAATCGTCACCCCAATACAAGGTCTGGGGCTTCTAGCGAGCCAACAACTCCCCGTCCAGCATCAAGTACCAAACTGGGGGTCGCTAGTCTGCCAACAACTCCACGTTTGGCCCCACCAACAGAACCCCTGATGATCAAGCTGCCCAGGTCATCCTCTCAGTCTTCATTTATACAGGGGGTGGCTGAAGAAGAACCGGAACTGGCCAAGTATGTGGCTGCCCACACTGATGTTCCCTCCGCAGATGATGTAATCCTGCTAGAAAAGATACCTTACTTCATCAATAAAAGGCTATCTTTGAACTATCTCGAGCTTAATAAGCTTTGTACAACGTATGCTATAGAACACGGTATAGGTACTTACCTACACACACAGGTGACAAATGTTTACACCGCAAATCAGCTTACTCCAGTGGAAGACGCTTACCGCATAATCGAAGGAGGGGACCATCCAATCATCTTCGGCCGAAAGGATGATCCACAGCCCTTCACCATAGAGAAGGTCGATCTTGAATCAGATACCGGGAGGCTGCCTCTGTATCTTTATATCCCCCAATCCAAGTACCTCATGCAAAAACAGGGGTATGATCTGGAGGCTACGCCAGGCTTGAACTACGACACTGGTCGACGATTACCTTTAAAGCCCCCAGTCCCGACTGGCAAACCACGGGACTACTATAGCAAGACTCGATGTGGATTAGGGTATGTTATACCCGCAATGACCCCTGAAAGTTCTGATGAGGAATGCGACTGGCATTCACATTCAACCGGGTCACCAACTTCTGATTCGGATGCCAGCATCGGAGACGTATTCAGACAAGTCCTGTCAGTCAATATGGCATTCGTCGACGCTTACGAAGAAGATGAAGACTTTCCTGAACTCCTCGAATTAGAGCCGTGGGCCCAACAGCTGGATGCGCAATGGAAGAAGCGGTTTGAACAAAGAGAGCCTCCTACTGAAGATGAGGTCATGCAAGTGGATCTAGGCAGCGACTCTTCTCCAAAACCAATCTTCGTTAGCAAAAGTCTGGCAGACGAAGAGCGAGAATCACTACTGGAACTCGTCAAAGAATATATTGATGTGTTCGCCTGGAACTATGAAGACATGCCAGGGTTAAATCTCGATATTGCTCTTCACAATCTCAACATTCGGCCAGGTACAAAGCCAGTCAAACAATAGCAACGACGCTTTCGTCCAGGCATCATGGATGCGATCGAAGCCAAAGTCAACAAATTGATAGCTAGCGGCTTCATTCGTGAGGAACAACATCCGGAATGGGTCGCCAACATAGTAACGGTCCTCAAGAAGAATGAAAAGATTCGAATCTGCATCGACTTCCGCAATCTGAACGAGGCGTGTCCCAAAGATGAGTTCCCCCTCCCTATCACAGACATCATGATTGACAACACCTGCGGCTTCGAACGTATGTCGTTCATGGATGGCTTCTCGGGATACAACCAAATTAAGATGTCTCCCAACGACGAAAAGCTTACATCATTCCGAACACCAATAGGCACGTTTTGCTACACAGTCATGCCTTTCGGTTTAAAGAACGTTGGCGCCACCTATCAAAGAGCCATGAGTATCATCTTCAGGGATCACTTGCGCAAGACCGTGGAGTACTACGTTGATGACATCGCCGTCAAAAGCCGCTCTAAGGAAGATCATCTGCATGATCTAAGAACGGTGTTCGACCTAATACGAGCGCACAATTTGAAAATGAACCCTACGAAGTCCTTCCTGGGCGTATCCAGCGGGAAGTTCTTGGGTTTCATCATCACCTCCCAGGGTATCCACGTAGACCCTGAGAAGACGAAGAAAATCATGGAGATGGGTCCCCCGAGAAATCTCCAAGAACTTCGAGGCCTCCAAGGGAGGTTAGCTTACATCAGGAGGTTCATTTCCAACCTCTTCGGGCGTTGTAGCCATTCACCCATCTCATGAAGAAGGGCGTCTCATTCATATGGGACGAAGAATGTCAGCGTGCCTTCGACAACTTCAAAGAATATTTGTCGAACCCTCCGGTTCTGGTGGCCCCGGTTGCTGGAAAACCATTCCTGCTCTATATACGAGCAATGGAGCATTCTCTCGGCGCTCTGCTAGCACAAAACAACGATACAGGCCATGAGCAAGCTATATATTACCTCAGCCGAATGATGATCGGGCCAGAGCACCGATATACCGCCGTAGAGAAGGAATGCCTCGCCCTGGTGTTCGCCATTCAAAAGATGAGACACTATGTCACGGGGCAAACCATACATGTGATATCACGAGTCAACCCCCTCAGGGTCCTCATGACAAAACCAGGGGCACTCAGCTTTCATCTCGCTACATGGGCAATATTACTGTCCCCCTACTATATGATCTTCGTCCCACAAAAGGCTGTTAAAGGTCAAGCTCTGGCAGACTTTTTAGCAGCCCACCCAGGCCCGGAGTCGGCCAGAATATACGAAGAAATCCCAGATGAGGTCGCCGACTCGCATGCGGCCTCTTCCGATGATATATGGCGAATATTCTTCGACGGCGCCTCAAGGACCGGACCTAAGGACAACATCGTCGTCGGAGTCGGGGTGGTGCTGGTTTCTCCTTCTGGATTGGTGATAAATCGCGCTTACTCCCTCACAGAACCCTGCTCTAACAATGTGGCCGAGTACAACGCTTTAGTCATTTGTCTCCAACTTGCAAGAGAGCTGGGGATAGAATATCTTGAAGCATATGACGATTTACGGTTAATCGTCAATCAGATCCGGGGTTCATACGAGGTTCGCTGTCACCCCCAGTTTTCAGAAACAAGGGTATTTTTGTCATTTTATATTTTTGAATATTTTTAAAATTTATTTTATTATTTATGATATTATTTTGGGGTTAAAAATTATTTTATTATTTATTATATTTTTTTGGGGTTATTTGAGTCGGGTTCGAATTTCAACTCAATCCGACTTAAAACGGAGACCCGGGGGGTAGTTTGACTCTAGTGGGACCCACACACTAGTTAGACATGGACCACATGATATTAATTTTAATCCACATGATATTAATTTTAGTTAGTAGTTAGACTAATTATTTATGGATAGGTTTAGTTTAATTAGAGACTTAAAACTAGACTAAATTGACCTCAACCTTTAACCCATTCCTAATTTAAATCAAATAGATTAGTGGAAGGCATTTTGGACATTCAAATAGGGGACACCTCACCATTTTTGGGCAGCCATCTATGGGGGGGGGGGGATAAGGAGTGAGTCACTCCTTCATTCATTTGTTTTCATCCACTTTCTCTCTCTTGTTCTTCCCCAAATTAATTTAGAGATGAACCTCCCTTGATTTTATCTCCAAATCAACTCCTTCTTCCACCAAATCTTCTTTATTTCTCTTCTACTCCATGGTTAGAGGGTGCTAGCCAAGTTTGGGAGGATTCAGAGCTCGTTCGTGTCCTTTTGGAATCTCTACGTGTCGGTGCCGTGTCGGAAGGCTTTTCCTTTGAATCTCTCTTCCGGAAGGTATAATCTCTCCTCTAATCCATCCCTATATGCATATAAGAATATTTTGAACCCATAGGAATGACCCCTATGGTTGTATCTCCATTTGTGTCCATTTGGTGGTCATAGGAGTGTCCTTTGTGTTGTAGTTGTGTCCATGTGGGAAAATCCCAAATTTGGACACACTATGTGTTATTGTTATGTATGAATAAATTATTACATGTTTAATCTCATATTTTTGTATTGGAGATGTATTCTATAGTGTCTCATATATATATTAGTGTAGAGAGTGAGTTCTTGATATATTATGTTATATACTTGTGTTTCTTTTGTCTCAAACTACCTAAATTCGTCATAATATTTATCCACGTTTTTAGTAGCAATAGCAACTTAGAAATGTCATAACTTTTAGCTTAAAACTCTGATTTATCTTCCGTTTTTTTTAAAAGAACCAAATCGAAGTTAGCTTTCCAAATATATATTTTAATAAGCCAAATTCGTTCTGAAACTTTCTGTAAAATTATTTGAGTGTCAGCTGTACGAAAGACGAATGCGTTTCGGTGTTTTTGCGATTCCGGGAGCTTCCGGACACGAAAATGAGATCCGTTTAAAGTTTCGAAAAGCTAACACAAAGATCTATAACATATTTTAATCCTAAAATTTAATGAATATTTAATTTGTACAGTATTGATTTTAAGTAGAAGATTACTATACGACATATGCATTTTGTATATCCTTGTATGTACAAATATGTATGTATGCATGTGTATATATATATATGTGTGTCTGTTAAGAGAATGTAATATAATATAGAGTATGCATAAATGATATAATATATGAAAGTATATAATGTATTCAAATATGTATGTATAGGTACATGAATGAATGAATGAATGAATGAATGCAATGCATGAATGAATGGATGAAATACAAGCATGTGGGTAATGCAAGGTATTGAAACATGTATGCAAGTATCCATATGTATGTAAGTAATGTAATCAAGTATGAATGTATGCTATATATGAATGCCAAAATGATAGAAATGTATGATGCCATATTAGCACTTAGCACCATGTTCATATGTTAAAACCCCCTTTTACATGTTGACAGTAACCCCAAGCATGAATACACATAAAACCTACTTACTGGTATGAGTAATCCCTTTGATGTATAGATAAACCCTTTTGTCATGATTAACACCCACACACACACATGCTAAACCTATGCTTTACATGTTATTTCTTCTATGTGACACAATGAACCCTTGCTAAATATTATCCTTCTAACATAACCCCCTCACACTTGAACACATTGTACTGCTATGTACACATTGCCATATCCACATTCATGTATCACTCACTCCTTGTCTTTATGCACTTGCTTGTAATAAAAATATATATATGAATATATATGTAATGTGTGTTTGATAACTTGTGTAGCTTTGTGATCTTGTGTGAGTGATAGTCTAGGCTTGGTTAGGCCTAATGAGACTTGTTAGTCTAGGTTTAGACCTAGTACTGCCTAGTTAACCTAGTTTGACTAGTACGGTTGACCAGAGTTGACCAAGAGTTGACTTTGACCTAGAATGACCTAGAATCATGTAGAATGCATAGTAGAGCTTTATTTTACCATTTTAGACTTATTGTGACTTGTGCTGTTCTAAATAGGAGCCAGACACCTCTCCTCGGACAGTATATTTCCTTTGGACATTCAGATAGCAGGCGAGTACATTCTCTGATCATTTCATATCTTGTTTAGGATTATATTTCCTGCTTTAGATTACTTTACATGATGCTGACACGTTGGAAACACGGATTAGTACTATATGGATCTTGTTGTGCAAGGTTATCCCCTTAGCGGATACATCGGGTATTCGTATTCGTGTACTTTATCGTGAGCATCGTGTACTCCTTGTATTCGTAACATTCGTGTACAAATCGTGTGAAATCGTGTATATTCATGTATTCACATGATCTCGTGTGCGACTATACTTCGTATGTAATAACATAACTTAGCTAGATCCTTGTGTATTGATTGGGGCGGGGGAGTAGAAGTGGTTATGTAATCAATCCAGTAGATTACTCGTGTACAACCTCTGTAGATTACTCGTGTACAACATCGTGCCGTTTACATAACCATCTTGTGCTCTGAATCACTAGTCACTGATAGTTCTCTATATATTATAGCTATTTACTTATAGTCTCTCTCTTTTACATCATGTTGTTCTTCAGTTTCCTGTATCTTACTCTCTAGCATGTTTATATTTCCTAGCCTGTTATGATTTGTTGAGATGTACTGTACTCGCTTCCGTCCTGACTGGACCTGTTGATAAATTTTATAGATAGCTTGGAGGTTATTGCTAGCCTAGAGGAGACACAGTAGAGGTCAGAGTAGATAGCTATAGTTTCTTCTTTTATTTTCAGTTGTCTTGAGTTGTATTATGGATCACTGTATTTGAGCTTTGAGATGTATTTCTGGGTTTGTGTATCTTAGACACTTAGACTTCTATCTGCTGTATCTATTTTGGATTTCATGTTTGTCTATTTCCATTATGCTCTACCTTAGATGTGATTGAGTTTACATTCTGCTATGTCACCCCCATTCGGGGAGTATAAACTGTTTAGCCTTATACTGTTAGATGCATGAGACCTAGGACATCGTTCTACCGTCGATACTACGGCGTAGGCTGGACGTACCCACGTCTCGTGCCCTAACTCTAGGGTGCGGGTCGTGACATGTTTTTAGTGGTGGCCCATGTAGGTCGAGTTTGTGTAGTGGTATTTGAACTAGAGTACCACTACAGCCTGCAGTAGGATTAGGATATTTTTTTTGAAGGTACTCAATCACAGTTAGGATCCCTTGGGAGATTCCTGGGACGACCCTTGAGAATCTTATTTTAACTTCGATTTGAAAACTCTTCTTCCCTTGATTTTATTTATCTTTACTTCTATTGTTGAATTTGAGTTTGTATTTATTGATTTTGATGGATGATTGTTGAATTTTGAATTTTGAATCTTGATGTTAGCTGTTGCATCCGAGTTTCTATTTATATGATTTGATGGATTTTTGCTCATTTATGAATCTTGATGTTCGTTGATAAAATTGATTTTTGGGTATCCATTGTTGATTTAATTTAATTTTTGTCAAGATGAAATTATATGGGCTAGGTCATCTAAGTTATGGAATCTAGTCTTCTACAATCACATTGGACAGCATGGTGAGGACATATAGTCTGACTTGGATATATTTCTCGGGTGTGGGAATTTAAGGTTTTCGCAACCAAGCTAGCGGCATCGCGAAAATATTATATACCATGATTCTAGAGGTATGTGCCTAAGTTGAGGACTCTGTGATTATCGTAGCCTTGCTTACTAGTATGGCGAGGATTTAGAGTACCATGATTTTGGATAGACGCATATGATTATCAGATTGTACCTTAAATATTTTCGAACATGTTTTCTCTACTTTTGTTACAGTCCTTAAAAAAAAGAATTATTATTTGTTTTGTTTTGTTTTGCTTCTCATTATTTAACTTAGGAGTAGCTTTAGCTATTTTTATAAACCTTGTGTAACTTCTTGCTATAAGTTTTTCATAATACAATGAATCGATGATTTTGCTAGACCTTATGTTGGATTGATATTTTAGCTCTGGGTTTCAAAATGGTTCCTTTCTTAAACAGATAAGCAGAACAAATTTTATCGTTATTTCTTTCTTGCTGTTATTATTGTATTAAATAATAATAATAATAATAATAATAATAATAATAATAAAACTGTCTTGATTACATCAATCACCTACTTTGCAATCTTGGTAGGAATCTAAATGTTGGTCTTGATGTAGAAATTGATTTTTATATTGGGACATGAGAATATATAGTGGACACAGACCCTTGCCTTATACGTATGCATGCTACACTGTCACGCCCCAGAACCAGAATACTGGAGAGCGGGGGAATGACTCAGCCAGCTACGTATTACGGGTAGATGAATACCGTATAATACGATCAATGCTGTCTAAAAGACGAGGGGGTGCATACTACATGAAAGTCTCACTATAGTCATTTTACATCTATTGTCTCAATCATTCAAATAAGAAACAGAGATAGAGAATATGTAAGATAAAGCAGTAAGGCGTCCCAAACGCTCAGTCAAAATGTTCTTGATATCTGGCTTTACAAGACATAGCCAGATGATGTAGCAAAGTGTACACAATTGTTATCAGCTACAGCCTGACTTAGTTATAATTATGTAAAAGTAAGTACAAGACAATCCGACTAACATGTCGGTGCCAAACGACAAAGTATAAAGTAAAATACAGAATTAAAATTGCCAAAAATTAATTAACAGGAAATTAAAGAAATTTAAATACAGAGCAGTACATGATAAATATTTAAATAAATACACTTAAATAGTACATGGATTTAAAATATGCATTCTGGTTCTGGGACGTGACATACACTTTGATTTCCCACCTATCTAAATACATATTAATATGTTGTTGACGTTTAAATTCTCAAAACCCCAATATTCTGATACACTACAGTATCATAGACTGGTTCTTTGCTTTTTCCAGTTTAAATTCATAAATTAAATATAAATTTCATGTTATTAGTTATGTTTACATCACTGCACATGTATGTTATACATAGGGTTTCAATTCAAAAAAAAATTGGTTGAGTTTTGTGTTTGAAATTGTCAAATCTAAGACTGTGTGCATATTAACCCTTAATACTGGATTTTAAATGTTAGTTCAATTTGTTGTTTTAAATGTAATATTTCGAGCTATATACATTGTGGTATGTAGGGATATAAATTTAGGTTTCATATTCTTACATATTAGATTGTGATAAACATTGTGTTGGTTGATGTTCGAATTTCTCCAAATCCTAAAACTGAATACATGTTAACATTTTTTTCATTGATTTCAAATGTTTAGTTCAATTTTAGATTTAATATGTAATATTGAACTGTATACATAGCTAAATGTATGGATAGTATATTAGGGTTTCATCTCTATCATGTTAGGATGTGTTGGGAGCATTGAGTTAGTTGTGATGTTTCAAACCCTAAAATCTGAAACTGCATTATGTTAATATTACACTGGTTTAAATGTTAGATTATTTTCTGATTTTGTATGTAAATGCTGAAGTAAAACTGGATTTAACCTTTCAATACTAAGCTATAACCCTGTACAAGGACACACACATCCTAACTTAGTATACACTGCCATGTAAACCTAACCCTTCCTCTCTATGTTATGTTTATATATCTATATAGATATATAGAGTTTATGCATACATGTTATAATGTATATAGATACATAACTAAATCTCTACCTCTATATATATATATATATATATGTATATGGTTAGCCATGCATGTTATGAGTAAATAGGTTGTGTGTTGTAGATTGTTTAACCAATATGCCATGAGTAGTGTAACTGGATAGCTATTGTTTCGAAACCCAAATCCTCTTATACTCTTCATGTATATTTCACATACACACATGCCTACTATCGAACCATATGAACATGTCCACATATACCCATACACACACGAACTACATAACCTTACATAATGCTAGCTTTTCCTTCTCTAACACTATATATATATATATTGTTATTGGATTTTAATGCAATTGACTTTCATTCTTTAACTTTTGATTGTGATTTTTTTGAATAGTACCCCTTTATAGATAATTGGTTGTCATCTTTATTTATTTTTGATAAGTATCAGTTTCATATAGGATGGTAGACTGCCTTACAGTTTTGATGATTATTATTTCTGTATCTTTTATAGTTTATCACCCTAGATTGCTTGTGTGTTTTGATATCCTATGACCGTTTTGGTTAGCATGACTAGTATATCTAGATGAGACTTCACTACCACCGTATGCCATGATCCTGTATGTCGTCCTTTTAAATCGTATGATTGTTTAAGTTCTGAGACTTTGATTGTGGGGGGTTTGACCTAGAAGGAGTATGAACATTTTAATTTCGAGGACGAAATTTTTCCAAGGTGGGTAGACTTGTAACACCCAGTTTTCTAAAATGTGAGAGTAATTTTGAAATTTTGTAATTTTAATCATTTATTGATTTGACATTTAAATCATGATATGATTTTTGGTAATTTTTAAATCATTTTAAAACTATTTAAAATTATGACTTGTGATTTTGATGTTTTGCTAGTGAAACCCTAGAGACTGTTTGACCTAGAGCCTAACCATGTGATTAGGATATTTTAATGTCATTTTTGGCCTAAGAATATTTTGCATTTGACCTCTTTGAATTATTTTGATATTTATTGCGTTGGTGATTGTTGATTTTGACCTTTGATAGGTGTGATTTTGTGATGGTTTTGTGTCCGTATCGGACACGTATCAGTTTTTATTTACAAATGTTTGATGTGCCTCAAAAAAATTTTTTTGTTGCTGATTTTTTTTGAAAAGTATTTGAATGAGATTATTTTCTGCATGTGTTTCCTGTGATTGCTTTGTTTTAATTTCGAGGTCGAAATTTTTTTAAGGTGGATAGATTTGTCACCCCCAGTTTTCAGAAACAAGGGTATTTTTGTCATTTTATATTTTTGAATATTTTAAAATTTATTTTATTATTTATGATATTATTTTGGGGTTGAAATTTATTTTATTATTTATTATATTTTTTTGGGGTTATTTGAGTCGGGTTCGAATTTCAACTCAATCCGACTTGAAACGGGGACCCGGGGGGTAGTTTGACTCTAGTGGGACCCACACACTAGTTAGGCATGGCCCACATGATATTAATTTTAGTCCACATGATATTAATTTTAGTTAGTAGTTAGACTAATTATTTATGGATAGGTTTAGTTTAATTAGAGACTTAAAACTAGACTAAATTGACCTCAACCTTTAACCCATTCCTAATTTAAATCAAATAGATTAGTGGAGGGCATTTTGGACATTCAAATAGGGGACACCTCACCATTTTTGGGCAGCCATCTATGGGGGGGATAAAAAGTGAGTCACTCCTTCATTCATTTGTTTGCATCCACTTTCTCTCTCTTGTTCTTCCCCAAATTAATTTAGAGATGAACCTCCCTTGATTTCATCTCCAAATCAACCCCTTCTTCTACCAAATTTTCTTTATTTCTCTTCTACTCCATGGTTAGAGGGTGCTAGCCAAGTTTGGGAGGATTCGGAGCTCGTTCGTGTCCTTTTGGAATCTCTACTTGTCGGTGCCGTGTCGGAAGGCTTTTCCTTTGAATCTCTCTTCCGGAAGGTATAATCTCTCCTCTAATCCATCCCTACATGCATATAAGAATATTTTGAACCCATAGGAATGACCCCCATGGTTGTATCTCCATTTGTGTCCATTTCGTGTCCATTTGGAGGTCATAGGAGTGTCCTTTGTGTTGTGGTTGTGTCCATGTGGGAAAACCCCAAATTTGGACACACTATGTGTTGTTGTTATGTATAAATAAATTATTACATGTTTAATCTCATATTTTTGTATTGGAGATGTATTCTATAGTGTCTCATATATATATATATATATATATATATTAGTGTAGAGAGTGAGTTCTTGATATATTATGTTATATACTTGTGTTTCTTTTGTCTCAAACTACCTAAATTTGTCATAATATTTATCCACGTTTTTAGTAGCAATAGCAACTTAGAAATGTCATAACTTTTAGCTTAAAACTCCGATTTATCTCCCATTTTTTTTAAAAGAACCGTATCGAAGTTAGCCTTCCAAATATATATTTAATAAGCCAAATTCGTTCTGAAACTTTCTGTAAAATTATTTGAGTGTCAGCTGTACGAAAGACGAACGCATTTCGGTGTTTTTACGATTTCGGGAGCTTCTAGACACGAAAATGCGATCCGTTTAAAGTTTCGGAAAGCTAAAACAAAGATCTATAACATACTTTAATCCTAGAATTTAATGAATATTTAATTTGTACAGTATTGATTTTAAGTAGAAGATTACTATACGACATATGCATTTTGTATATCCTTGTATGTACAAATATGTATGTATGCATGTGTATATATATATGTGTGTGTCTGTTAAGAGAATGTAATATAATATAGAGTATGCATAAATGATATAATGTATGAAAGTATATAATGTATTCAAATATGTATGTATAGGTACATGAATGCAATGCATGAATGAATGAATGCAATGCATGAATGAATGGATGAAATGCAAGCATGTGGGTAATGCAAGGTATTGAAACATGTATGCAAGTATCCATATGTAAGTAAGTAACGTAATCAAGTATGAATGTATGCTATATATGAATGCCAACATGATAGAAATGTATGATGCCATATTAGCACTTAGCACCATGTTCATATGTTAAAACCCCCTTCTACATGTTGACAGTAACCCCAAGCATGAATACACATAAAACCTACTTACTGTTATGAGTAATCCCTTTGATGTATAGATAAACCCTTTTGTTATGATTAACACCCACACACACACATGCTAAACCTATGCTTTACATGTTATTTCTTCTATGTGACACAATGAACCCTTGCTAAATGTTATCCTTCTAACATAACCCCCTCACACTTGAACACATTGTACTGCTATGTACACATTGCCATATCCACATTCATGTATCACTCACTCCTTGTCTTTATGCACTTGCTTGTAATAAAAATATATATATGAATATATATGTAATGTGTGTTTGATAACTTGTGTAGCTTTGTGATTTTGTGTGAGTGATAGTCTAGGCTTGGTTAGGTCTAATGAGACTTGTTAGTCTAGGTTTAGACCTAGTACTGCCTAGTTAACCTAGTTTGACTAGTACGGTTGACCAGAGTTGACCAAGAGTTGACTTTGACCTAGAATGACCTAGAATCATGTAGAATGCATAGTAGAGCTTTATTTTACCATTTTGGACTTGTTGTGACTTGTGCTGTTCTAAATAGGAGCCAGACACCTCTCCTCGGACAATATATTTCCTTTGGACATTCAGATAGCAGGCGAGTACATTCTCTGATCATTTCATATCTTGTTTAGGATTATATTTCCTGCTTTAGATTACTTTACATGATGCTGACACGTTGGAAACACGGATTAGTATTATATGGATCTTGTTGTGCGATGTTATCCCCTTAGCGGATACATCAGGTATTCGTGTTCGTGTACTTTATCGTGAGCATCGTATACTCCTTGTATTCGTGACATTCGTGTACAAATCGTGTGAAATCGTGTATATTCATGTATTCACATGATCTCGTGTGCAACTATACTTCATGTGCAATAACATAACTTAGCTAGATCCTTGTGTATTGATTGGGGCGGGGGAGTAGAAGTGGTTATATAATCAATCCAGTAGATTACTCGTGTACAACCTCTATAGTTTACTCGTGTACAATATCGTGCCATTTACATAACCATCTTGTGCTCTGAATCACTAGTCACTGATAGTTCTCTATATATTGTAGCTATTTACTTATAGTCTCTCTCTTTTACATCATGTTGTTCTTCAGTTTCCTGTATCTTACTCTCTAGCATGTTTATATTTCCTAGCCTGTTATGATTTGTTGAGATGTACTGTACTCGCTTTCGTCCTGACTGGACCTGTTGATAAATTTTACAGATAGCTTGGAGGTTATTGCTAGCCTAGAGGAGACACAGTAGAGGTCGGAGTAGATAGCTATAGTTTCTTCTTTTATTTTCAGTTGTCTTGAGTTGTATTATGGATCACTGTATTTGAGCTTTGAGATGTATTTCTGGGTTTGTGTATCTTAGACACTTAGACTTCTATCTGCTGTATCTATTTTGGATTTCATGTTTGTCTATTTCCATTATGCTCTACCTTAGATGTGATTGAGTTTACATTCTGCTATGTCACCCCCATTCGGGGAGTATAAACTGTTTAGCCTTATACTGTTAGATGCATGAGACCTAGGACAGCGTTCTACCGCCGACACTGCGGCGTAGGCTGGACGTACCCACGTCTCGTGTCCTAACTCTAGGGTGCGGGTCGTGACATTCGCCATGAAGACATGATCCCCTATCACCAAATAGCGATCAACATCATCTCGTCATTTGAGGGGTTCTTCATCGAATACGTCCCCAGACTCCAAAATATCGAAGCCGATGCCTTAGCTGGCCTTGCCGCTTCCCTAGCGGTTTCGAACTATGCTCATCAATCGGTAGATGTGATAGGCCATGAACTGGTCTGTCCCAAGAACAATGTTCAATTCATGGCGAGTTATTCCGTTCAGACGATCGACAAAGCACAAGACTGGAGACAACCATTCATTGACTTCATAGTCTACGACATTCTGCCGGAGGACCCAAAGGAAGCCACCTCTATCAGAAGGCGTTCTCTCAGATTCTTCTACGATACAGAGACGAAAATGCTGTATCGCCAATCCTACGATGGATTATTGCTTCGATGTCTGTCAAATGCAGAAGCCAGAGAAGCCGTACGCGAAGCTCATGATGGTGTCTGCGGGGCCATCAGCCTGGCCCAAAATTGTAAGACCGTCTTCGCCGAATGGGCTACTACTGGCCCACAATGGTAGCAGATACGATAGACTATGCAAGAAAGTGCAAAGCTTGCCAAGTCCACGCGGACTTCATCCACCAACCATCCGAATTTCTACATCCGACAGCGACGTTCTGGCCATTCGAAGCATGAGAAATGGATATCATCGATCCGATCGCTCCACCTTCTTCCCGAGGACATCGTTTTATACTTGCCATCACAGATTACTTCTCCAAATGGGCGGAAGCTGTTCCGCTTGCAGAAGTAAAGACTTCAAACGTGATCAGCTTCCTCAAGCATCATGTCATCTATCGCTTTGGACTGCCCCGAAGGATCATCCATGATAATGGTCCGCAGTTCGTAAGCCACGCCTTCTATCGGTTCTGCGACAAGCACCGCATCCAGAATATTGCTTCAACGCCATACAACCCAGCAGCGAATGGGTTGGCAGAAGCATTCAACAAAACAATCATCAAACTTCTCAAGAAGTTCGTATCGTCCAACAAACGCGACTGGAACGAGAAGCTTGGTGAATGCTTATGGGCGTACCGCACTACAGCCCGAACAGCCACAGGGAATACACCATTCTCCCTGGTGTACGGGAGTGAGGCAGTTCTTCCATTGGAGACTCAAATACCCTCGCTCTGCGTCGCTCTGCGTCGCTCTTACTTACCAATTGACGACAAACGATAACTATCGTCACCGGTTACATGAGTTGGAGGCCTTAGATGAAAAGCGCCTCTTGGCTCAGCAACGAATCGAGCTTTACCAAGCACGCATCTCCGGAGCCTTCAACAAGAAGGTCAAAATCAGAACATTCCAAGTGGGCGATCTTGTTCTGGCAGTTCGGAGGCCGATGGTTATGACTCACAAAACTGCCGGCAAATTCCAGCAAAAATGGGAAGGTCTATTTATCATTGAGGTCGTATTCTCCAACGGTGCTTACCGCCTCGCAAAAAAAAACGGAGACTTGCTCATGTTACCCGTCAACGGCAAGTTCGTAAAGAAATATTATGTCTAAACGACATTCACAACACTCCAGATTATTGAGTTATGTACCCGCCGGTACCGCTGAACTCACATTCACAATATCCCAGATAGCTGAGTCATGTACCCTCCAGTACCACTGAACTCATATTCTCCAAATTCCAGATCGCTGAGTCATGTACCCTCCAGTACCACTGAACTCATATTCTCCAAATTCCAGATCGCCGAGTCATGTACTCTTTCGTACCGCTGAACTCACATTCCTCCAAATATCTCAGATTATCAAGTTATGTACCCGCAGGTGCCTCTGAACTTACATTCCGGTCACTTTTTCAGATAATAAGTCATGTATGACCATACCTCTGAACTTATTTCTCTGAAAGAGTTCCTCCCTCATGATCCACTACCCGCACTCTCAGTGCACAAAAAGGGTAACAGATCCAGAAAATTTCTAAAACGACCACGTCGATGTTACCTCTGAGTCGTTTCACTTCCGCCAAAAATAAATCACCCCTCTACATAGAACTTCCATGTCCTCATTACCTCTGAGTCGTCCTATGTACCCCTTCATGGAGCCCACTCCTGCCATGTCCTCATTACCTCTGAGTGGGAAGGCTCCATCGAAGAAACCCTCATATTTGCCATGTCTTCATTACCTCTGAGTAAAATATGTTGGTTCTCTCTCGACTTATTATCTGTACCAAAAAAAACCCCCAGGGTATGCCAAAGATAATAGGTCCACAAATGTCCTCTGTTGACCACAAATATCCTCCGTTGAGTCCACTCCTACCATATCCTCATTACATCTGAGTAGGAAGACTCCGTGGTAAAACCCCCAAACTTGCCATGTCCTCATTACCTCTGAGTAAGTATGTTGGTTTTCTCTCGTCTTATTATCCGTATCCTGAACCAGGGTACGCCAAGGATAATAGGCCCACAAATGTCCTCCGCTGACTACAAATGCTGTGCTAATTTTCCTAGTACATGTACATCATTCCTCATCATGCCCCGGGAGCCCAGCTGATCCATGGCATTCTTTCTCCCGATACCCGGAACATCCATGACCACCTTGCCGTGGAATTGTTCTAGGTATCCCCATCAAACTTGTTATCCGTACCTAAAACCAAGGTATGCCAAGGGTAACAGGTCCACAAACAGTCCCTCAAGCAGGGCAAACGCCACCATAACACCACAAGCACAACAAGCAGTACAAATAAAGGGTAGAATAAAGCAAACTCTTTTATTTGTAAGGCAAAAGTACTACATGTTCTAGGGACATCGTCCCATTTAAAGAAAGGAAAAGAACGAAAATAAAAAGAAGAAAAAGGCCGACTATGGTTCGGCATTACATAATTCCAGGAGGCGGTTCTTCACCAAGGTTGTCCCTCGTTCAAGCCGCTGCTTAGCTCGGCGCTCCACTT
This sequence comes from Iris pallida, assembly GCA_029216955.1. Lineage (NCBI taxonomy): Eukaryota > Viridiplantae > Streptophyta > Magnoliopsida > Asparagales > Iridaceae > Iris > Iris pallida. The sequence continues at coordinate 523,171 of JANAVB010002197.1, read as the reverse complement.
CCTGGGACAACCGGTCTGCATCATCAAAATACATATGTGCCCGCCAGCCATCCTCCTTCTTCTTCAGGGCAAGCTCCAGATTGGCAGAAGCTCGATTGAGTCTGTCAGCCTCCTGGATAACAAGTCTCTTTTCGGTACGGGCGGCTTCGAGCTCAGACTCCAGAAAGGCCAGCTTCCTCTGGAGCTCGAGGATCTGCTCCCTGGTGTCGATTACCCCGCGGGAGGCGGTCGCTTCTCGAGCCGTGCAATCTTCATTTCTACGGCTCAATTGATCGTATAACTGAGACAGATCATGACGGTCCTTCAGTATGGTCGGCTTGATCGAGTCCCGAGCAAGCCTCACCTTTTCTACCGCGGTTATGAGGAAAGTGCGCTCTTGATCTATTGCCGCAGACAGATCAGCTTGTCGCAGCACACGAAACTGGGTCACAAGTCGATCAGCCTCTAGCAGTTTAGGCTCCAGAAGCGCAGCTAGCCCCGCCCCACCAAAAAGTGTTCTAAGGATGTCGATTTGACCACCGGCGTACTGACGGGCCAAAGCAAAGGGAGTCCCCCTCTCCACAGCTGCTTCGACCCCTCTCTTCAGGTGGCGGTAAAAGCTGTCAACCACATCCTGGGACACTTCATCCAAAACTTCTGTAGAGGACGGCGTCAAAGGAAGTGTGGCTGGCAGTGTCGAAGGAGTAGCATCGAAACTTGCCATCCCCGCCACCAGGGAAACAAATTCTGAGCGAAAAGACGCATGAATAGCGGCTAGCTCCTCTTTCGCCGCCCGAAGAGCTTGGATACTCGGTAAGGCGGAAAGGTCAACCCCCGAAACCATATTAGTAGAGGAGGATGCAGAAAGAATTGTTCCCTGCCCCGGCTGTGCTGCCACTTGAGCCCCCGAACTCGATCCAGCTGGAGGCCCTTCAATATAGGTCGGAAGAGAAGGAGACACATGTGCTTCCATCAGATCCCCTCCGGTAGAGTTCACCCGACAATGTCCGTCACCGACAATGAAGGGGCGGGACCTGTACGTCCAAAGCAACCATCAATCAGCTTAACCCGAAGGATGTGTTGATAGAGTAAATAAGCCTCCAAACTAGTCAAGACTTAGCTTATCTTACCAGCGAAGGATTGTGGAGGCTGAGATTCGCTCACAACCACCGTGGTCTCCTCACCAGCAACCTCCGAATAGAAGGCAGTCGGTCCCTCCGACCCAGCCACCCCAGAAGGAGATGCAACTGGGTCAATATCGCCTGGCCGAGAGTCGACAATTTTAGGGACAGGATCAAAAGGACCCACATCGCCTTGGGTCAAACCCTCAGCAACGTGAGCGGCCCCCGCTGCCACCGGAAGGACCTCAGCAGGAACGATATCGACGCACACGTTGTCGATCAAATTATGTAAAGCCGGATCGATCACAGAGGCAGCCGCCGGCTCTGAAGACTCATCTTCTCCTGACGCCTACAAAAAACAAAAGAAGATGATTAGGCCATAGTTCAGAAAAAGAAAAAGAAGGTAGTTGAAATTCGAATCACCTCAGAAACAGCGTCAACATCCTTAATAAACAGCCTGCGGCGTCTTACCGTAGCTCGCTTCGTGGAGAAGGTTCTGCCATCATCAGTGAACATACGCCTGCTTCGCTTGCACGAAGGACCAGGCACAGTAGGTGGTTGATCCTCCACCACCTCGTCAGGCACAGCAGGCGGCTGCCCCGCCGCCACTTCATCCGGCACAATAGGTGGCTGATCCCCCACCTCCTCGTCCAAGGGATGGAACGAATCATCGACATCCTGCTCATCATCCTCTTCGCCCGCCGTAGTGGACTCCGAGTCCGGCACAGGAACCATATTCGCCTTTTTCTTTCTCTTCTTGGACCCCTCGGGTTTCTCTGCCAAGCTAGTACCGACAATAAAGCTGGTACTCATGTCAAAATTAACGGGAGGCTTGCTCGCCGTAACATGATAGAGGGCCAGCCTGACTTTGAAGACCAGCTTCACGGCAGGAAGGATGAAGTGGCGGCTGATCCTTTCAATAGAACCTGTCCCTCCCGAAACTACGCAGTTCCGTAGCCACACCATCAAGAATCCGGCTTAGAGCGCTTTCTCAGACATCTGCCGGGTACCTTGGTAGGAATAGCTGAAGGAGTCAGTTTGACTCCTAAATTTGTCACTGGTGGACTTCGACCTCTTGGCATTCGACATCAAGTGTTTTATCTCCTCCTGGGTTTGAGGACCTCGGGAAGAAACCCGGCCAGAGGGACTTAATTTGAAAAGATATAAGACCCAGGACGTGGTATGGGGAGCATTTCCTTCTGAGCTATCGTTCATCTTGATAGCCGTTTGGTGACAGATGCTGTGGTGGCATAGCAGTTCCCGGTACACGGCAACGAAACCCGGGAATCGTCGATCCAGATCCTCGAATTCCTCGTTTATCGGGGTGTACACTTCAAAGGCCTCATCCCCCATGGCAGCTTAGAAACAACATACATTTCATGGAGAGCAAGTCCTAACTCCCCTCCGGGCGCGAAGAAAGTTCCCGTCCGCCGGTTATACATTTCCAAAAGAGCCATGAACAACGGCTTGTTGATGGGTAACCCATAGCAGGTGCCCCGGATGGCATAATAGAGGTCAATCTCCCGAAGGAATGCCTCATATTTCCTCAAGATCCATGAGGTCAGGTTGGCCCACGTAGGGATGGGGTTTATCCAGTTCAGTAACGACAACCTGCCAACAGGATAAGACCCCTTACGAGCGAGCTGATTCAGGAAGGTATCGACTAGAGTAAACGTGAAGTTGGGACCAGATACGTTTATGAAGGTACCCGGAGTCAGTCCCATCACGCTCCTACTGATCGAATCCCTGCTCGTATATGCTGACCCAATATTCTTATTATAATGGATGTTGCCTACGAACATCCCTGATTGGGTTGGAGTAATGGAGCCCACCATCTTCCTGCTCAATGGTACCATATTGAACCACGAAAGAGGAAAATGATGTTCCATTTCGGGAATATGGATCTCCATCCCGTCTAGAGTAAAGTCCCAGCTCTCAGAAATGTCCAGTACTCGGGAGTTCTTTATGGATAGAGTGTCCCCTAAGAGAAAGGCTGGTTTCAGATACTCTCCTTCCAGCCTTCCCGAGTTCATCATAGTACAAAGAAAGTGGAGAGGCTGGTTCTTGATGGTGCTCACCCTCTCCAAAGGCTCATCGGTGGGAAGCTGATCTGACATATGTCGAACTAAGTCGTCGAGCTACACACCCATGGCATATTGGGCTGAACCCACCAAAAGCTCTTTTGCTGGATTGATTGGCAGATCCACTGAAGAAAGACAAAAGAAGCGAGATTAAATGATGGTTAAAACAAAAACACTTGGAGTTTCTTAAAAAGCTCCCATGGGCCTATGCGGCTCGATTCAACGTAGCCTTATGCGGCCCAAATTCAGTTGGGTTTCATGCAGTACTGCTTCGATAGAGCTTATGCGGTTCGGTTGAGCTTATGCGGCTCGATTCAACGTAGCCTTATGTGGCCCAATTCAGTTGGGTTTCATGCGGTACTGCTTCGATAGAGCTTATGCGGTTTGGTTGAGCTTATGCAGTTCTATTTAGCAGATGAGCTTATGCGGCACGTCTTAGCGAAGCTTTATGCGGCCTAGATTCATCAGGAGCTCATGCGGTCCTGTTCAAAAGGACTTTATACGGTTCAAATCTAGAAGTGCTCATGCGGCTCAAGTCTTTCTCATGCGGCTTAGACATAGGGCATGCCCCACGCGGCTCAGATATGAGAGGGTCATGCGGCCCATACAACATATGCGGCTTCATCATGTTGAACTTGGGCAGTTCAATAAAGATGAAGAACGAAGGCTTGTGCATAAAATATGCAACAGAGCCATGGTTTTTTAGGGTTCAAAGCGTTCAATATTCTATCCAATCCTTACCCTTAAAAGTAGGGTGGACGTCAGGGTGCACGTTGGGCGTCGTGGCAGATGAAGAAGCCGCTTTCTTGCCCTTTGCAGAGGCAGCTTTGGAAGACTTGGGGGCTATGGTTGTCCGACGGTCGGAGAAGAAAGACAGAGACAGAAAATTAGAGCAACAAGAGTTGAAGACGATAAAGAGTAAAGAAGTCTCTCCGTCTGAGCATGTTCCTATTTATAGGCAAAAGGAGGGCGATTCGTTCTGCGTGCAGCATGAAAACCGACTCTCCGGTTATCGAGACGAACCGACTAAATAAAACTCTTGGGATCCTGCCCCGAAAAGCGGTTTCAGAATCTGACAGCAAATCAAAGACAATTAATGTAAAAGATTTACATACGTGGCAGGATAACGTGGCAAGGAGCCCATGCGGCCGGACAGCGTATGCGGCCAGACAGTCCATGCGGCTGGTTGGTCGATGCGGCTCAGATGGACAGGCGACAGAGGAGGCCATGCGGCTGGGACGTCCATACGGCCAGAACACCCCATACGGCCAGAGGAGTTTACACATAGCCATGCTTCTTATTCAAAGTATTTCAATTTTGCAAATTGAAAACTTTGAAGGGGGTCTTGTAGAAGCATGAAAAAGAATAAAGAAAGGTCTATGCGGCCAAGAATCTCCATGCGGCTCAGGGGTCCATGCGGCTCAAACGTCTATGCGGCTCGGATAGGCCCAAAGCCACGTGGCCGCTTTTTTTCCTTCATCTTTGACTGTATTTAATGCCCTGACGGCTGACAGCTCTGACGAATGACAGCTCTGACATAAAGGCGCAATAATGACTGACATAAAGGCGTATTCCTAGGGAAGAGGAGGAAATTTTTTCACAGTTGGCAGAATCCACCGAGTCTCGAGGTATGCGGCTGCTGTATTTATGCGGCCGCCCACTTTATGCGGCCGCCCACTTCATGCGGCCACCCATCTTCATGCGGCTGCATCCTTTATGCGGCCGCCTATTAGCATGTGGCTGCCCATCTTCATACGGCTGCATCCTTTATGCGGCCGCCCATCAGCATGCGGCTGCCTATCTTCATGCGGCTGTTCATCTCCATGCGGCTGCCCATCTTCATGCGACCGTTCATCCTCATGCGGCCCACTCATATGCGGCTCTACCAAGATGACCCAGTGAAGGCACGTGGCACTTTTTACGACGATTGAGACACGTGGCAGTTTTATCTTCCTGGAATTATGGGTGCTAACAAATCCTAACAAAATTAGATTTGTTGCAATCACCATAATTGCCCAGATCAAGTCAAATCGAGCACGTGGCAATCCATCACAAGTCGCGAATATTTATGGCAATTAACATTTATTGCCCACAGAGATTTGATGCAATCTACATTAATTACCTAGATTTGCTACAATCAGAATTAATGGCCCAGATTGACTGATCTCTAGCCGCCGACTTCTCAAGGAGGCAATCATTGCAAACCCTAATAATTGCATCCCATTCCTATAAATAGCAAGGTGCCATTCCTTTGCGAGGAGGACTTTTTTCGAAGAGTACCAGAGTACCTGGAGAGACTTGAAGAGAGAGAGCAGAGAGACAAAGACACGTACAGAGAGCATCATGAGAGCATTTCTTTCTCGAGCCAAGGCTGCATCCGATCGTCCAAGGAGTAAGGCAGAGCTGCCGTCGCTTTTCCGAGCCTCTACCGTCACCCCCCAGAATCTAAAATAAACAATTGTACTTAGATTGCTGTACCTAGGTTTTTGTTCCTAGGCTTTCTTTGTACAAGCGAGTTTGTATTGTGAAGTAAAAGTCCAGTCCTCCGATAATTATTCTGTTCTTTTATATTTTATTGCAAACAGGTCCGAGATTGACTTACGAGAAGCAGCCAGTGGAGATCCTTGATCGGAGGGAGAAGCGCCTGCGGAACCAGACTATTCCACTTGTCCGCGTCATGTGGAGACACCACTCTCCGGGAGAGTCCACATGGGAGCGCGAAGACGAGATGCGAGAGCGCTATCCTAGCTTGTTTGCTTGATTGTATTCTTGTGTTCAAAAATTCTATTTTCAATAAATGTTTGTGTTTGAACTTTTTGTGAGTCTTTGAATTTTGAGGACGAATTTTTCAAGGAAAAGAGATTTGTAACTCCACTTTTCCCATTTTAGTGGAATTTAAATTTTAATAATAATACTTCATTTTTTTCCTATAAATATATACTTTATGAATATTTTGGAGGGAAGAATTTGGAGCAGAAATATTTTTTAATTTTCAAAAGTTGGTTACAACTAATTTGAGTGGCTCCCATTTTTTTTGAATCTCCTAAACAACTTTTTAACGAATTTCCTAACAAGTTTTGTAATGAATGAAAAAGGGGAGGGCTCCATTGAAAGACTTCCATTGGTGGGGGGAGTTTTTTGTAAAAATCCAATTTCTCTTTATATCAGTACTGAGGAGAGAGAGTGAGCTGCTTATTTTTTTCCCAATTCATTCTTCTTCCCAAATTTTCAGGGCTCACCCCAAATTTTCCAATCCGACCTAAACCTAACCCTAGCTCATGGTAGCGGCGATATTCATCTCCACCGACTCAGGCGAACTCTCGGCCATGGCAGTGCTTCGAAGGTTACTGGCGACTTCGCTCAATTTCAGTTCCACCATCGACGAGATCCGGTGGCATTTTCCCCCAACTGACGACTGAGTCGTTTCTCCAGCGATCTACTCTTCCTCAGCGGCGGCGACGAGTCTGGCCACGACAGCGACCCAAACTCTCCCTCCGGTGATCTTTTTCCGACGATTTTCTCCGAGCAAAGTACGAACGTCTTTTCGACGACGTCGGTGGAGTGAGAACCTCCTTCTCCGGTAATCAGTCGAGCATGTGGCGAAACTTCAGTGGGCTGACGATCTCTTCTCCGGCGAACTAAGAGGCAGCGAGACTCGTCTTCCTCCTTGCGATGAGTTCTCTCAGCAACTTCGGCTTATCCTTCTTCTTCGAGGGGGCATGACCGAACTTCGACGACGGTGAGCTCGATTCAGTCTCGATTGATCGGTGATTTGCTTCCTCTGTTAATTCTTTTCAATTTTTCCTTGTATTGAATCTTCCAGTTAAAATCTCGTCGAGTTTGAACGATCGATTAGATCTTCTGGTTTTGAACAATCGAGCGGCTGTTTGGATCTTCTCATTCACTAATCTCTAAACCTGGTAAATTAGGTTTTCACTTATTGATCTGATTTTTTTATGATAATTTGTGATCGATTGTTGTTCGTTGATTTGGTTAGTTTCAGTAAATTCTGGACTTTGAGTATTATGATCATCGGGAGAGTACTTCATATTGGTGGAGCAAGCATGAGGAATCTGGACACGAAGTTTGGTGTCCCATTGTGATCTGTGATCGCAAGCTCTGAATTCCTCAGGTAATTTCTTCATCTACCTATTCGAATTCTTTGTGCAGACGTGCCTAGTTGCTTGATTTTAATCTCAATTGTGTTCGTTTATTTCATGTGTCGTGTTCGTAGTTGGGTGGTATGGATTTCGTGTTCGAGTTTGGGGTGCATGTTCGAGGCTATAGCTCGTGTCCGTCCTGTTCGTGTTCCTTCCAGCTGGTGCTGAGAGTTAGCGGTGTCAGAGTATAGTTGGGGCAGTGGATTGCAGTATTTGGGAATCGGCTTAAACAATGAAGTTTTATTTATATTTCCAGTAAATTTTCAAATTCATTTCCTCTTAGATTATGTATATATTTTCTCATTCAATATGGTTGTATTAAATTTAGTATTTTAGAATGTTATGTTTGGGATGTGTTCTTCAGATCAATAATCAGTAACAGTTAGCCGTTTTTTTAGAGAATTTAACTTGGCTATTAGATTTTGGTTCATGTATAAATTTTGTATATATTCTTATGATTTTCGTGGATCATTATTCTATTTCTCTTCGAGTTGGAGTTTAACAGTCTCTAGGATCCTGAGTTGTTAACTCATGGAATCTAGTGAAGGTTGATAGGTATGTGTTAGTGGAAGTGCAGTAATAGATCAAGCCTATTTTGGGCTTAGATGAACTATTCCATGGTTATGCTAGTTCATGGGGATGAAATTGATAAGTTCTATGCATAATACTGGGCCTTGGTATGTATAGAATTGTGGTGGGTTAAACTGGACTACCGGGAGATGTGATGATTTGAGCCGAGAGTAGAACTAGGTCAGTTACTGTAGTAACGATTTTTATTATGGAAAATATTACCAGTATTATTTTAATAGAATTCTTCCAAATCAAATTGTCCTTGAATCTAAGCAATGCTGCTTATTAAGAAAAATTCTTAATTTCTATTTTTGTATTGTGCTAACTATTACAAATAAGTATTATAGTTAGAAAGTGCATTATTATTAGTTTGTTATAAAGAGTATTTTTCTTATCTAGTCTTTTATATAAATGATAATTCATTAGCTACTCTCTATATATAAATACTTATTCTAGACTCTAATTATTTTCTAGAAGGTGGCATATTATTTGTTAAATAAGGTAACCTGATATTTGAAGAGTGGTTTCTGTAGCTTGAAATAGAATCTCATAAAGCACTGATTAGTGATATTACTTATGATTAGGAGTTAAGTTTTGTTGTCTAAAACTTGTTTAGGTCTTACCCTTTTAATATCCTAGATATTTTATAGATAGGTTATGAGATAATTAAATGGATCTTACTTAGATTTTAATCAACTTGTACTTAAAATAAACAGGAGGACATCCAGCTCCATTCATTACCCGTACCTTCCTGGAGCAAGGCAAGTACTTTTCTATGATTTTGTGCATTTACATTCCTGTACTCTTTTTGTGATACGTCATGGCACGACATCATGTACTCCTGTACTCCTGTACTCTCGTTCTTGTACTTATTAGTGTCCGGTAGGGAAATACACTAGCCATGTGACCAATCCCGGTTACTATATTCATGTGCCTAGCTTAGGCCTTGTATCGTGTACGCGGGCCCTAAGTCGTACCCTATTGATGTACTCCTGTGCATATTCTTACCCCAGCCGGTCACATGGACTTGATGTATTTTGATATTGTACACTTATCATGTCTGGTACTTCAGGATTATAGTTTCATTCCTGTACATTATATTTCCTGTACTTTACATTCATGTACTATAGTTTCTGTACTTATTCCCTGTACTATTTTCCTGTACTTTCATGTTCATTCATGTATTTCATTTCCTCTACCCTTGTACTCATTTCATATCATGTTCATGTTTTATTACCTAGAACTGTACTTTGCTCTGCTCCTGACTGGATATGTTGCAGGTGTACTTGCAGGATATCATCCTACCATATAGGCCAGAGCCCAGGATATTAGCTGAGTAGGATGAGACCATGACTTAGCTTAAGGTTTCAGGTTTAGACTGTTAGCTTTACTCTTAGATATTGTTTTAGAATTCATAGTACATTTCATTCTTGATGACTCGTACATTTATATACATAGAATTGTGGATTATGGTGATCATTTTGGGATACGTTTTTAGATGCTGTGAATATATACATTTATGATTATCTGATTAGATTTCCCTAGTTGGTACAGCTTACTTTGTCGTGTCTAACGACGAAGGCTGTGCGTGTCCGACTCGTATCCGATTATTCGGGAGCGGGTCGTGACAAGATTGATCGAACGATACCTTAATTGCATATCTTATTCAAGAGTGCACACGATGTATCAGTCGCTCACGGATACATAGTTGGTTACCCTATAGCATACTTGTGTGCAGCAGAAGTCGGGCTGTATTGAGTTGAACAGATATGTGTGATGTTCTAATTACATCTGATATCCTATCCTAGAATGGTTAGATGTACCCATCTTCGGTGTCAAAGTATCAACACACCGTGAATCAGAAATTCGATACTACCATGGACTATGAGAGGGCTGTCCGCAGTAGCCAGGTATCAATTAGTCACATAGATGCGATGACCTATCTATATGTAATACCTACAAGTCGTGTATAGGTACAATAGGAAGACCATGTGAGAGTAGACTAGTAACGTAGGCATTTACCAATAGATGGATATATGTATTCAAATCAAGATAGAGTGCAGGACCCTCATGGGAAGATATGTTCTCTGTAAGAAGCAAGAAGACAAGCCAACAAGATAACAGTAAGAGGATTAGGCTTAGTCCTATATACATATAGGGGTACCAATGTTAGGAAGAACCCAAGTATCAGTAGTGGGCTATAGGATGGTATCAGCAATTTAGAGGGGTAGATAAGTGTACAACTCAAGTTGGAATTTAAGATATTAAACCAACAGCTTAATAGGTGAACCAATAAAGAGAAGAGTATAAGTTAGCAAACCCACCAAGTTAAGGAACTAAGGATTAAATAGATAAGTATTTCCTTGATTGAATCACCCATTAACATTGTAATCTTATAAATAGGTTACTTGGACCTTAACACGAATTCTGACCCGTATCAGCAGCTCCGAACCACATGCAAGTATACCTTGCCTTTCTTTACAGCTTTATTTTCATGCTTATTCCTCTCATTATCCAGTTTTCCTAGTTGATTATTGACATGTGTTTTTTCTCATACTATGTACACTAGTTGGTTATTTCATTGATATATAGTCCTTGCTCACAGTTAGCCTTGTAGTGCCTATTAGACCTGTTCTTCCGTGTAATGACAATGGTTCGTATTACGTATTTTGATATACGTGTACGTATTTTGACTCGTAATTGCATGTCTTCCTGCTTGATTTATTTTGGCATTTTATTGATTGGTTTATCTTGGTTCGGTTCGGTTTGTTTGGCTTGGTTCGGTTTTGTTGTGAACCCACCCCACCTACCACCACCATCATCATTTATTAACCCAACACTCTTTCTCTCTCCTCATTCACTCTTCTTCTTCCTCACCATTATTCTCCACCTACCAGGAAGGTGTAGTCAAGTGCAACTTGCTTCATAGAGGAATTCTACTTTTATTGTTCCACTGTTTTCCTCATGTGTTTCTAACCCATTTTAGTACTTAGCATTTTTCATTTTCGTGGTTAATTTCTCGTAAATCTAGCTTTGTGGTATTTTCAATTTTCATGAGTTTTGATCTATCCAATCTGCGTATTTTTGCTATTTGAGGGTTCCATGATGTAAAGAATTCCATTTAGCTCAAATTTGACCTACAGGAGTTTGGATTTTGGGTTCCTATTGTTGTTTGGTGGAGCATGGAGGCCATGGTATTTTTATGGACATGTTCTCTGTGAGAGCCATTAATTGTACTTTTGGCCGCATGAGCATTTTTATCTTTTAGCCGCATATGGCCATCAACTTAATCTTGGCCGCATGGCCATTAATAATTGTTGTTGGCCGTATGGCCAATTTGCTTAGCCGTATATGCATGTAAGCAATTTGCTTTGGCCATTAAATATTTGTGCATGCAAACAATTGCTAGCCGCATATGGAAAGCTTAGCTGGCCGCATATGGCACTAGCATGCATTAGCATGCATTAGTTGCATGCGTATTTGTTTTTAGCCGCATATGGCCCAAATAATTGCTAGCCGCATATGCTCCCCCTCCATTAAATGCTGGCCGCATGGCCTTTGCAAGCCTCTGCTTGCATGCTTAAATATTGAGCCGCATATGCTTTTCCCCCTCCATCAATTACTTTGTCCACTATTCAATTTAATGGCCGCATGGCCATTGGCCATTTGTTGGTTATGGCCGCATGGCCTTTTGGTTATGGCCACATGGCCTTTGGTTATGGCCGCATGGAATCTACTTGGGGCCGCATAGGCCATTAGCTAATGCATTAGATATTGCATGCATTAAATATTGCATGGCCATTAGTTAATAAGCCGCATGAATTATTTTGCATGGCCGCATGAATTATTTGCTTAAGCATTTGCATGCATTTTTATGCATCAGCTTGCATGCATTAGTTTGCATGCTTATTAGTTGGCCAATTTCATTTACATACAATTGCATGCATTAGCCTGCATGCATTAGCTCGCATGCATTAATTGGCCGTATGGCCATCCGTAATTGTTTCTGGCCGTATATGGCCAAGTGATTGGCCTAGCCGCATATGGCTGACTTGCTTGGCCGCACGGCCCAAACAATTGCTGGCCGCATAAGGCCCAATCATTTGCTGACCGCATATGCATTATTTTCTATGGCCGCATGCATTTGCTTTATTGCATGGCCATTTGCTTTATTGCATGGCCGCATGAACCTTTATTGGCTGGCCGCATGGCAATTTCATGCGGCAAATTTTTTCTGAGCCGTATGAGTCCTCCACAGCCCTTGCCCCTGCTAATATTTAATTACTAAATATATGCTTGTGCCATATTAATTTTGAGTATGATCCCTGACACGATGGTGACCCGTTGTGGTACACTTTTGACAATGACATGACATGATAGTGGCCCGACGTGGCGCACCCCTGACAGTGAACATGACATGACATATATTTCGAAGGTTGTTGCGACGGTTAGCATGTCATGACAAAGTTGAATGGCCTGGACACCGTGGGTGATTGTGTTTGTACCAATGAACCGATAATGTTTTCATCATGTCTAGGACAGGGATCCCTGAGTACCACGGTCAGGGGTACCTACTGTAAGTGGCTAAGGCTAATAACTAGAATAATTCAGTAGTCATGAGAGATTTTCCCAGCTACAGGCGATCCCGTTATTCCGGCCACCATTGTTGGACTTGCAGCCTGCCAACGAGTAGGGCACAAGTCTAGATTCACTGATATATGGAAAAGAACGAGGCACTGCTTAATGAATTCAAGTCGCCTGGATAACCTGGATTAGCTGCAGGGCTTGTGGCTGGATGAACATCTCACTGCATATTGCTAGTAACTAAGGCTTGTGATAACCCTAGTTAGCTAATGTAGAAAGCCATAGTCACTGATTGGCCGGGAGCGATTGTATGGTGTAGTTTCAGTGCTCGATTATTGCAGGCTTGATCGCATGATTGTCACTTTTAACAATAAAGATCAGAGACTAAGTTCTGTTCAGGCGAAGGGTTACAATCCCGGTCATTGTTTGGTTTAAGGGTTGTAACCTGGCTCCCGGAGCAGTTCTGAGTCCTCTCTTCGTTTATTGTCTTATTGCACCCCACGTCATGCTTGTTATGTTTTACCTTACCAACAAGATTTGGAGACGAAGTTCTATTCAGGTGAAGGGTTACAATCCCGGTCCTTGTTTGGTTTAAGGGTTGTGACCTGGCTACTTGAATGGTTCCCTCGTACTCTATTATGACTGTTGTTATTCTTTTATTATTATCAAGCTCTTTTGTAACTACTTCTAATATTTATTTCTGATATGCAGGTTTTAGTTCTTAAGTGAAGCCTCCTTTGTGGCACTTGCTCTTTCTGGGATCTGATCCAGCTGGTTTTGTATGGCTTGATTTCGGAGCAGCTCCAGAGGATCTATTGACTTTCCAGCCCGATGGTGACCACCAGGCGTAACCAGGGCAACGAGTAGGTTTATTTTTGGCTCTCCCACTCTATTGTAAAATTCTTATTTTGAGGCGTTTAGCCGGCGAGCACCTGTTAGCTCGTATTGCATACCTTATCACTGTCTGCCTATGGGCTGTAACATGATTGACAGATCCTAGGGTCGATCATGTATGACTAAACTCCTGCTAGTCCTTACATTTTGTAACGACTCGCTTCATGATCAGCTGAATATGTAATGTTTGGGACGCCTTACTATTGTATATTTGGTGATCTTACATCTTGTAACTTTACTTGCTTGCTTGAGATTGAGGCATTTAGGCTTGTTATTGACCATAGAAGACTGATGGATTGTAGTTAAACCCTCATATATCTAGACAGCCGTGACCGTATAGTAGGGTGGATTCTATTTCATTATACGAGCTAGCCATGTATGCCCCCGCTCTCCAGTATTCTGGTTCTGGGGCGTTACATGGTTTAAGTGGTGGCCCATGCAGGTCTTGTAAATCAAGACATGTGAGGGTTTACCGAATAGATGTCTCAATCAGCACTCGCCCTTGATCTCTGCCCGTATCTTCTCATCCCTGAGATTTTCGACCTGATCACATGCTTGTATCGTTGATCTGTCTTGGTCCTTCCTTATTGTTTCCTATGTCGTCTTCTTCAGCAGCATTGTTCCTGGTCATGTCGACCAGCAAGGTAAAGCACCTCCCGTGGACCAGCAGCAACTAGAAGATCAGGCCCAACACTCAGGAGCAGCCACCGGGTCATGCCTCACGGAGATCCAGAACCCCCGGTACAGCCAGCCCAGCCCACAAGGCAGGATGATGGAGCCTTGGTTGGACTTATCATGGAGTTGCTTGTATCGCAGGATCGTCAAGGAGATGCCTTGCACCAGGCAGTGGCAGATGCTCTGGGCAGAGGTGGACATCATGGGAACAGTGCAACGAACAGTTTTAAGCGTCTGAACCCTCCATTCTTCGATGGCAGCGAAGATGCTAACCCTGCTGATGCGTGGCTTCAGGACACAGAGGTGATATTGGAGGCAGCAAAGACCCCAGAAGATGAGAAGGTGGCCGTGGTGCGCCTGCACTATTGGATCTAGCCCGCAGCTGGTGGACGGCGCAGCCCGTTGGACTAGTGGCACCTATTGCCTGGACAGTATTCCGTGAGAGATTCCGGACCAAGTACTTCGATGCTGTAGCTCGGTACGATCTACAGACCAGGTTCACCAATTTGTAGCAGATGGACAGGACGGTCGATGGGTATGCGGCCGAGTTTTCCAGGCTTAGTCGGTTTGCTCCCACCTTGGTGGCGACCGAGTTCGATAGAGCCCAACGGTTTCAGCAGGGACTCCACCTAGAGATTTTGCTGGCGGTGGAGCAGTTTGAGCATCAGACTTTTGATGCGGTATTAAGGGCAGCTAGGAGGCATGAGTATACCTCCCAGAGGATTGTGGACAGGACCGGAGGTCGAAAGCGATCTCACGGCCAGATGAATCTGTCGTCAGCCCCAGTCCCGGCAGCTAGGGCTTTGACCATTGGAGCTCCGAGAAGGACAGCTTCAGTTACGTCGGTTCAACATTCAACCCCGACGTATCCTCAGCAGCAGAAGCAGAAGCAGTCTTCCCCCATGGACTGCTCTTATTGTGGGAAGCCTGGACATATTGTTTCAGAATGTCGCAAGGCTCGTGGATTGTGTTTGCTTTATGGAGCGCCGGACCACAAGGTAGGGTCCTGCCCGTTCAGGACTGACTCATCACCAGCCATGACCAGTTCATCAGTTAGGGGACCAGCCCCAGTACCAGTCCAGCAGCAGTTTCCATCCTCGAGGCTGTTGCCGACGCAGACCCAAGCTTTTCAGCAGCAAAGGCCTCAGCAGTATGCCCAGGCGCAAGTTCAGAATAGACAGAGAGGATTCCAGCAGAGAGGGTCGGCACCCAGGGGACATGGTCAAGTGTTGGCTTTAACCATGGGAGAAGAAGGAGTGGCGCCAGGTGAGGTAGTGGCAGGTACTATTCTCGTCAACACTTTTTCGACTTCAGTGTTATTTGACTCTGGTGCATCGCATTCATTTATGTCTACACGATTTACGACACAGATAGGACTGGAGCCCGAGTCATTATCAGTAAGGCTCAATATACTTACTGGTAATGGTCTTGTGGGAGTAGATAGAGTGTTTTCTTCGTGTCGGATCGTGGTTAGCGGTAGAGAATTTTTTGCTAGATTGATAGAGTTCCCGATGGCCAATTATGATGTGGTCTTAGGGATGGATTGGTTGAGGGACCAGTATGCTAGGATAGACTGCCATATTGGCAGAGTTGTTTTTAGTATTCCAGGCGAGCCGGAGTTTTCCTTTTCTCGAGGCGAAGTTGAACCTTCTCCTCCAGTATTGCGGATGGCCGTAGCAGCAGTGCAGTTACCCCAGATAGTCGAGGAATTTCCAGATGTTTTTCCAGAAGAGCTTCTAGGAATACCGCTAGAGCGAGAGATCGAGTTTACTATCAACTTGATTCTCGGGACAGCACCAGTATCAGAGAGAGTCTACAGGATGGCACCGTCAGAGTTGGAGGTATTGTACAAGATGATTGAAGAACTCAGAACCAAGGAATTCATTCGTGCTAGTGGATCGCCTTGGGGAGTCCCGATGCTTCTTATGAAAAAGAAGGATGGTACATCCAGATTATGTGTTGACTATCGTACCTTGAACTCAGTAACAATCAAGAACAGATATCCTCTCCCAAGGATATATCACTTGTTTGATCAACTCAGAGGAGCGGCAGTATTCTCGAAGATTGATTTGCGGTCAGAATACCACCAGATTAGAGTCAGAGAGCAGGATATTCCGAAGACAGCTTTCAGATCTAGATATGGGCATTGGGAGTTCCTTGTTATGCCCTTTGGAGCGACCAATGTGCCGGCTATATTCATGGACCTCATGAATCGTATCTTCATGCCTTATTTGGATCAGTTCATGATCGTGTTCATAGACGATATCCTGGTCTACAACAAGAGTGAAGCGGAGCATGAGCAGCATCTCAGAGTTGTCCTCCAGATTCTCCGAGAGCACCAGTTGTATGCCAAGTTCAGTAAATACGAGTTCTGGCTCGATCGTATTTCATACTTGGGTCATATCATCACCAGAGGGGGAGTAGAAGTGGATCCCCAGAAGATCATGGCTATCGAAACATGGCCAGTGCCCAGCACAGTTGCAGAAGTTCATAGTTTTCTTGGATTGGCCGGCTACTACCGGAGATTTGTTTTAGACTTTGCACGGATTTCAGCACCATTGACACAGTTGACCCACAAGGAGGTACAGTTTGCTTGGACAGCAGAATGTCAGGATTCTTTTGAGAAGCTAAAGTGAGGCTTGATGACGGTGTCACGACCTGCACCCGTTTTTTTTTTTTTTTTTTTTTAAAATGGATACGAGACGTGTCCAAGCCAGCCTACGCCGCAGTGTTGGCGATAGTACGCTGTCACGGCCATGAAGGTCCAAAATCACAACTAATGCTCATTCACAAAAATTAATTTAATTTACAATGATCACAAGTTTTACATTTTACAGAAAAATATAAACTTGTAAAAATAAATGAATGACTACAACTCAACTATCTAGCTAGTCTCTAGGCTTTTGTCTGCAAATATTCCTGTCACTCCCCAAGCTAAGTGAATCCACAGCTAACCTGAAAATGTTGGTTTCCAGTCAGGAATGGAACGAACATAATTCACTGAATGCGATTTCAAATAAAGAAAATGACTATAAAACAAAGGTTAGACATCAATCATGAGTTTTGAAAATAAACAGTAAATACGGAAAACCAATAGCAATAAATAGACACAAAATACTTTCCCCAACTGTTAGAAGTACCTTTGATATGTGATCAGTCTGGGCCACTACACTGCACGGTCTACGATGTCTACTTGCAAAAAAGTAAGCACTGTCTACGATGTCTACTTGCAGAAAAATAAGCACTGTCTACGATGTCTACTTGCAGAAAATAAACACGGTCTACAATGTCTACTTGCAGAAAATAAGCACGGTCTACAATGTCTACTTGCAGAAAATAAACACGGTCTACAATGTCTAATTGCAAAAAATAAGCACGGTCGACAATGTCTACTTGCAGAAAATAAGCACGGTCTACAATGTCTACTTGCAGAAAATAAGCACGGTCTACAATGTCTACTTGCAGAAAATAAACACGGTCTACGGTCGGATCACACATCCTTGGTACTTCTCATTCCCGACTCAACAATTTATAATATAGTATAAAAACCACATAACCAATGACT
This sequence comes from Iris pallida, assembly GCA_029216955.1. Classification (NCBI taxonomy): domain Eukaryota; kingdom Viridiplantae; phylum Streptophyta; class Magnoliopsida; order Asparagales; family Iridaceae; genus Iris; species Iris pallida. The sequence continues at coordinate 505,542 of JANAVB010002197.1, read as the reverse complement.
AATCAATGAAATATAGTAAAGATCAATATCGAAATGCAACAATAAACTGTACTCGCCTGTGGTCCTTTGCTGGTGAAACCGACAATCTGAACTACTCAATGTGCCATAATAGTCAAAACCCGTACAACAGTCCCCGGAAGCTGAAATAAACATTACCAATATTTTTAGAAAAGTTAAATTAGTTAGGATTGCCTGTCCTTAAGTCCAATTCTGGACACAGGAGCAAAACGGTAATTTCGGATCAAAACGGTGTCCGCCGTTGGACCCGCTTTGCACCGAAAAGCGTGCCAGAGTCAACGGTCTCTAAAGTCGTCAAACTACATGTCTACAAATTCAGTTTTTCGATACGAACCCAACCGTATGTCCTAAGTTGGATTCCGGCAGGCCGTACACAAAATCGCCTCTTGAGTCGGACCGTGGGGCCCGCAAAACGGCGATCCAATCAACTGTCTCAGAATCGGACCAAACTTGGCGTACAAGACCAAAAAAATGATACAGTCCTGTTGGCACAAGTTTCGTCTCGATCTGACGAACGTGCACAAAGTAATTGAGAAGTTTGCACAAAGACCGATACGGTGAATTTCGACGGATACAGATCAAATTCGTCGCGCACACGCGACCAATTTGAATTCCGTCAAAGCTCACACGACCACGAAGCCGTTATGCAGCTTTCAATGCTTTCGGTTCGCGACCACGTCGCCAGGAATGGCGGGACGCATGTCGTGTGGGTAAATTTTCATGTTTTTAAAATAGGTTTTCATCAAAGTTCGGGATTTGATAACTTCTTACCTGTTTAATGAAATTAGGATCTACAAAGAGGGTTGCGATGTCCTATAGGTTGTCTAGGACTGTCATTAAATGGATTCTCAAAAAGGTTACTGGATCGATCGAAATCGATCCTCGAACATGGTGTGTGGGCTGTCTTATATGTCCTGTTTCGGGTGGTTTTTCGCCGACTTTGCGTCGATTTTGTGGGCGATCTAGGCCGTACTAATTTAAACTAGATGAACAGGCTTGTAGGCCTGTAGGTTGTGAACATACCTGAGAAGACAGCTCCGAAGTTGATTGACCACGCGTCGAGAAATCCCGTTGCGAAGTCCCCTACGAACGCTACTGCTGCTGTCCTGTTCTAGCACGCGCCTGCGCGTGGGCGCGCGCGCGGCCTCTTGCCACCGGCCGAAGGTGGCTGCGGCGCCGCACAACCATCTGGGCGGTGCACCATGGTCTGGGGGAGGGTGCGTAGGGTTTGGTTAGGGTTTGTTTCTCCGTCTCGATTTCTCTCCGCATTCTCTCGCGTATACGTATACGCGTATGGTCGGCGTGGGGGTTCCGCTTGGGCCTAAGCCGCTGTGCTTATTAACTAAGGCTCGGGTTGGACTTGCTGGTTTGTAGTGGATAGCTGAGTTGCTCAGCTGGGTCGGCCCACTGGGGAATGGTTGGGCCTGGGATCTCCTTTGCTTAGGATTTGCTGACATTATTATTAATAACTAACTTACAAAATATACCTTTTAGCTATAATATTAAGATTACTATATTACTAATATATACATAATTATAGTATTAAGCAATCCACATATTCTTCTCGCGTCACACATAATGCACTGACCTTTTATACTAAACTACTACTTGAACCATTTTATTACTAAAATTTTAATTAATCTTTTAGTTTTATATAGATATATTATATATATAACTATTTACATTTATTTACCGTAATAATTAACTAAATAATTATCTATAAAATTCTAAAAGTCACCATTTAATCCAAATAAATAAATAAAATATATTATCAACATTCCGGAAAGAGGGGTTACAAATCTACCCACCTTAAAAATAATTTTATCCTCGAAATTCTAATTTATAACTATTCCTTAAATTCAAAAGGAATCCACCATTACCTTAATCTCCTCGAATTTTAATTCCTTAAAAATAGTTTATATCCTTCTCATTGGCCATTTTGGCAACTACAAAATCTCGAGGACTTCTACCCATCTTTGGTCACACTACTCCCTCAATCTTATGTCACTAAACTTTATAATTATCCAACTAATTGCCAAAATTGCTACCAATTGATATCTACTGTTTATGGCCACAATAATCCTCTCCTATCTATCAAACCATCCAAAATCTAACATGCAACAAATTTACCCAAGTAGCTAAGAGATATTGCTAAATTCTAATAAGCGTGACCATTCGTCACTCTGAAATAGGAAGGACATGATGATACAGAAGAATAATCGAGAGCAATATGAAGTTTTAAGAGCGGTAGGGAGTATCCACTGATGCAGATAAGAAGAAAGTTTATGAACCATTGTCTTATTTGCTAGATTGGGCTACTCTAGTCCAGTCACTTGCTAAGTCTAAGAATCCTTCGTTTCTCTGAGAGTCTTGCAATCCATGCAATACGAAAATTTCGTTCTCGAAATTAATCTAAACAAGGTTATATAATAGAACGGGATTTAAGAAATCAAGATTGTGATCTTTTCCATGGTTATTTAAACACACGAGTAAGGATTATAAATGTAATACAAGATCGTATCTCGACTTCCAGGTAGATGGAATAATGGTTACGAATGACACCACATTCTAAGAGATGGAGGCTACATGATCGGTATAGGGACCTATCTCAAATAGTTCGGTTTTATTTATTCCAAAAATGGTGGTATGTACGGATGGGCTCTACTGGGTCTTAATGGGTTTCCTGATTGTCCATCAATCGATGGTTGGATGAACCTCGGATTTCAGTCTATATTGACTGGACAAGATTCGAATCATAAAACTATTTCTACTAGGTTAGGGTAACCTAGAATAGATTTCGATCCAAGTGATTGAACTAGTTGCCATTCAGGTTGGTTAGTTAGGTTCATAAGCCCCAAAATGCACCTTCATTGACTTTTGTATTTGCACGAGAGGGGCACAATTGAGTGGCGCACTGGTGACATGTGCGTAGTGGGCTTCGAGTCGATCACAACCATATATTGGTCGAAAGATTCGAGTCGAAGTTGAGTCTCTAGTTGTAGTCAAGAAGTTTACCGGTACTATGGTAAGGGTTATAGTTAGTCCTTTTTACCTGAAAGTCGTATCATAAAAATAGAGTACAAGGGGACGGGTTTAAGTGGGACATGATATACCTAGATGAAGGTGGACTCGTCTAGATCTTGCCTATAAAATTTGTTGGAAAGTAACAACTGGCCTCGTGCTCCGAATATTAATGACATGGTCGGGGACACAAAATGATCTAAATAAAAAGTGGGAGTCCATGAGACACTACTTATCAACCTAATGGAAAATTATCCTAATCAATTGGTAACCTTCGTATATCTTAAAATTTTAGTAGGCTTACAGTCTACCCACCTTAGAAGCTATGATATGGTTTTAGGAATAATGAGGTTAGAGGGTTTCCAAAGTTCGGATACTGTACCTCGACTCTCGTTAATGAAGAATAGGGCACGGTGTAATGGAATTGGGTCGAACCGGATCATGCCCAGCCTGTACCGTTGTTGAGACAGCGACAGTAAGCTGTTCCATTAGCAGGTAACCATACAACAACATCTATATTTGTTACAACTCAAATTTCGGGGAATAAAACTTTATTAAACTTTGAAATGAAATACAACTGGAAAATGTACTGAAATAAATAACAGAGTTTGAAATAAACAACAATGCTGAAAAAGAAAATCTATCTATCAGCCGGCTCATCGGCCTCAGCCCCAACGTCCTCCAATGGGGACTCTAGCAGCACTACTGGGTACAGAATAGGGTCGTAGTAACTGCTGTATAACAGCTCAGCATCCTCAATGTCCCCTAAAAATGTATCTCCAGTCAGGAGGGAGCAAAGTACAATTCATGCTAATTTAAAACAGTTAAAATGAATAATAGAATTATGCACTTTTAAACAGTTTAGAAATGACCAGTTTTTCAGCAGTAAAACAGTGTGATTTGAATAGGCAATGAATATGACCGGCTTGGGATGTACAATTGTATCCTATTGATACGATTCGGCTTATCCCCGTCTGTATGAGGGGTAAGCTAAACTGGCCTAAGTTATTATTTTGGATGTGGTCATAATCATTACACTACTCCCCCAGTCCCCAATCAGTACAGTAGTCACAATCAGTACTCTCATAGAGAGTTTCGTGTTTGCATCGTGGTTTAAACTTGCAGTAAAACGATTATTAAAATAACTGTAAAACTAACACAAACTATACTTGCCTCAAAATGGATTTGACTGGAGAGGATGAAGACTTCGAGACGGGAATTCAGAATCGTCCTCGAATTCCTACATTCGAGAAATTGACTCAGATTCCAGGGTTACCAATCTAGCTACGCTAGTTGAAATCTCTATTTGTGTCCTAATCCATTTTAGTTCTTATTTAACAAAACACGAAAACACGATTATTTGTGCGTTTGATTTTAATACGAGGGAAAAGATCGTTTTATACTTTGTATTTGGAAAACTCGTCGATACCAGATTAATTGATTAAAACTTTGTATTTTTATAATTATAAATATAAAACTAATTTCTTATTTAGTGAGAAATACATGATCGTTAATTAATATAAAAACTTGTAGATTTTAGGTGAGAAAATCTTTGTTAATTTTATACGAAAATACTTTTTATCCGATTTATTCGAACGCTACAAAAACCCACAAAATCAGCAACAACCAAAACCTATGCTACCAAAATACAGTTACAGAACCAACAACCAGCTGGGCTTATGTCCATTACAATTTATTTACATAAATTGAATAAGACAAAAACTACCGTTAGTCCCAAACTTTAAATAAATTAAATATGAATAAAATTAAATGATAAAATAAAGATAAAATAATTATTTATCGAGTCTCAGATATGGTCCAATCTTCAACTAGGCTAATGCCTTAACGTCCGGGCGAAGCCGGTTTCGTTTGCACTTAGCCGGGGTCCATTGACCGATACGGTCGTCGCCCAAAATCTAAATATTAAATAAAATTCTGAAATCCATTTTAAATTCATTTTTAAAATATTCTAGAATTTACGGAAAAATCCGGCAGCATCTCCTCTGTTTTTGGTCAACCCAAAAATTGGGAAATATGTCGATAATCTTTTCTGCAAATCCCAAACCAGGGAATCCCCAAAATACATATATAAAATAAACACAACCAATCCACAGATTAATTCGGATCGACCCGAAATAATTTCGGAAGTCCGAAACCAATCCATAAACGTCACAGAACGCTACCGGAAATATCCGGAAGCCAAAATATACCAGAATCCAATTTCCGAAAAGTTTCGAAAAATCTAAAACAACCAACAGAACCTTTCCGAAGGTTCCGAAAAATACGACGTTGCTAAAGGCTGCATGGACGTGGCCTCTCATCATTTGAGCCGCATGGAGATGGTCCCTATGATTCGAGCCGCATAAGAGTAGCAGCCACATGGGGGTGGCCTCTCAGGATTCGAGCCGCATGAAGATGGCCCCCATGATCCGAGCCGCATGAGAGTAGCAGCCACATGGGGGTGGCCTCCATCTGAACCGCATGCGGCTGGCCATGTGTCAAAGCTGTATGGAAGACTTTGGGATTTGATGGATCGTGCCAGCTATCAAGATTTTCTTTGTTTCTCGAGGAGCACGCCTTTATGTCAGAGTCATCATCGCAGCTTTATGTCAGAGCTGTCAGTTCTCCTTTATGTCAGAGCCGTCTTATTGTGTCAGAGCATTAAATGAGGCCGCTACTTGATGGCCAGCTGTACGTGGCATTGAATGAGGCCGCTGCATAGAACCGCATGGAGCTAGGGGGATTTCTGAGCCGCATGAAACTCTAATAAACTTTTGAACCGCATGGAACTCTAATGAACTTTTGAGCCACATGGCATTCTAATGAACTTTTGAGCCGCATGAAACTCTCCTAGTCTTGAGCCGCATAGGATTTCCTGTTTATTTCCATGCTTCTACAAGACCCCCTTCAAAGTTTTCAATTTGAAAAATTGAAATACTTTGAATGAGAAGCATGACTATGTTCACTTAAGCTCTCCTGGCCGCATAAGATATTCTGGCCGTATGGACTTCTTAGCCGCATGGCTTTCCTGGCCGCATGGACTGCCTGGCCGCATGGACTGCCTAGCCGCATAGACTGCTCTGGCCGCATGGATCGCTTCTGGCCGTATACTGTCCTTTCTGCCATGTAGGCGATATTAATTGCCCTTGATTCGTTTTGATTTATAGCCGTCTTTTAGAGGAATCCCAAGAGTTGGTTTATTAAATATTTGGATTTTGGGCTTTGATGAATCTCCTTTATGAGAGGGGACGAAATCCTAGGAGTCGGTTTTGTCTGAAGCACACGACTCGAAGCGTTCATCGGACCACGTGTCCCCCCTTTGGCCTCCTATAAATAAGAGTAATTTAGAGAAAGAAACTCTTTACTCTCTTCCTCAATTTAAGCTCTTCTTGCCCTAACTGTCGTCCTCTTCTTCTTCTTCTTCGATCAACGATGGCCCCCAAAGTTTCCAAGGCGGCGGCGAAGGGTAAGGGAGTGGCCTCTACGTCGGCCGCGGTGCCTGAAGTCCACCCTACCATTGCTGGTAAGGATTTTGGGAGGATCGTATGCTTCAAAAACCCTAACACAGATGGCTCTGTTGCATGTTTTATGCACAAGCATTTAAACTGTTCAACTTGTGTGTGCCGTATGTACGTCCCATGGTCGAGCCGCATGGAGGGTATACCCCATGTCCGAGCTGCATGGAAGTTGTCTAGTGGCCGCATAAACACTTCACAAACTGAACCGCATAATGACCTGTCGAACAGAGCCGCATAAGTCCCTCTGAATCAAACCGCATGAAGCCCCCTTCAAACAAGGCCGCATAAGATCATCTGGACTGGGCCGCATAATGCCCTGCTAAGCAGAACCGCATAAACTCGTCTGGACTGGGCCGCATGAGGCTGCGCTAAACCGAGCCGCATAAGCTCCTCTGCTAAGCAGAACCGCATAAGCTTACGCTAAACAGAGCCGCATAAGCTGACGCTAATTAGTGCCGCATAAGCTCATGTTCAGACAGAGCCGCATGAGCTCTTTTAAACAGAACCGCATAAGCTCGTACCAAACAGAGCCGCATAAGCTCATGTGGATTGGGCCGCATAAGCCTAAAAAACACCTAAGTGGTTTTGTTTAGCCATCTCCTGACTTGTTTCCTTTGTCCTTTTTCAGTGAACCTTCCAGTCAATCCAGCGGAAGAACCCCTGGTGGGTTCGGCCCAATCTGCTGTGGGTGTGCGATTCGACCACTTAGTCCAATATATGGTGAATCAGCGTCCTACAGATGAGCCTTTGGAGAGGCTGAATGCTATCAAGAACTAGCCCTTCCACTTTCTCTGCGCCATGATAAACTCGTGGCAATTAGAGGGGAAATACCTGAAACCGGCGTTCCTCTTCGGGGATGCTTTGACTGTAAAGAACCCTCGAGTGCTGGATATATCCGAGCGTTGGGATTTTACTCTTGACTGGGTGGCGATCCATATCCCTCCGATAGAGCATCATTTTCCTCTGTCATGGTTCAACATGTTACCGATGGACAAAAAGTTGGTGGACTCCTTGACTCCAAGCAGGTCGGGGATGATTGTGGGAAACATCTATTATAACAGGAATTTGGGGTCAGCATATGCGGAAAGGGAACCGGTCAGTCGGTACGTGATGGGACTGGCTCCGGGTACCTTCATAAACGTATCGGGTCCCAATTTCACGTTCTCTCAAGCTGATACCTTCTTAAATCAGCTTGCTCAAAAAGGGTCCTATCCCGTCGGACGGTTGACGCTGTTGAACTGGATAAACCCCATCCCTGCATGGGCCAACTTGACCATGTGGATTCTGCGGAAGTATGAGACTCCCCTACGTGAGATCGGCCTCTACCACGCCATTCGGGGCACCTGTCATGGTCTATCCATAAATAAGCCGTTGTTCATGGCTCTCCTGGAGATATATAACCGGCAGACGGGAACCTTCTTTACACCTGGAGGGGAGCTGGGACTAGCTCTCCACGAAATGTACGTCATTTCCAAGCTACCCTGGGGGAATGAAGTCTTTGAAGTGTACACCCCTACGAGCGAAGAGCTCGAGGGTCTGGATCGGCAGTTCCCGGGCTTTGTTGCCGTATATCGGGAATTGTTATGTCATCACAGCACTTGTCACCAGACGGACATCAAGAAGGATGGCAGCTCAGAGGGGAGCATTCCTCATACCAGGTCCTGGGTCTTATACCTTTTTACCCTAGGCGCCTCAGGCCGGGTTTCTTCCCGAGATCCTCAAACCCCGGAAGAGGTACAAAACCTGGCATCGATCGCCAAGAGATCGAGGTCCACGGGTGACATATTTGGTAGTCGAACTGACTCCTTTAGTTATTTTTATCATGGTACTCAGCAACTGTCAGAGAAGGCACTCTTGGCAGGATTCCTGATGGTGAGGCTACGTAACTGCGTGGTCTCAGGATGGGCAGGTTCCATTGAGAGGATCAGCTGCCACTTTATCCTTTCCGCCGTAAAGCTGGTCTTTGGGGTCAGACTGGCCCTTCTTCCGGTGTACAGCATACACCACGGCCTTCGCGCCTTTTCATCCAAGGTCATCGACCGTGACACAGCGATGGATTTTGAGCGTATAGAGCTGCCATACCATTATTTGATGGGGTGGCTGTTAATGCACTGCCGGTCTTTGATGAGGCCTGGAGCAGAAGACGGCGTTACGGCTGATGATGCTTTCATTTTCTAATACCACCATCAGCCCTGGGAGTGCAGCACTATGCCAGCCTGTCGGAAGGCGCTGGCGAGAGTGGATGGATACGACTTTTTTGTGTCTGTTCCTCGTTTTACCGCTGAAGAAGTGAGAGGCGTGCACATTGATGGTACCGGACCTCCTCACCTTTTGCCTGAGAAGATGCTCCTTTGGTTGCATAATATCCGTCCAGCGCATCTAGTATATCGTAACGGCAACAACGTCTACCTGGAGCCCTACTTGCCCAGCAGGTTCTCCCGCCAGTTCGGGTATAGCTAGCTATTCTTTGACAGTCCCAGCTCTTGCCTGGGCTTTGAGGGTAGTGTCCTGGACGGTATCAGGGTATGGCATTATTATGACACGGTTCATACCCGAACCAGCTTTTCGGTTCCTGATGGTGAGGTGCCAGAGGAGATTTTGTATATGGCGGCCCTATACCATGTTACGGCGAGCAAGCCTCCCGTTAATTTTGACCCGAGTACCAGCTTCATTGTGGGTACTGGCGGAGAAGCCCAAGGGGTCTAAGACAAGGAAGAAGAGGGCAAATATGATTCCTGTGCCTGACTCTGAGTCCACAAATGCGGACGAAAAGGATGATGAGTATGATGTCGATAATTCTCTCCCTCCTGCAGAAGAGGCGATGGCGGATCAGCCGCCTGTCGTGCTAGATGAGATAGTGGCAGATCAGCTGCCTTTTGTGCTAGATGAGGTGGTGACGGATCAGCCACCTGTTGCGCCCGGCCTTTCACGCAAGCGAGGCAGGCGTGAGTCTATTGGTGGCGTAATCTTTTCCGTGAAGCGGGCTGCGATAAAATGCCGCGGGCTGTTCATTTAGGAGAGAGACGAAGGTGATGACGCTGTTTCGGAGGTGAGTTAAATTGTGACCCTCTCCTTCTTTAGTCCTTTTTTTTCTTAAACTATGATCTAATCATTTTCTTTCTTCCCTCTAGGCGTCAGAAGAGTCAGACTCTCGAGAATCGACTGCGGTTTCTGAAGTCGATCCGGCCCTGACCACTTTGATTAATGACATGTGTGCCGAAATTATTTCGGCGGCAGCTGAGGGATCTCATGTTGCTGAGGTCTCAATCCAAGGCGACGGAGGATCCGCTGGACCCGTCCCCGAGACTGCTGAATTTCGGCAGGGTGATGCTGACCTAGCCGTATCTCCTTCCGGGGCGGCTGGGGCAGAGGAGCCAGCTGAATTTGGCTTGGAAGTCTCTGATGAGGGGACTATGGTGGCTGTGAGCGAACCTCAGCCTCCACAACTCTCCCCTGGTAAGATAAGCCAGATCTTGACTAGTGAAGAGGCTCATTTGCTCTATAATCACATCCTTCGGGTTAGGTTGATTGATGGTTGCTCTGGACATACAGGTCCTGCCTCTTTACTGCCAATGATAGATATCGTTCGGGTAGGCTCTGCCAGCGGGGATCTGGTTGAGGGGAGTGTGCCCCCTCATTTTCCAACTTATACTGAGGGGCCTCCCGCTAGATCGAGTTCGGAAGATCAGATGGTCGCATAGCCGGGGCAGGGAGCAAAGGTCCCTGCATCTTCCTCTGCTCATGTGGCTTCGGGGGTCGACCTTTCCGTCTTGCCAAGTATCCAGGTTCTTCGGGCCGCGAAGGAGGAGTTAGCTGCTATCCAAGCGTCTTTTCGCTCGAAATTTGTCTCCTTGGTGGCAGGGGTAGCAAGTTCTGGTGCATCTCCTTCGACACTGCCAGTTATACTTCCTTTGACGCCGTCCTCTATGGAAGTTCTGGATGAGGCATCACAGGATGGGGTTGACAGTTTCTACCGCCACTTGAAGAGAGGGGTCGAAGCTGCTGTAGAACGGGGGACCCCCTTTGCCTTGGCCCGACAATGTGCTCGTGGCCAAATTGAGATTCTTAAAACCCTCCCTGGTGGGGCAGGGATAGTTGCGCTTCTGGAGCTTAAATTGCTCGAGGCTGATCAGCTCGTGGCCCAGTTTCTCATGCTACGGCTAGCTGATCTGTCTGCAGCCATAGAGCAAGAGCGTGACTTCTTCACCACTGTCCTGAAGAAGGTAAGGGCTGCACGAGATAAGTCTAAGCCAGTTATAATGAAGGACCTCGGCGACCTCTCTCTCCAGTATGACCAGCTGAGCCACCGGAGCGAGGATTGCATGGCTCGGAAAGCGGCTGCCTCCCGCGGAATAGTCGATACAAGGGAGCAGATCCTCGAGCTCCAGAGGAAGCTGGTTTTCTTGGAATCTGAGCTCGAAGCTTCCCGTGCAGATAAAGAGCTGATCGTCTAGGAGGCCGAAAGGGTCACTCGAGCTCCTGCTAGCCTGGAGCATGCTCTGAAGAAGCTTGAGGATGGCTGGCTGGCTCATGCGCACCTGGAAGATGCGGAGCGGCTGACTCATGAGGCCGAGCGCCGGGCCAAGCAGAGGTTTGAGCGATCGACTGTTTTGTTGAGGGACCGTCTCATGGAATTATGTATCGCCGAACCATAGTCGGCCTTTTTCCTTCTTTTGTTTTCGTTCTTTTCTTTTCTTGAGAGGGACGTGGTCCCATAACATATAGTACTTTTGACTTTCAAATAAAGGAGTATGTTTTATTTTACCTTTTATTTGTATTGCTTATTGCGTTTGTGGTGTTGTGGTATTTGCCCTATTGCAGGACTATTTGTGGACTTGCTACCCTTGGTATACCTTGGTTTTAGGTACGGATAACAAGTTTGATGAAGATACTTAGAACAATTCCACAGTAAGGTGGCCATGGAGGTTCCTGGTATCGGAAGAAAAAATGCCATGGAGCAGCTGGGCTCCCGGGACATGATGAGAAATGAGACGCATGTACTAGGAAACTTAGTACATCATTTGTGGTCTATGGAGGACATTTGTGGTCAACAGAGGACATTTGTGGGCCCATTATCCTTGGCGTACTCCGGTCTTGGGTACGAATAATAAGTCGAGAGAAAAAACAACATACTTACTCAGAGGTAATGAGGACGTGGTAAATATGAGGGTTTCTTCGATGGAGCCTTCCCACTCAGAGGTAATGAGGACATGGCAGGAGTAGACACCATGAAGGGGTACATAGAACAACTCAGAGGTAATGAGGACATGGAAGTTCTATGTGAGGGGCGGTTTGTTTTTGATGGAAGTGAAACAACTCAGAGGTAACATCGACGTGGTTGTTTCAGGAAATTTGTGGATCTGTTACCCTATTTATGCACTGAAAGTGCGGGTATTGGATCATGAGGAGGAAGCTCTTTTAGGAGGAAAGTTCAGAGGTATGATAATACATGACTTACTACCTAAAAGATGCGATATAGATTCATCTGTAGTAACTAGAGTGTGAGTTCAGCGGTACTTACAGGTACATAACTCAACAATCTGGGAAATTTGGTATTCGAATGTAGGTTCAGCGGTACCAGAGGGTACATGACTCAACAAGCTGGGAGATCTGAAGTTTAGAATGTAAGTTCAGCGGTACCAGAGGGTACATAACTCATCATTCTGGGAAATTTGGAGTCGGAATGTGAGTTCAGCGGTACCAGGGGTACATAACTCAACACCCTGGGAAATTTGGAGTTGGAATGTGAGTTCAGCGGTACCAAGGGGTACATAACTCAACACCCTGGGAAATTTGGAGTCAGAATGTGAGTTCAGCGGTACCAAGGGGTACATAACTCAACACCCTGGGAAATTTGGAGGATGTTATTTCAGACATAATATTTCTTTAGGAACTTGCTGTTGATGGGCAACATGAGCAAGTCTCCGTTTTGTTTCGCGAGGCGATAAGCTCTATTGGAGAATACAGCCTCGATGATGAATGGGCCTTCCTACTTTGGCTGAAATTTGTCGGCAGTTTTGTGAGTCATAACTATCGGCCTCCGAACTGCCAGAACGAGATCGCCCACTTGGAATGTTCTGAATTTTAACCTTCTTATTGAAAGCTCCCGCGATATGTGCTTGGTATAGCTCGATTCGTTGTTGAGCTAACAGACACTTCTCATCTAGGGCCTCCAACTCTTGTAGTCGGCGATGGTGATTATCATTCGTCGTTAGTCGGTAGGTGAGAGCAATACGGAGTGAGGGGATTTGAGTCTCTAATGGGAGAACTGCCTTACTTCCATATACCAGAGAGAATGGTATGTTCCCAGTGGCCGTCCGTACTGTAGTACGGTACGCCCATAAGCATTCGCCAAGCTTCTTATTCCAATCACGTTTGTTGGAAGACACAAATTTCTTGAGCAGCTTGATTATAGTTTTATTGAACACTTCTGCCAACTCATTTGCTGCCAGATTGTACGGTGTTGAAGCAACATTCTGGATCCGGTGTTTGTCGCAGAACCGATAGAAGTCGTGGCTTGCAAACTGCGGACCATTGTCGTGGATGATCCTTCGGGGAAGTCCAAAGCGATAGATGACGTGATGCTTGAGGAAGCTGATCACGTTTGAAGTCTTGACTTCTGCCAGTGGAATATCCTCTGCCCATTTGGAGAAGTAATCTGTGATTGCGAGTATGAAGCGATGTCCTCGGGACGAAGGCGGAGTGATCGGACCAATGATGTCCATTCCCCATGCTTCGAATGGCCAGGATGCTACAGTTGGATGTAGAAACTTGGATGGTTGATGGATGAAATCTGCATGAACTTGACAGGCTTTGCACTTTCGTGCATAATCTATTGCATCTGCAACCATCGTGGGACAGTAATAGCCCATTCGGCGAAGACAGTCTTACAATTTTGGGCCAGGCTGATGGGCCCCACAGACGCCGTCGTGAGCTTCGCGTACAGCTTTCTTAGCTTCTGTATTTGACAAACACCGAAGCAGTAATCCATCGTATGATCGCCGATACAGCATTTTTGTCTCTGTGTCGTAGAAGAATCTGAGGGAACGTCTTCTGATAGCAGTGGCTTCCTTTGGATTCTTTGGCAGGATGTCGTAGACTACGAAGTCAATGAATGGCTGTCTCCAATCTGGTGCTTCATCAACAGTCAGAGCGGAGTAACTCTCCACACATTGAACATTATTCTTGGGACAGACAAATTCATGGCCTATTATGTCAACCAAGTGGTAAGCATGATTCGGAACTGCTAAGGAAGCGGCAAGGCCTGCTAGGGCATCGGCTTCAATGTTTTGGAGCCTGAAAACGTGTTTTATGAAGAACCCTTCCAAGGACGAGATGATGTCCATTGCTATTTGGTTATAGGGGATCATGTCTTCATGACGAACCTCGTATGAGCCCTGGATCTGGTTAACGATTAGCTGTAAATTGCCGTATGCTTCCATATACTCTAACCCCAGCTCTTTTGCGAGTCGGAGGCCAATGAATAAAGCGTTGTACTCGGCCACATTGTTTGAACAGGGCTCCGTGAGGGAGTAGGCCGATTGATCACCAGCCCGGAGGGAGGGATCAGCTCCACTCCGACTCCAGCGACGATGTTGCCTTTGGGCCCAGTTCTGGAAGCGCCGTCGAAGAACATTCGCCAGATGGCATCTTAGGAAACAACATTTGAATTGGCGACCTCATCTGGAATCTCTTCGTCTATCCTGGTTGACTCCGAACCTGGATAAGCTGCTAAAAAGTCTGCCAGAGCTTGACCTTTAACCGCTTTCTGTGGGACGAAGATCATGTGGTAGGGGGACAATAATATCGCCCAGGTAGTGAGGCGAGATCTGAGTGCACCCGGCTTAGTCATGAGGACCCTGAGGGGGTTGACTCTTGATACGACATGGATGGTTTGTCCCGTGACGTAGTGTCGCATCTTCTGAATGGCGAACACCAGAGCAAGGCATTCCTTTTCTATGGCAGTGTATCGGTGTTCCGGCCCCATCATCATTCGGCTGAGGTAATATATAGCCTGCTCATGGCCTGCATCATTGTTTTGTGCTAGTAGAGCACCGAAAGAATGCTCTATAGCTCGCACATAGAGCAGGAATGGTTTTTCAGCAACCGGGGCCACCAGGACTGGAGGGTTCGTCAAGTATTCCTTGATGCTGTTGAAGGCGCGCTGACATTCTTTATCCCATACGAATGAAACACCCTTTTTCATGAGGTGGGTGAATGGCTGACATCATCCGGAGAGGTTGGAGATAAACCTCCTGATGTAAGCCAGCCTTCCTTGAAGGCCTCGGAGTTCACGAAGATTTTTTGGGGGACCTATCTCCATGATTGCCTTCGTCTTCTTCGGGTCTATGTGGATACCCTGGGAAGTAATGATGAAACCCAAGAACTTCCCGCTGGATACTGTTGACACAAAGTCACAGTCAACCAAATATTGATAAAATTGACTAAATAATACTTGTGATAATTCAATACGACACATGAAGACTATATCCAGCTCAAGTCAGACGACAACTCAGTTTTGCAAATGCAAGTCATTTTTGAGTCTGTATTTTATAATTTTATTGAGTCTAGACTTATGTAAGCTGAGGTGTGCTGAGCATCTGAGACTTAACCTATACCCTACCCAAAATCCAAAAGCTCTACATACATCAAAATAAGCCCATTGGACCAAAGACCCATTCTGTGCTCTTGAGACAGAGTTCGGGCCGAACTCTGCCTCCACACAGAGTTCGGGCTGAACTCTGTCCCCTAAAAATTAGTACCCTAATTTTTAGGGTTGGTTGGTTGCAAGTTGTCCAACGGCCAAATATTTGAAAATTTCTACCAGAATTCTGGTCGAATTCTGCCTACTGGTATCCTATAAATAGGCCATAAATTCTCTCATTTTCAATCATCCAATCTTCTCTTCTCTTCTCTCAAAAGCTCAATACAAGCCATAACCTTCTTCATCTACTAGCCACAAGCTCCCTAAGCCTCAAGTGCTCAGCATTTTTTAGTTAGGAGTTTGTGCAAGAGTTCAAGATGTCGCTTGGAAAAGTCCAAGCATCACCACTGCGATCTTTGTAAGAAGTTGACGTGCTCTTCTGAAGAAAAGGCACGGGGTGTAACTACTATTTCACAAATAGTAGATTTAATCCCGAGCTAAAGTTCTCAGGCCTGGACTAGTCCTCCACGAGGGAAACCAGGTTAAAAATCGGCTGTGTTTGCGTATGCTTTCTTGCTCCTTATTTATTTCCGCATTTACTCTGATTAGTTTTACTTGTGAAAGAGTTTAATTTTTAATTGGCTATTATCGCTATAAACTCTATTCACCCCCCTCTAGAGTTGCCATCTGTTCTTCAATTGGTATCAGAGCTCTGTTCTCTCAACAAGGACTAACATCCTAGAGCTGATCCATGGCAACCACATAATCCTTGATTTCCAATCACGGTGAAGGACAGTCCACTCATAGGCCTCCCCTATTTGATGGAACTAACTACACCTATTGGAAAACTAGGATGAGTTTTTTTTATCTCAAGTCGCTAGACTTCGACCTGTGGACCATCGTCACCGATGGTTATAAAAAGCCCGCCAAGATAGTTGTCAATGGTGATCTCGTTGAGAAATCACATGACAAATATTCTGACGAGGAGAAGAAACAGGCAAGTCTCGATGCGAGAGCTATTAATGCTTTGTTCTGTGCTATAGACAGGAATGAGTTCAATAGGGTCTCAACATGCACCACCTCTCACGAAGTATGGAGACTTCTAGAAATGACGCATGAAGGAACCACCCAAGTCAAGGAATCAAAGATAAGCCGTCTCACTCAAGAATATGAGGCTTTCAAGATGAAGCCAAATGAGACGATCACGCAATTGTTCACAAGATTCCTCGACATCATCAATCCCCTATCTTCGCTCGGCAAATAATATTCAAATCATGAGAAGATTCGCAAGCTACTTAGGGGGCTACCAAAGATTTGGAACCCTAAGGTGATAGCCATCATAGAAGGAAATGATCTCACAACCATGTCCATGGAGACATTGATGGAAAAGCTGATGACTCATGAGCTTGACCTCAAGGACTTGGAAGAGACTGCTCCTAAGGCTAAGGAAATTGCACTCAAAGCTCACCGACGGAGGGCTGACCCCGAAGAGACGGATGACAACAACTCAGAAGATGATGATCAAGCTCTCCTTGTCCGCAACTTCAAGAAATTCCTTTGCTTCAACCGAAGAAAGAAGGAACCACAAAAAGACGACAAAGAAGAGCCAACCTGCTACAGTTGCAAGAAGACGGGACACGTCCGAAAAGACTGTCCATTCTTAAAGAAGAGCAACCGTTATGAGAAACCATACAAGAAGACTTCCTCAAAGAAATATGCCAACATGAGCATTTGTCATGAAAGCGAAGCTAGTGAATCCGAGGAAGAAAAAGACTCTCCTCAAGACGCTGCAAACGTGTGCCTAATGGCAACGTTCGACAAGGTATCAAACGAAACTCTTGATGACTTCACTTTTGATGAACTTGGTGATGCTTTTACCGATTTACTTGATGATCATAAAAAGGTCATTGGTAAATATAAACATGCCAAGGAAAAGATCAAAAGTCATGAAGTCAAAATTCAAAGACTTTCTTTACTGCTTGATAACATTAGAGATACTTCACCCACGGATGTCACAAATGAGGTATCTAAGCTTAAAATAAGCTTACATGATGCCGAAGCACGCATTGAACAACAAATACAAGAAATCAAAGCACTCAATACGGAGCTTGCAGAAGAAAAGAATAGACACAAGATTTCTATTACTAAGATATATGGTTTGAATGCTAAGGTTACTGAACTGCAGGCTGTCTCTAAGAAATTAGAGACTAAATTGGGAAAACAGGTTGCTCAACCTCAAACCCAATCACATGAGACACACACAAAGCATGACACTACTCATACTAGTCAATCACGTCATCCACCTGCAGCTCATAATCATGCTTACATATACACACACTTTCATAATGCACACAAACCACATGCACATAGAAATAATTCTCATATGTCACAGAATTATCATGCTACACATAGTTACAACCATCAGTATATTGCACAAAATCACCATCACTCTACATATAAACATCATCACCATGCTATTCCATATAGACATCATCACCATGCTATTCCATATAGACAAAATCACCATAGACATTATCACCATACTGCTCCACATCACTCTACATATAGACATCATCACCATGCTAACTCTACATATCATCATGCTACTCCACATCACTCTACTCATAGACATCATATGCATGCTCCTAACATAAATAGGAATGCTATATGTACTTATTGTGGTTTACATGGACACATTTCACCACAATGTAGAATTAGAAGATTAGTAGATAGAAAGATATATGCATGGTTTTCGAAAACTAACTTTTCAGGACCCTTAAGAACTTGGGTACCAAAGGTCACATCTACTCTTGATGTAGGTGGACCTTCCCTCCTCAACTAAGAGTAAGTAGATTCTCGATAGTGGATGCTCGCGGCATATAACGGGAGACGCAAATCTTTTCGTATCACTATCGATGAAAAGAAAAGGATATATATCCTTCGGTAACAACCTAAAAGGGTATATTATAGGTAATGGTATTATTGGTAATCCTTCCTCTCCCGTAATAAAGGATGTCTGCCTAGTGACCGAGTTAAAGCATAACCTGCTCAGCATTAGTCATCTTGCTGACCATGGATATGACATTAACTTTGGACAAAATAAATGCCTTATTTATGATAGGTCAACTGGAGACATTGCTTTTGAAGGGGTAAGAGAGGATAATATTTATATTTTTTATTTGTCTATAGATACTAACAATGCAGGTAGATGCCTATATGCTCATAAGGATGAAAGATTACTATGGCACCAGCGTCTTGGTCATGCCAACATGGATACTATATCCAGGCTATCGACTAAGAAGCTAGTTAGAGGCTTGCCCGACATCACATTCAAAAAGGACACGGTATGTGCCGAATGTGAATTGAATAAGGCAACTAAGTCCTCATTTCATTCCATAAACTCTGTAAGTACTACTAGACCTTTGTAACTTCTTCATATGGATTTATTTGGCCCCAGTAGAGTAGCCAGTCTTGGTGGAAAACTCTACGTCTTTGTTATTGTTGATGATTTTTCTAGATTTACTTGGGTTTTCTTTCTTACAAATAAAAGCGATGCTGTTTTGGTTTTCAAGATTTTTGTTAAGAAAGTTCAAAACGAAAAAGGCTACATGATTACTCGAATCCGAAGTGATCATGGAGGCGAATTCGAAAATACAGATTTTGAAAAGTTTTGTGATTATAATGGTTTTAATCATGAGTTTTCTTGTCCAAGAACTCCTCAACAAAATGGTGTTGTGGAGCGGAAGAATAGGACTCTTGGCGATATGGCTAGAGTCATGTTGAACAAGTTTTTACTTCCGAAATACTTTTAGGCTGAAGCTGTCAGTACAGCGTGCCACATTTTAAATAGGGTGCTTATTCATCCTATTACAAAGAAAACACCCTATGAGCTTTGGTTTGGAAGAACCCCAAATGTTTCTTATTTTAGAGTTTTTGGTTGTAGATGTTTTATCCTTAACACCAAAGACAACTTAGGCAAATTTGATGCCAAAGCTGACGATGGTATTTTCCTTGGCTATGCTGCCAAGAGCAAGGGATATAGAGTTTTTAACAAATGCTCATTAATTGTGGAAGAGTCTACAAATGTGACTTTTGATGAAGATAACAGTGCAGCAGCCACTCTTGATGATGATGTTGAGCTATCAACTTCTACTCCAATGAATACCACAACCGAAACCAATTCTCTGGAGGGTTTGCCAAAGAAATTCTCTTTCAAGCCGTCACATCCAAAAAATTTGGTAATAGGTGAGGTTTTACGTGGAATAACTACTAGATCATCATTAAGAGACTCTATTGCTAGTACTGCCTTTATTTCACAAATTGAGCCAAAAAATATTTTAGAAGCTTTTAATGATGAAGTTTGGATTTCTGCTATGCAAGAGGAACTCAACCAATTCGAGAGGAGCCAAGTATGGGAACTCGTTCCTAGACCGGCCAATCACTCGATCATTGGTACTAAATGGGTTTTTAGAAACAAAGTAAATGAAGATGGTTAAGTCACACGCAATAAAGCTCGTCTAGTAGCCCAAGGATACAACCAAGAGGAAGGTATCGACTACGATGAGACGTATGCTCCTGTTGCTAGATTGGAATCCATTCGGATAATTTGTGCATTTGCAAATTTTTAAAATTTTAAATTATTTCAAATGGATGTTAAAAGTGCTTTCTTGAATAGATTTATTAAGGAGGAAGTTTATGTGAAACAACCTCCTGGATTTGAAAATCACAAATTTCTCGACCATATTTTCAAGCTGAAGAAAGCGCTATATGGCATCAAACAAGCCCCTAGAGCTTGGTATGAACGGCTAAGCAATTTCTTACTTGAGAAAGGTTTTTCTAAAGGGAAAATTGACACCACACTTTTCATAAAATCATTTAAAGACACTATTCTCTTAGTCCAAATATACGTAGATGATATTATATTTGGTTCTACTGATGAAACCCTCTGTCAAGATTTTGCCAAGTGTATGCAGACCGAGTTTGAGATGAGCATGATGGGGGAGCTCAACTACTTTTTTGGACTGCAAGTTAAACAAATGTCAAATAGAACTTTCATCTGTCAGTCAAAGTATACAAATGACATGCTGAAGAAATTCGACCTTGACAACGTCAAACCAATCAGCACTCCAATGGCTACTACAACTAAACTAGAACCAGATGAAAGCGGCAAACCCATGGACCAACGTAAGTATCGAGGTATGATAGGCAGTCTACTCTATTTAACTTCTAGTCGCCCTGATATTATATTTAGTGTTTGCCTGTGTGCTAGATATCAATCAAATCCTAAAGAATCACACATGACTGCTGTTAAGCGTATCTTTCGATACCTTAAGGGTACGGTTACAGTGGGCCTATGGTATCCCAAGTCAACATCATTTGACCTCATTGGTTACTCTGATGTTGATTTTATCGGATGCAAGGTCGACCGTAAAAGTACGAGCGGTACGTGTCATTTATTAGAAAAGGCTTTAGTCTCTGGTTTAGCAAGAAACAGAATTCTGTCGCACTATCCACAACAGAAGCTGAATACATCGCAGCTGGGCGTTGTTGTGCACAAATTCTGTGGATGAAGCAAACCCTTGAAGACTACAATTTATCTTTTATGCACATTCCAATCTTTTGCGACAACACTAGTGCTATAAATCTCACTAAGAATCCTATTTGTCACTCACGCACGAAGCACATTGAAATACGTCACCACTTTTTGCGTGATCATCAGCAAAATGGCACTATTAACTTAGAATTTATTGACACTGATCATCAGCTAGCAGATTTCTTTACAAAACCATTATCCGAAGAGCGCTTCAATTTTCTTTGTCGTGAACTTGGAATTTTGGATGAAGCTGTTATTAATTGAAATAAACCTGCGTAAATATCGAGTATGTTTTGATTCTTTTATGATGAAATTTCTATAGGTACAAGCCGAAAGGGTCCTTCTGACAACAAGGCGTAAAAGCCTAAGCGATACGGTGCACTAGTCCTCAGGACTACCGCTAGCTGGGATCCGGCCCCTGCAGCTAACACATGGCAGCTTCAAAATATTGAATTATGACATAATTTCTTGTTTATTATATGGTTTATTTTAATTTATCACATGCTGCAATACAGAGTTTCAAACTTCAGTTTGTTTCGAAATCAATTTTCTTGACTTTTTTAACTTAGATTTTTCTCTTATATATGTACTTTTCCTTTGGTCTCTCTCACTTAACCATTTCTTTCTTTTTCTCAGCCTGATTCCTATTCTGTCAACAGAATCCGGAATTCGGGCCGAACTCTGCCCTTACCAGAGTTCGGGCCGAATTCGGCCTGACTGTTCCAGAACCGGGAACAGTCTCAGCCGCTGATCTTATTTAGATCCAATGGCCATTATTTGCTCCGACCAATTGGAACCCTTTACATATATTCGGGTTCTTCTTCCTCTTCTCTTCCATTGCCACCTTTTCTACTTCTCCAAACACTTTTTCTCAAAACCCTAACCCTAATTCTTTCTTTCTAGAGCTCATCTCTTCCCCAAACTCAAGGAGAAGGCCTATTTCATCATTCTCCTTCATTGTTTATCATCTCTTTGAGGTATATCTCAACACTTTTTTCTTATTTCAAATTCCTCCATTATCTTTATTGTTTCATGGCACCACGTTTGTTCAATCGCGGGAAGAGACTTCGAATAGAGGGAGCATCCTCTTCGAATGTTCCTCCTCGCGTTGAACCGCCCGTTGAACAACAACCACCTATCCATCCGTTGTTCAATCCTCCACGTCCATATGACCCAAACATATTTGACGACCGAATATTTGTATCACTCGACACATCTAATGATTAGTTTAGTGATTTTCGGACCCGTCCAGTGTTTGTGGGACACCCTATCAATTTTACTATTTTCTCTCAATATGATGCACTTTTTTATGACCTTTGCCTTGACGAACTTGTCACCACAAACTCGGTTATTTATCATAGTGCTATTCAAATGTTCTACTGCAACCTAACCCATGATGATACACATATTTATTCACGGGTTGCGGGAATTGATATCTCTTTTGACGATTTCGATTTGGCCGAATACCTTGAACTCCAAGAGCCAAACTCATGGAAAAAGCTTGTTGAAGCTCGATTATTTCAATTTCCCGATGGGTCTTCACTTGAAAGGTTCAAGGACGACTTGTGTACCCCGAACACACGTCCTCGTAAGCTTTTGGCCAAATATCTCAATCCCTATTTCTATGAACTTCATCGGATTATCTTTAACACCATTCTACCCAAAGCGGGTTCCACCGATGAAGTCACCGACTTTGAAATCTCGGCCTTATATCACCTCTACTTTCATGTACCATTTAATCTTCCACGTACAATGATGGATTGGATGATTAATTCTAGGAAGAAACCAAGATCCTTGGTTTATGCTTTGTATCTTCCTATGGTATTTCGTGCGTTTCGCATACCACTTGATGAGTGTCCGTTCTTACCTGCCCCTGCCTTTCTTTTAAAGGCACGGAGGCTTCAGGCAGCCGTTGGCTCACCAGTCATGTCTGAGCATTCTGATGATGAGCCAGATGCCCCTCCTTTGGGACAGGATCCTCCTCATCCTCTTGCCACTCTCGAGTCTCTTTAGACCATGCTCCACGATCGCTTCACCTTAGAGGATGATTGTTGGACTCAGCTAGATTACCGGACCACCCTGCAGATGAGTGCTATCAGCAACTCACTGTACGACATTCGGTACTCCATGTCTCGCCATCCTTCCATGCCTATCCCTATGGAGCGGGACCCCGGTCGTGAGGGCTATCGTATCGAAGACCCTTGGGTCATTCTCTACTTGGATCCAGATGCAGCCTTCGTGGACCCTCGTCGTTCCTTCACTGATCCATCAGACGATACTGGGCCTTCACGAGCTCGATGATGGATATGGACTGCTCTTTGCTGCTGCTACTGAGGATCATAGCTTATGTTTCTTTCTGCACTTTGGATTTTAGTTACTTTTATGCACTTTTTGATTGTATTAGACTTATTATGAGTTGTGACTCTTGAGACATTTAGTCGTTATATCAGTTTATATGCAGTTTCTTATCTTATCTTTTCGTGTGCTTGCCAGTTCTTAATTGTTTATCATTAATTGCTAAATGCCAAAAGGGGGAGATATTTGTATATTCCATATTATTTTTTGTCTCTGTATCTGTGCTTTTGGAAGAATGTTCTTATCTGGCCAACAAGATTCAAAATAATGATTACGGGGGAGCTATTTTTTAAGCTCGGCACTGATTATGGGGGAGCTATGCTTTTTGTCCTTAAATGTGTCCAGGTATGAATATTGAATATACAATTATTATTTTGTCAATTATCAATATGGGAGAGAATGTTGACACAAAGTCACAGTCAACCAAATATTGATAAAATTGACTAAATAATACTTGTGATAATTCAATACGACACATGAAGACTACATCCAGCTCAAGTCAGACGACAGCTCAGTTTTGCAAATGCAAGTCATTTTTGAGTCTGTATTTTATAATTTTATTGAGTCTAGACTTATGTAAGCTGAGGTGTGCTGAGCATCTGAGACTTAACCTATACCCTATCCAAAATCCAAAAGCTCTACATACATCAAAATAAGTCCATTGGACCAAAGACCCATTCTGTGCTTTGGAGACAGAGTTCGAGCCGAACTCTGCCTCCACACAGAGTTCGGGCTGAACTCTGTCCCTTAAAAATCAGCACCCTAATTTTTAGGGTTGGCTGGTTGCAAGTTGTCCAACGGCCAAATATTTGAAAATTCCTACCAGAATTCTGGCCGAATTTTGCCTACTGGTATCCTATAAATAGGCCATGAATTCTCTCATTTTCAATCATCCAATCTTCTCTTCTCTTCTCTGAAAAGCTCAATACAAGCCATATCCTTCTTCATCTACTAGCCACAAGCTCCCTAAGCCTCAAGTGCTCAGCATTTTTCAGTTAGGAGTTTGTGCAAGAGTTCAAGAAGTCGCTTGGAAAAGTCCAAGCATCGCCACTGCGATCTTTGTAAGAAGTTGACGTGCTCTTCTGAAGAAAAGGCACGGGGTGTAACTACTATTTCACAAATAGTGGATTTAATCCTGAGCTAGAGTTCTCAGGCCTGGACTAGTCCTCCACGAGGGAAACCAGGTTAAAAATCGGCTATGTTTGCGTATGCTTTCTTGCTCCTTATTTATTTTCGCATTTACTCTGATTAGTTTTACTTGTGAAAGAGTTTAATTTTTAATTGGCTATTATCGCTATAAACTCTATTCACCCCCCTCTAGAGTTGCCATCTGTTCTTCAGATACGCCCAAGAAGGATTTTGTGGGATTCATCTTCAAATTGTGCACTCGCATCATGTCGAACACTTTCCTCAGATCATGCAGATGATCTTCCTTATAGTGGCTTTTGACGACGATATCGTCGACGTAGCATTCCACTGTCTTACGCAGGTGGTCTCTAAAGATGATGCTCATAGCTCTTTGATAGGTGGCACCAGCATTCTTTAAACCGAAAGGCATGACTGTGTAGCAGTATGTGCCAATTGGTGTTCGGAATGATGTATGCTTTTCGTCATCAGGGAACATCTTGATTTGGTTGTACCCCGAGAAACCATCCATGAATGACATACGCTCAAAGCCGCAGGTGTTGTCAATCATGATGTCTGTGATAGGGAGGGGGAACTCATCCTTAGGACACGCCTCATTCAGGTTCCGAAAGTCGATGCAGATTCGGATCTTCCCATTCTTCTTGAGGACTGGTACTATGTTGGCGACCCAGTCTGGGTGTCATTTCTCACGGATGAAGCCGCTAGCTATTAGTTTGTTGACCTCAGCTTCAATGGCATTCATGATGTCGGGGCAGAACCGTCGTTGCCGTTGCTTGACCGATTTTACGTCCGAACGAATATTGAGTTTGTGAAGTGCAACTTCGGGGTTCAGTCCTGGCATGTCTTCGTAGCTCCAGGCGAACACGTCGATGTATTCTCTGACGAGTTGCAGTAGCGATTCTCGCTCTTCGTCTGTCAGATTCTTGCTGACGAAGATGGGCTTTGGTGAGGACTCGTCACCGAGATCAACTTGTACAACCTCATCTTCGGTGGGAGGCTCTTTTTGTTTGAACCGCTTCTCCCATTGAGCATCTAGTTGTTGTACCCACGGCTCTAACTCAAGAAGTTTAGGAATATCTTCATCTTCTTCGTAGGCATCGGCAAATGCCATATTGATGGACAAGACTTGCCTGAACACGTCCCCGATGCTAATATCCGAATCGGAGGTGGGTGATCCGGTTGAGTGTGAATTCCAGTTGCACTCCTCATCTGAGCTTTCAGGGGTCGTTACAGGTGTAACATAACCTAGCCCACATCTGGTTTTGTTGTAGTAATCTCGTGGTTTCCCAGCCGGGACCGGCAATTATAAGGGTAACCGCTGTCCAGTGCCGTAGTTCAAACCTGGTGTAGTTTCCAGATCATACCCCTGTTTTTGCATGAGGTACTTGGATCGGAAGCTAAACAGATAAAGAGGCAGTCTCCCGGTATCGGGTTCGAGATCAGCTTCTTCTATCCTGAAGGGTTGTGGATCATTCTTCTGGCCAAAGATGATTGGATGATCCGCTCCCTCGACTATGTAGTAAGCGTCTTCCACTAGGGTAAGTTGGTTTATGGTGTAGACATTTGTCACCTGTGTGTGCAGGTGGGTGCCTGTACCGTGTTCCATAGCATATATTGTACAAAGCTTATTAAGCTCGAGGTAGTTCAAAGATAGCCCTTTATTGATGAAATAAGGTATCTTTTCCAGTGGGATTACATCATCTGCGAATGGAATATCAGTGTGAGCAGCCACGTACTTGGCCAGCTCTGGCTCTTCTTTAACCACCCCCTGTGTCAATGTAGATTGGGAGGATGACTTGGGCAGCTTAATCATCAGGGGCTCCATGGGTGGAGCAGAACGTGGAGTCGTTGGCGTACTAGCCACCCCCCAGTTTAGTACTTGGTGTTGGGCGGGGAGTTTTTGGCTGGCTAGCAGTCCCCGGCTTAGCGTTCGGCTGCCAATTTATTCGGGGAAGACGAATCATCATCGGCTTGACAGAGGGATTGAGCTCCTCTATTTGTTGCTGACTCACTCTAGGTAGCCTGATTGTCAGTGGCTCTGTCGTGGGTCTTGGCACTTGGCCAGACCTTGGCAGTCGAATTATCATCTGCTCCTCCTGTACAGAGAGGCTGATTGCATCCTTATGCAGAGTGGCCGTAAGGGGTGCAGTTCTGCCAAGTTTGCGGGCTTGGAGGTGGATCGTTAGAGGTTCTTCCGATCCAGTTGCCACCTCAGTTGGAGCTTGAGTATCTTCTTTGACAAGGTACCTTTTTGACTTCTCGTACAAGCATGAGTCGGAGTAGTAAGATTCAACCCCTTTAAAGGGATCGATGTCGGCAAATTTTGTCCTTATGAGCCATGCTTATCGACGTACTTGAAGCATTGGTGCAGTGTGGAAGGCACGATCATATAATCGTGTATCCAAGGACGCCCCAGGAGAATATTGTAGGAAGTATCCGCATCTATGACATAATAGGTCACTTCTGATTGAAGATCGCCGATTTGGCATTTCAGACGAATCTTTCCGATCGAATAGCTTCTGCCTGAATTGAAATCGCTAATGGCGGTGCTTGTCGGCGTCAGACGATGCATTGGGATGCGCAGATGGTGTAACAGGCTCTTCGGAATGATGCTTATTGAAGAACCGGGGTTAATGTACATCCGATCCACCTTGATATCGCCAATGTACCCAGTATAATACAGAAGGCGATCGTGCAAGTTGGTCTTGATAAGCATATCTTGCAGAGTGAAGACAATGTTGGGCATTACGCCTATACAAGTGTTGTCCTGGAGATCTGCAGACGAGGTCTCCCCAGTGAGATTGGACTGAGCCAGATATGCGTCGGTATTCTGGAGTGCCTCGCTCAGCGCGACACGAACATCTTTAGAGAGTCTCAGGAGCTCGTATAGTGATAATTTGGCCGGTGTGTTGGCCAATTGTGCCAAGATGTCAAAGTTGTAGGGCCTCTCTAGCCCATAAGGCGTCTCTCTTCGGAGCGGCTTGTCAAAGCGAGTGTCCTTCGGCCTAGGCTTGTCGGTCGTCGAAGGCTGAGAAGGTCCTGGGGCATCAGCAGCTGTCGGCTGATGATCTTCAGCCGAGTTACCCGGTGGAGGTTGGGTTTATGTGCCGGATCGGGTAACAACAGCAGTAGCTTCTTCGACCTCTGCCGAGATTGTGCGGCATGATTTGACTTTTCCACTCTTCTTCTTACTGGTGGAGGGTGGTACGGACTGAGTCACTTCAGGTACCAGATCCGGATGGACCTACATGACCTTCCCTCGTGATGTAGTAAGGGGCTCTAGACCAGCAGCTTGGTCTCGGGGAGGTGGAAGGTTAGCGACTTCCATTCTTGCTCTGAGGACGGGTACTACTCCATCTTGAGTCTTTGTCGGAGGAAAGCTGTCGAATTGTACTGACACCATATTGGCTGCTATGGTTACCTCTTCGAAATCAATGGCCAAGGCCTTAGAATCGACGAGATGCTGGATGTATCGCTTCAGTTGGTAGCAGTCTTGTGTGGCATGGTGGACATAACGATGGTAATGGCAGTACTTGGGGCTCTCCATCTCTGCAGGACGAGGTTCACGTCTTGGAGGAGGGAGCTGAATTCGACCTCCTTGTATGAGTATGTCCAAGATGGGACTGATATGGCCGTCTTCGAAGGAGTAGGTCATCTGAGGCAACTGCTTTTCTGTCGGCTTCGGTTCAGGCTTCGGAGCTATGTCGGCCACCATAGCCTGTTTGCCCTTATTGTCTCGATTGTTGGAGGGGTTACCACCATTATTGCTGTTGGTGTTAGGGCGTTTGCCCTTGTCCTCTCCTTCCGAGACATGTAATCCCAGTTGGCGAGCTTTCTTCAACTTGTCTTCTGTGCTAGTGGCGCTGATAATAAAAGTCTTTCAATCCTTAAACTGACTTTCGCCCATCCAAAGACTGATTGTGGGGAGCAGCCTCTTTTGGCAAATTTCAATCAAGGAGGAATCGGGGTTACCGGAAGGCAACTTCATTGCGGTTTAACGAAACCGTTCGATATAGTTCCTTGTCAGCTCCTTTTCTCCCTGGACAACGTCCATGAGGGTGGACATCGTCATGTCTTGTCCTACTTCGTAGAACCTCTCCAGGAACATACGTTTGAAGCCGACAAAGGAATGGATGCAGTTGCCCGGCAAGTTACAGTACCAGTCAAAGACGACCCCTTCCAACGCTCCAATGAACAATCGCGTGAGGATGTCATCGTCATGAGGCAGGTGGTCGGTTGTGACTTCGAAGTAGGTGATGCACCTGCTTGCAGATGTCTTTCCATCATACGAATTAATGTTGAATGGTTTATATCTTGGTGGGAAGGGCACATCTCTCCATGCAATAGGATACGGTTGTTGTATCCTGAGGTCCTGACAGTTTTCTCGAGCGTGGAACATGGCCCGGAGCTTCTGGACCTCTCTTCTTGCCTCTCTGGCCTCATCTGCAGCAGTGGAAGCCGATATTTCAGGAGGATTATTACCCGGGTTTGGTGCGGCTGAGTTCGAGTCTGCATTGACCGCGGGTCCCACGTTTGTTTGGCCAAGTGTTCTTTCTTGCAGAGTTGGAAGGGCCGCTTTGATCTCATCCACGGACTTGACCATGGTAAGAAGTATGGCTTTCAGAGTGTCGATGCGTTGGCGATCACTGGGACCATCTTGGTTGCTGTCCGTCATGAACACCGTTCTTACATAAGGAGAGATGGAAGGAACGGTAGAGGATGCGCCCTCGGACTCATACCCTTGTGTAGAGAAGTCGTCAGGGTATGTGGGAATGTAATCCTCTGGTTCGAACTCAGAAGGAGTGGTACCCCCAGCTTCAGAGCTTGCCTCGTCTTGAGAGTTTTGGACATCCTCGGAGACATCGGAACATGCTGCATCTGTTGGGGGAATCGTTTCCCCTGGATTATCTTCTTAGAATACCGGATTGTCGTAGATGTTTGGAGGAGTGCTACCCCCGGCTCCAGTGCCTCCCAGAGATGTGGATGATGAACCTCCAAGTGTGGCAAATTTCGTCTTTGAGCGAGTACCTTGAAAAACTCCTCCCGTATCGGTCGTGGACGACCGCTTAGAAGAAAGTTTCTTGGTTGAGATTTTTGGGCTAGAGACGTTTGTTTTCTTCCCTCTTCTGCTGCCAGGGATCTTGTGAGCAGAATTACAGGAGGCGACAAGAAATGCCTAGTCTTCCGAGCTTGGGTGTTGCAGTCGTTAGAAGACGGATCACCGCTCCTCTTGTGTGGCCGCCTTGCTGCAGCAGCAGTTGACAATGACTTGAGTGCAGTAATTGTTTTCCATAAAGAAATTCTCTTTATTTGTTGTGTTTTTGGGAAAATTACAACTGTAGGAATCCGATCTAGAAGACGATCGCTTTATCCTTTGGACTATGCGAAGAAGAAAAGCTCTCAAAATTTTGACAGTAGATATCAATGTATCTGTACAATGAATGAGAAAAAGAACTCTATTTATAGAGTCAAAAATAATAACTGAAAAGATAACTACCTCACCACTGGTGCACTTGAAAAGTCACGCAGACTCTAAATACACGCAGGGTTAATGAGTAGTTACTGGACGTGGCCCGTAACTGTTGGACACATGGCATCAGTGCATAGGTCGTGTGCAAGTTACTGGGCACGCGAGAGAGAGATCGGTGGCATGGCTGCCACGTACTCCAGTTGAAATGAAATCTACGCTGTCTTGCTGAAGGCAAAAATCCACGCAGTTTCGTTGACGCAGACTCGTTGAAGGCAAAATCTACGCAAGCTTTGAAGAATAATACTTCAGAATTCACGCAGGCTTTGAGAAGAATAACTCAGAAGTCACGCAAATGTTTTGAGGAAGGAGAAGGTTCAGAATCCACGCAAACCGCCAGCTGTCTTGATTTGGCACGCTTCGTCTGACACAAAATCTCTGACATTGATTATATTGTCAGTCGTATTAAATGAAGATAAGACCCAAAGTCACGCCAATCTTGGTGAAGAGTGAGTCTTGCTAAGGAAGATTTCGAAAATCACGCAAAAGACGGCTGTGATCTCTCGAGTTCTGTGCATACGTGGCATACGAGGAGACGTTTCTCGACTGTTGTGTTGTCAGTCATTATGATTCTGACGTATGGCTGAGCTGTCTCTGTGTGACTTCTAAAGGAGATGGCCAGACAGAACTTAGCGTATCTTTTGTGCTGCTTCTTGGATCACTCTGCGTGACTTGTTCTGATCAATTCAGCGTGACTTCATTTTTGAGGCCTACAAAACCCCCTTCAAAGTTTTCGAAAAATAATAAAATATTTTCGAAATACTTTGAAATAGAGATGATGAAATGAGTTAAAGTCACGCTGAGATGACTCCAAAATTTTTCGGAAGTCGAAAAGACTTCGAAGTTCTTTGAAAACATCCAAATGAACTTATTAAATGTCATAATGACTCTTCGTTCTCCGAGACTGATTGTGTCCAATTTATGGTAGAATATGAACTGTCGACGAAATCTGTTATATAAACAGGAAGAGATTCTCAGTTTTGACATTCATCTCTCGAAAATATGACCCCAAAGAAAGCAGCCGAAGAGGAAGCACGCAAGTTGGGCTTTTATTCCCATGGTGACCCCACTTTTGGGGGCAAAGAACCTGAACCTGTCGTCATCGAGCTCAAGGACGACTCCACGTAGTTAGCCAAGAATCTTTTGAGCTACTTTGGATTGGATGGCTCATCTTCTTCTGATGGGCGGAGCCTTATGGAGAAGCGTGAAATGCTCGAGACTCTGTTGCATCGCCTGGGAGTGAAGAGCGTAGAGGAGTTAGGCATCAAACTTAGCCGCTCTGAAAAATAGAGCGTAACTTTCTACGCTTTTGTTGCACTTTTTTTGTAAGGCCATCAGTGCCTGTTTAAAGAATGAAGTACAACTTTTGTGTTTGATCTGCGTGCCCTTTTAATGAAGAATATTAATTAGCACACTTTGACTGTTTCCAATGTTGCACGGTCTCCCGAAGTACACGTGACACTCATTCCATAATTTACGAGCGCTATTTATGTGGATCTTTTCCAAGAATAGACCTGCACTTGACCCTTTAAATAGATGGATGAACTCCACACAAACTCATCTTCCCATTCTTCTTCCTCTCTTCTGAGAATGAATTTTCTGTGAGAAGAAAATAGGAAAGCCATGTTGTCTGATGTCAAATCTCTGTGCACACTACCAGACATGGATCTGTCAATCCTTAGCAGCAAACTCAGCGGTAAGTTCAATATACACGCATCGAATTTTTTGTTTGCTAAAGACAAATTCATCTTCCTGAAATGAACAGAATGCATCTGTCTTTGCTTGGCCAGTTTCTGTTGGCTGATTTTTCTTTACTGTTTCTTGCAGAATTTTGGCTGAAAACCTTCTTCAGAACTGGCATTGGTGATGTGGATGCTGTGGACAATGTTCTTCTGACACCCACATTAGGGAGCTCATACGTTTTTGACGCGTAAATCAGACAACTCAGAACTCTTCGTGAGATAGATGGGTCTTCCTTAGATGGTAGGAAGAGCCTTTATACACGAGAGTTGGATGGTGGAGTTAACTCTACTACCGAGAAATCGGGTAGTAGAGTTCCTTTCAAGGCAGAACCAGGAATTGTATCCCAAGGTTTGGATACATTCCTGTCTTCCTTGAGAGGTTACCCCCATCCACCAGTTGTATTGGTAGCAACACGTTTTCGTGTTGCCCTACTCTGTAGTTCTCCTCTCGTCTGAGAGATAAGACCAGAGTTTGATTCCTGCTGGACACCCAGGAATTGCCACAAACAACGAGATTGCCAGAGAAGATCCAAGAAGAAATAGATCTCAGTTGTACATAGAATGAAAATCCAAGATTTGTAATAGATTTCCATTATGATTTGTAAGAAAGTCTAAGAAAATGTAATAGACTTTTTGTGGTGAAATGGGAATGGAAATGACAATTTTTCTATGCTCAATGATTTGTATTTGTGGATGAATTGTGGACATGATAGATAATAAAATCATTTTTTCTGTTTTAGAGTATATAATATTATCAGAGGTATTATGGACATGATAATATATAGGAACTCGAAAGAAAATAGATTGATTTCTATGCAGAGGTCAAAACATGACAAATGAGTAAGTAGATTCGGATTTGATTCAGAGGTTATGAAAACATGATAAATAACGAATCCCCACTTAATGAACTGATAGAATATTATGAACGGATGAACCGTTAGGAAACGATGAACAGATGAACTGTCGAGTGAATGTAATAAATGAACGGACGAACCGTCAAGTATTAATGAACATGTGAAACGTCGGATGAATGTGAGAAATGAATGGATGAACTGAATATCGGGAAAGAATACGTCCCTTCGATCCTTGTAACCATATGCCTATAAATAGAGCATATATTTGAATAGAAGGATCGCATTTTATCCACAATGTCTTCTGAAGAGAATATAAAGAAGGCTGAAGTCGTCCCCGAAGCTACTGAAGGTGTTAAAGAACATCCACCTCCGCAGAAGAAGGAAATGGGCGAAAGCTCGTCTACTCCCAAGCCGCCGAAAGATATCCTGGACTTCTTGGTCGAACCAGGAGAAATCGAAGAAGAAGAAGCAATGAGGCTGGCTGCCTGTCAATTCTTGGTGCGGTCAGGAAAAGATGTATTTAATTCATTTGCTGATTATGTATGTGGTCCTTGTCCCAAATATGAAAGGGATTACAGTGATCTTCCATGATGATGTACTCTTTTTCTTGAAGAATTTGTCTCAAATAAACTCCGTTTAAGGAAACTTTGTTTACTATACATCCTTCCCACTTTATATTTTTGCCTTTATTCATTGATCTTTTGACTCAGAAATCAGAAAGACTAAATATCATTTTCATAAATATGATATTGAGATAGAAAATTCATAGGTAATGTGGACATAATTTTCTGGATATCAAATTTGTTGAGAAAACGATACAAAGTAGAATACCTATCTCCACTGGGGATAATAGATATCAGAATGATTCTTCGGAAAGAACAATGAAACAGCTGGAGAGTGATGGGAGGACAATCTTGATAGAAATATTAGACGTAGTACTTCTTCAAGAATTTGCCGTTGATGGGCATCATAGTGGCTTTACCATCTAGAGTAGTGAGTTGATAAGCCCCATTAGAAAAGATCTTATTGACAATGAATGGACCTTCCCATTTTGCATCAAACTTGCCCTTACTCATGTGTGTCATAGTCATCGGGCGTCTGACAGTAAGCACAAGTTCTCCTTTCTGAAATGTTCAAATTTTGACTTTCTTGTTAAAAGCCCTTGAAATTCTGGCTTGATAGAATTCAATATTCTGTTGAGCAGATAACCGCTTTTCATCCAGAGCCTCCAATTCTTGAAGTCGAAGACGATCATTATTTTTTGAGGTAAGTTCATTAGCGATTGCTATCCTTAAAGAAGGAATTTGAATCTCTAATGGGAGAACAGCCTCAGATCCGTACACCAGAGAGAAAGGTGTACACTTAGTGGCATTACGGACTGTAGTGCGATAAGCCCACAAACATTCCCCGAGCTTGTCACTCCAATTACGTTTGTTAGTGGAGACAAACTTCTTTAGGAGTTTGATGATAGTCTTGTTGAAAGCTTCTGCCAATCCGTTAGCTGCTGGATTATATGCGGTAGAAGCAACATTGTTGATCCGGTGATCGTCACAGAATCGAGTAAATTTCTGGCTGACGAACTGTGGTCCGTTATCATGAACAATGCGTCGAGGAACACCAAATCTGTAGATGACGTGGTGCTTAATAAAGCTGATGATATTAGACGTCTTAACTTCAGATAAAGGAATAGCTTCGGCCCATTTGGAGAAGTAATCAGTTATTGCGAGAATAAACCGATGACCTTTAGATGACGGTAGATTGATCGGGCCAACAATATCCATGCCCCAAGCTTCGAAGGGCCATGATGCTGCCGTCGGATGTAGAAATTCCGAAGGTTGATGTATAAAATCCGCATGGATTTGGCAAGCTTTGCATTTTCTTGCATATTCAATGGCATCTGATACCATAGTTGGCCAATAATAACCCATCTGTCGAATACGGTCTTGAAGTTTTGGCCCAGGTTGATGCGCTCCATAAATTCCATCATGTGCTTCACGAATAACTTATTGGTCTTCATCACCGGCAATGCACCGAAGGAGTAAACCATCATAAGCTCGACGATATAAGGTCTTTGTTGTATGATTGTAATAGAATCTGAGTGATCGTCGTCTGATAGATGCTGCCTCACTCGGATTATCCGAAAGAATATCATATAATACGAGATCTAAGAAAGGAAGTCTCCAATCTTTATCCGTATTCTGATTCTCAGTCGAGTTACTGAAGATGAATTCCATGCTGGAATCGGATGAAGATGATATCGATTTACGACTGAATCCAAATCCTCTTGTTGTGTTGACGTCATGAGATGTTGATTCTTCAATGCTAACTGGAAGTCCTAGAGTCAGGTTATTTTCAAGATGAAATAATTCTCGACTACGAACAACA
Organism: Iris pallida; assembly: GCA_029216955.1. Classification (NCBI taxonomy): domain Eukaryota; kingdom Viridiplantae; phylum Streptophyta; class Magnoliopsida; order Asparagales; family Iridaceae; genus Iris; species Iris pallida. Next base: position 470,739 of record JANAVB010002197.1, on the reverse strand, counting down.
ATCATTTGTTGCCGTCTGATTGGGATAGCCAGCACCGCTGCAAGATTAGCAAGGGCATCAGCTTCTGTGTTACATGCTCGCCTAACATGTTCAATGAAGAATTCCTTAAATAATGAGACCATAGATATGGCCACTCTATGATAAGGAACCAGATCTTGATGGCGAACTTCATAAGTACCCCTGATCTGATTGACAATAAGTTTAGAGTCTCCATACGCCTCCAAATGTTGAATATTCAGATGTTTAGCGAGTTGAAGACCAATAAGTAATGCGTTGTACTCAGCTACATTGTTTGAACACGGCTGATCGAGAGAATAAGCTCTTTGGATGGCAAGACCTTCTGGTGATACAAGAACAATTCCAACTCCAGCGACAATATCACCATTTGGACCAATTCTTGATGCTCCATCAAAGAATAGATGCCAAGTTGGATCTTCTTCAGCAATTTGATTTGAATCTAGGACTGCATCTGGGATTTCATCATAGAGTTTTGAATTTTCTGGAATTGAGTGAGCAGCCAGAAAATCAGCTAAAGCTTATCCTTTGACTGATTTCTGAGGAATATAGTGCATGTCATACTGAGCAAGTAGGATTCCCCAGTTAGCCAATCGAGAATTCAAAACACTGGGTTTCTTCATCATGATCCGTATAGGATTTATCTTGGAGATGACATGAATAGTCTGGCCAATGATATAATGACGTGTCTTTTGGACAGCAAACATCAAGGCTAGACATTCTTTTTCAACCGGTGAATATCGAGGTTCAGCTCTGGTCATAGTACGACTGAGATAATAAATGGCTTGTTCATGGCCATTTTGATTCATTTGAGCGAGTAATGCACCCAATGAATGACTTATTGCTCGAATATAGAGGAGGAACGGTATTCCTGAGACGGGAGGTACCAATACTGGAGGGCTCATCAGATATTGTTTTATATCATCGAATGCTTTCTGACATTCATCATTCCAGACAAAAGAGACACCTTTCTTCATAAGTTTGTTGAATGGTCTGCAGCATCCTGATAAATTAGAGATGAATCTCCTGATATAAGCGATTCTTCCTTGAAATCCTCGTAGCTCTTTTAAGGTGCGTGGAGGACGCATCTCTTGGATGGCTTTGATCTTCTCAGGATCCACGTGTATACCTTTAGAGGTAATGACGAAGCCGAGAAATTTACCACTAGAGACGCCTAAGAAGGACTTAGTAGGGTTCATCTTTAATTGATGCTTACGCATTAGATCAAATATAGTCTTCAAATCTTGGATATGATCCTCCTTTCGTCGACTTTTGACTACAATATCATCAACACAGCATTCGACTGTTTTCCGTAAATGTTCACGGAATATAGTGCTCATAGCTCGTTGATAAGTTGCTCCTGCATTCTTGAGACCAAATGGCATAACTGTATAACAGTATGTACCAATCGGCGTTCTGAAAGAAGTGTGCTTCTCGTCTTCTGGAAACATTTTGATCTGATTGTACCCAGAATATCCGTCCATGAATGATATTCGTTCAAATCCACAGGTATTATCAACCATGACATCAGTGATTGGTAGAGGGAATTCGTCTTTAGGACATGCCGCATTGAGATCGCGGAAGTCTATGCAAACTCTGATCTTGCCAGTCTTCTTAAGAACATGAACAATATTAGCCACCCAATCGGGATGTTGTTCCTCTCTAATAAATCCAGAGGTAATGAGTTTATTGACTTCAGCTTCAATTGCATCCATGATGTCTGGACGAAATCGTCGCTGTTGTTGTTTGACCGGTTTAGCATTCGGCAAGATATTGAGCTTATGAGTTGCAATCTGTGGATCAAGACCTGGCATATCTTCATAACTCCAAGCAAAGACATCAATGTATTCATGAATGAGTTTGATCATGTCTTTCTTATCAGTTTCTGAAAGACTTTCACTGATGAATATTGGTTTGGGAGATCCCTCTTCACCAACATCTATTTGAACAAGTTTATCTTCAGTCGGAGGTTCTTTTTGCTCGAAACGGAACTCCCATTGATTATCTAATCTTTGGGCCCACTGTTCTGATTCAGGTGAGATTTCAAACTCTTCCTCGTCTTCATCACTTTCTTCAGAATGGTCAATGAAAACCATATTGGAAGACAGAAGATTGCAATAGAAGTCACCGATACTCATATCGGAATCCCAAGAAGTGGTACTAGAAGAATCAGATCTCTTATCTTCGTCAGACTCAGGATCTTCATGGATAATATTGATGAAAGGAGTAGGAGCAGTATAACCCAATCCGCATTTCGTCCTTCCATATTTCAAAGGAGGAATCCGGACAGGCATTTTTCTTCCTTTTCCATTATTGAGGCCAGTCCTGAAGTCATAGCCCATATTTTTGATGATGTCTCTAGATTGCTGACTATAACGACGTAGTTGTAATCTTCCAGTATCATCATTTTTGTCATCATCTTCAAGATCAGAAGGATTTTGAGGCCCTTTGTAGAAGAATATTGGAATGTCTCCTGGCTTTCTGCTGGGAACTAGAAAGTATGAAGATTGTACAGGTTCTAGAGATACATCTGTATGAACAGTCTGTACAACTCCTATGGTTATTGTGTTCAAGCCATCTAACAGATGTAAATAACTATGAACATAATTACACACATCAACGTACTGCAAAGGTGGAGACTTTTCATTAAATGTAAAAGCAGTAATATTTACATTGGGAGAAGGCTGAGCCTTAGAGATTTTAGCCAAGTCAATGACTAAAGGGGGAGAAGAAGAAGAAGCTTTGTTTCGATTAAGATCGATAACAAATGGCTCAGAAGAGGTGAGCTCCCTTGAAGTTTGAGATGGAAGAGTAGTCCGCCCTCCAACTGGAATTAGCAGAGTATCTTGTGAAGGTACAGGAACTGTAGTACGCCACTGACAGGAATGATCAGTGTATTTTGAGTAGATGACTGAGGTAACGGAGAGATCCGTCCACTCACTGGAATGATGAAAGAATCTTCTCCAGAGGATTTAGGAGATTGTTGCTGAGTAGTTCGACTTTTAATAGGGATTATTAAAGTCTCACTTTGTGCATCTTCTTTCTCCATAGCTTGTATGATCCTTGTATACTCTTCTTTGTACATTCGGGAATCATTGAAATAAGCTTCAACCCCATGGAAGGGATTTATATCAGCAACTTCTTTTTGTACTCTTCCATTGCTATCAATGTATTTAAAACATTGATGAAGAGTAGAGGGCACCACATTATTTTCATGAAGAAAGGGCCTCCCCAGAAGAAGATTATAGGATCCCGCGATCTCGATCACATAGAAAGTGACTTTAGATCTGAAATCACCTATCTGAAGCTTCAGATGAATCTTTCCCAAAGGCTCACTTCGACTTTGATTGAATCCCAAGATAGTAGTAACCGTCTTGGAGAGCTTGTGAAGAGGGATTTTTAGTTCATCCAACAAACTCTTTGGCATTATGCTTATAGCAGACCCTGGATCAAGGAGGATATGATCTATCTTCATCGTATCAATATAACCAGTGTAGTAGAGAGGTCGGTCATGTCGATTATCCTCCAGTAACATATCGTCTTGTGTAAAGGTGATATTTGGGATAATCTCCAGTACACTGTTGCAATGTAAGCAAGTGGCAGGTTCCGCATCCGGCTTCTTCAATTGTGCAAGACAAGAGTCAGCTTGAAGAAGTGCTTCACTTAACGTCTCCCGAGTTTCTTTAGAAAGACGTAGAAGTTCAAAGAGGGACATTCTAGCTGGAGTATTAGCAAGCTGAGCCAAAATGTCGAAGTTGTAAGGCTTCTGAAGTCCAAGAGGAGAAGACTTCTTGATTGGCTTATCAAACCGAGCCTGTTGTTTGCCTTTCTCCAGAGCCGAAGGCTTGGGAGGAACAGGTTCAGTAGATGTAGTTGAAGGAACAGGTGCAGTAGATGATTCTTCTTTGGGAGGAACATTAGGAGCATCTTTAGCATCTGAAGGGATATCAGTAGGATCTTCAGGATTTTTAGAATAATCCTTTAGGTAAGGTTTCCCCGTTCGAGTAGCACTAACAAGTGCTTCTTCTTTGTCTTTTGGCTCTGTGTCAGAGATAGACCCAAGAGAAGTCATATGACATGACTTGATCTTTCCAGCCTTCTTGGATTTTTGAGAAGAAATCTTTTGAGGAGAAGGCGATTCAAAATCTGCCACTAGATCAGGATGGATCCACATGATTTCCCCTGTTTCCAAAGTGATTGGCACTAATCCTTCAGATTGTGGAGGAGAAAGATTCACTATGTCAAGAGTTGTCTTGGGAATAGGAACAATCCTACTTTCAAGGAGTTGAGGAGGAAAATTTCCAAATTGTATAGAGACGACGTTGGAGGTGACGGTCTTCTCTTTTGGAGTAAGAGAGATAGCTCCAGATTTAATCATTTCTTGGATCTTTTCTTTCAATACATAACATGTACGAATTGTATGACCCAGCATTCTGTGATATGGACAGTATTTAGGATGATCTGTCTTACCAGCTTCATCAGGTTTCTTGATCTCTGGTAATTGTATTTTATTACCTTTCAGCAGACATTCAAAGATACCAAGGACATCGTCGTCATCAAAAGAATATTCTTTTCTGGGGCGAGGTGTTCTTGATTGTTGAGTTGTAGAGGCAGGAGTTTGAACATTTGATGCATCTTTGCTCTGAAGATTAACTTCAAGAGTTTTTTTTCCTTTGCGAGCATTATTTTTATTGTTAGCACCTTGTCCTATTTCTTTAGGAGTCATCTGCACTCCTAAACCTTTGAAGGTTTCAGCACTGATTTCTGCAGCTTTAGCACTGACTATGAAGGAAGGCCAATCTTGAAATTGAGTGGACCCTGTCCACATACTGATAATTGGCAACAAGTTTGATTTGTACGTGTCAATGGTGACAGCATCAGGAGTTCCAAGAGGCATCTTCAGAGCTTCTCTTCGAAACCGTTCAATGTATTCCTCTGTAGATTCATTATTTTTCTGTTTGATTCTAATAAGAGCAGACATAGTCATGTCATTAAGCCCTTCATAGAACCTTTCAAGAAACATCTGTTTGAAACCAGCAAATGAGGTAATACTCCCATCTGGGAGACTTCTATACCATTCATAAGCCGTTTCCTTGAGACATCCAATAAATACCCGAGTAAGGAGGGCATCACTTGGTTGCAGTTGATCAGTCATCACTTCAAAGTGATTAATAAACTGACTTGGAGAAGTGGTTCCATCATAGAACGAGAAAGTAGGAGGCTTGTATTTAGGAGGATATGATACTTGCTTCCATTCTATCGGATAAGGCTGCTTGATGCCTAACCTTTGTAAACCATCCTTCTGTTTGAATGCCTCAAATTGAGTTTTGAGATTCTTCAATTCTTCAGAGACAACTCCCGAAGATTGTGGAGTTGTGGCTTGTAGAGAATAGTTGGGAGGAGGAACAGCATTGTAAGCACTACCCCCAGCTCCAGAGAGACTAGGATTTGGTTGAGCTGGTCCAGGAGTATTGGATTGTACTGCTGGAGGAACTTGTACTGGACTTATATCAGTATCAACTGGTATGGCATCTGATACAGTCTGTCGATTTTGTAACTGAGCTGTCATGAGTTCATACATCGACTTCATTGTGTCAGTCATAGACTTCATTTGCTGTTCCAAAGAAGCAATTCTTTGATCTTGAGGAGTCAGGGAAGAAGAAGGTTCATCAGTATTCCCATCAACGATGTAAGTCATGACTGTATGAGAGATTATTGATGAACTAGTAGATGTTGTATGCTCTGAATCATTGCTTCGTGTATCAAAGTCAACTATAGGAGAATTACCCCCAATAGGAAGAGGTGGGAAGTTAGATTCTCCAAGAAATTCAGAATCAATTTCAGGGATCAAATTTCTTTGACTAGAAGCCAGGACTCTTGCTCTGGTGTTTCTATATACTCCATCTGGACTATCAACTCTACCTCCGGTGTCTCGAGAAGTCATGTTGACAGAGGCAAACAAAGGCTCATCTTCATCAGGCATAGGTTCATACTGAATCCTATTGAAGACAGACTGTCGTTTATTTTGACATCTGCATTGCATTGTGACTCTTGGCTGGAAGTCACATTCATGATCACCATGGTCTTGAACTGTTGATTCACATCTGTACTGAATTATGACTCTTGGATAGAAGTCACATTCAGCATGTTCCTTTGATATAGAATTACTCCTTCTCTTCTGTTGAAGATATTCCCGTAAATCTGTTTGTGAAGATTGAGGAGTTTACTTCCTGTTCTTCGGTCTTGATGGCTCTTGATTATACAAAGAGTGATTAATGTGAGCCACATAATTTCTTGCATACTCTGCATCTGGATCTTTTATCTTCATATCCAATTGGTATGGTTTCTTAACACCAAAAGTGCTGAGTTTTGTTCTTAAATCAGTGGAAGGTAACACATTAATTTTGGAAACATGAAGTTTTCTTTCCATTGATCTGGATATTTGCAGAGAAGAAAGAGTTAAACCACTCCTTTGATTAGGAGTTGGTAACAGACCCTCTTTAATGTACAGATTCTGTGCCCAATTTGAAGAAATCAAAGAAGAAGACATTAAGGAATGTTTCTTCTTAGACTCATTCAGATTTTGAGACATAGAATGTCCAGAAGGAAGAGTAGTCAAAAGACCATCTCCTTTCCTTTGACTAACAAAAGTATCAGTCAAAGCTGTTCCTGAAGTAAAAACTACAGGAGCAGAAGAAACAACTAAAGAGTTATTCCTTTTCGAAGGGACTTTGTGTGGAAGACCACCCCCAGTTCTAGTAGAACTCGGTGAAGAAGAAGAGATAACTAAGGAGCTATTCTTCTCTGATGAAATACACGCTGAAATAGACTTGGTTAAAGAACCAGAGCTGTTAGCGTAATTTTTGATTTTAGAATTACACGCTGGAACAGATTCGGCTAAGGAGCCAGTACTGTCAGCGTGACTTTTGAATGTGGGTTTGCACACTGGAATAGATTTGGCTAAGGAGCCAGTACTATCAGCGTGACTTTTAGAGTTGAATTTGCACACTGGAACATATTCGGCTAAGGAGCCAGTACTGTCAGCGTGACTTTTAGAGTTGAATTTGCACGCTGGAACAGATTCGGCTAAGGAGCCAGTACTGTCAGCGTGACTTTTAGTTACTGTCATCTTCGAGCGCACAAGAGTGTGCGTGCTTGCAGTGGAGTTCTTGCCAGTGTTAGGAGTAGACACCATGGCAGAGACTTCACCATTGACTGCTAACTGATTCTTAGGGACATAGACAGAGTGTCCCTTCGACTTGGCAGTGATGGTGGAGGCTGGAGTGGGCTTGCCACCCTTAGCCCGCTGCATTTCTTCATAGGCGAGTTGATCGAATTTGATCGTCATCACCTTCTTCGTCGAGCCGATTGACGAAGTGTCGTATTGAGTTGTTACCATCTCAGAAGAGGAGATAGTTTTCCCCAGCAGAGTCGCCAATTTGTTTTCCATAAAGAAATTCTCTTTATTTGTTGTATTTCTGGGAAAATTACAACTGTAGGAATCCGATCTAGAAGACGATCGCTTTATCCCTTGGACTATGCGAAGAAGAAAAGCTCTCAAAATTTTGACAGTAGATATCAATGTATCTGTACAATGAATGAGAAAAAGAACTCTATTTATAGAGTCAAAAATAATAACTGAAAAGATAACTACCTCACCACTGGTGCACTTGAAAAGTCACGCAGACTCTAAATACACGCAGGGTTAATGAGTAGTTACTGGACGTGGCCCGTAACTGTTGGACACATGGCATCAGTGCATGGGTCGTGTGCAAGTTACTGGGCACGCGAGAGAGAGATCGGTGGCATGGCTGCCACGTACTCCAGTTGAAATAAAATCCACGCTGTCTTGCTGAAGGCAAAAATCTACGCAGTTTTGTTGACGTAGACTCGTTGAAGGCAAAATCCATGCAAGCTTTGAAGAAGAATACTTCAGAATTCACGCAGGCTTTGAGAAGAATAACTCAGAAGTCACGCAAATATTTTGAGGAAGGAGAAGGTTCAGAATCCACGCAAACCGCCAGCTGTCTTGATTTGGCACGCTTCGTCTGACACAAAATCTCTGACATTGATTATATTGTCAGTCGCATTAAATGAAGATAAGACCCAAAGTCACGCCAATCTTGGTGAAGAGTGAGTCTTGCTAAGGAAGATTTCGAAAATTACACAAAAGACGGCTGTGATCTCTCGAGTTCTGTGCATACGTGGCATACGAGGAGACGTTTCTCGACTGTTGTGTTGTCAGTCATTATGATTCTGACTATGGCTGAGCTGTCTCTGCGTGACTTCTAAAGGAGATGGCCAGGCAGAACTTAGCGTATCTTTTGTGCTGCTTCTTGGATCACTCTGCGTGACTTGTTCTGATCAACTCAGCGTGACTTCATTTTTGAGGCCTACAGTAATGTCCATGAAAGGACTTTCTGTACACCAAGTTTTCATCTCTTTCCTTGCGTTTGTGAAGAATTACGTTGTGCAAGTCACTCGCTTTGTGGGCCCGGGAGTCCTGAGCACATGAGTGTGTTGGCGTCCTGCCTGCTCCCTGATGTGGTGGTAGTACGAGTACTTGCCCTTGATCATTGTTGGGTGATTCTTGATAACTATCCCGTTCGTTGGCCGTCGGAGGCTGGACACGGATAGTTTTATACAAATTTCCATCAGGGGCCCGCTTAATAGTCAGCGGGACGCCCTGATAGTCAAAAGTTGGGACAGCTGTCTGAGCTCGACGAGCCTGCGCTGTCCGAGACTTCTACCTTCTAGCACCTGAAGGTGCTTAGTAGGAAGAGTCCACAAAGACTGGTACATGAGAGTATCTGGGATCAGGATCGCCTGAGAGGCGGTCGAAGACTGAGCATGAACCGCATGAAGCAGATGGCCTGTGGCTGAGATGTTTAGCTGCATAGCCTGCTTGCATGCGGCTGGCATTTGTGGCCGTATAAGCAGCTCGCATGCGGCTGGCAGTTTGCATACGGCTGGGAGCTGTAGTGACCGCGTGGGCCTCTTCCATACGGCTGGAAGTCATAGTGGCCGCATGAGCATCCTCCGTGCGGCTGGCAGTACTGGCCGCATGAGCCTTCTGTCTGCTGTTGGCTTTTGTGGCCGCAAATCTTCATGCGGCTAGCGCCCTTCTGCGGCTTCTTTCTGGACCGTGTAGAGTTACCCTTTGCCCCTGCAAGTCCAACATCGTAGTATTTTCCTCTGCCGGACTTGGGGACAGCAGAGTCCTCTATGGTCTGAAGTGGGGCCGTAAGAGAGTCTTGTCTGCCGTTTTGGGCAACAAATAATACCCCTTTGAGAGCTTGGGGAGGAGCGAATGATTTGGGCCTCCACTCCCTGCGGGCCTTCTTCGTGCGGGCTCATCGCTGGATCGGGCCAGCGCTCCCGTCGGAGAGCATTTCTTCAAATGCCTGCTGATCGAACCGGGCGACCAGCGTTTGTTGAGTGGAGCCAAGTTTGGCTGCGTCCGATTGCGTCACCAATTCCTCAGCCGTGGAGAAGTTAGTCCCTAGCAGAGTCGCCATCGTATTTGCCATTGATTGTAAAAATGTAGAACAATTTTATAGGAGGACTGAACTTAGACTCATAATACAAACTCGCTCGTACAAAGAAAGCCTAGGGACAAAAACCTAGGTACAACAATCTAAGTACGATTGTTTATTTTTGATTCTGGGAGGTGATGGTAGAGGCTCGGTAAAGCGACGGCAGCTCTGCCTTACTCTTTGGATGATCGGACGTAGCCTTGGCTCTGATGAAGAAATGCTCTCGGAATGTGTGGGGAGACTCTTCTGTGCGTGCCTTTGTCTCTCTCTGTGTCCAGCCGGGTTCTTCTCTCTCTTTTGTAAGGGAATGACACCTTGCTATTTATAGGAGTGGGGTGTGATCATTAGGATTTGTAATGATTTCCTCTTGATAAGTCGGCAGTTTGGGGATTAATTACCATTTTCCTTGATCCTGTTTTGTTGACAATTAATCTGGGCTGTTAATCTTGATTGCAACAAATCTGGCCAGTTAATGTTGATTACGCCAAATTCATATGGACAATTAATGTTGATTGCCACGAATCTTTGTGATTTGTTATGGCAAGCTCGGATATCTTGCCACGTGTTCAATCTGCTTGATTATAATAAATCTGATTTGATCCGGGTAATTATGATGATTGTACTAAATCTGGTTGTTAGGATTTGTTGATAGAAACAAATCTGACTAGATAAATCTTGATTGATTTAGTGCCACGTGTCCAACCATCATTATACAGCGAGCCGGGGGAACTGATCCTCTGCCACGTGTCCTAACTGCGAGCCACAGGGACAGGGTGTCTTGACAGAGCCGTATGAGGGTAGTTTCTCAGGATTTGAACCGCATGAAGGTGGCAGCCGCATAGGTATGGCCTCCGAAATCTGAGCCGCATGAGGATGGCTTTTCAGGATTTGAACCGCATGAGGCTGGCCACGTGTCAAGGCTGTATGGACGTGGCCTCTCATCATTTGAGCCGCATGGAGATGGTCCCCATGATCCGAGCTGCATGAGAGTAGCAGCCGCATAGGGGTGGCCTCTCGGGATTCGAGCCCATGAAGATGGCCCCCATGATTCGAGCCGCATGAGAGTAGCAGCCGCATGGGGGTGGCCTCCATCTGAATCGCATGCGGCTGGCCACGTGTCAAAGCTGTATTGAAAACTTTAGGATTTAATGGATCGTGCCAGCTATCAAGATTTTCTATGTTTTCCAAGGAGCACGCCTTTATGTCAGAGTCATCAACGCAGCTTTATGTCGGAGCTGTCAGTTCTCTTTTATGTCAGAGCCGCCTTGTTGTGTCAGAGCATTAAATGAGGCTGCTGCTTGGTGGCCAGCTGTACGTGGCATTGAATGAGGCCGCTGCATAAAACTGCATGGAGCTAGGGGGACTTCTGAGCCGCATGAAACTCTAATGAACTTTTGAGCCGCATGGAACTCTAATGAACTTTTGAGCCGCATGGCACTCTAATGAACTTTTAAGTCGCATAAAACTCTCATAGTCTTGAGCCGCATAGGATTTCCTGTTTATTTCCATGCTTCTACATTATCAAGCTCTTTTGTAACTACTTTTAATATTTATTTCTGATATGCTGGTTTTAGTTCTTAAGAGAAGCCTCCTTTGTGGCACTTGCTCTTTCTGGGATCTGACCCAGCTGGTTTTGTATGGCTATATTTTGGAGCAGCTCCAGAGGATCTACCGACTTTCCAGCCCGATGGTGACCACCAGGCATATCCAGGGCAACGAGTGGGTTTATTTTTGGCTCTCCCACACTATTATAAAATTCTCATTTTGAGGTATTTAGCCGACGAGCACCTGTTAGCTCGTATTGCATACCTTATCACTGTCTGCCTACGGGCTGTAACATGATTGACAGATCCTAGGGTTGATCATGTATGACTAAACTCCTGCTAGTCTTCATATTTTGTAACGACTCGCTTCATGATCAGCTGAATATGTAATGTTTGGAACGCCTTACTATTGTATATTTGGTGATCTTACATCTTGTAACTTTACTTGCTTGTTTGAGATTGAGGCGTTTAGGCTTGTTATTGACCATAGGAGACTGATGGATTGTAGTTAAACCCTCATATATCTAGACAGCCGTGACTGTATAGTAGGGTGGATTCTATTTCATTATACGTAAATGGCTATATATGCCCCCGCTCTCCAGTATTCTGGTTCTGGGGCGTTACATTCCGTGTACTTGATTGAGTCGTATTGTAGAATGGGTGAATGAGTGCGCTATAAACTGAACTGCTATTTCCTTGTTTCGATTCTTGTAACCTGCGAGTCCACACACAGGGCAAGGGTTGACTGTTTGCACCTGTGAGTCCACACTCGGGACGAGGGTATTTGTCTTGAACTAACATGCAAGTCCACACTCGGGGCGAGGGTTAGTGATTTGTTCAAACCTGTGAGTCCACACTCGGGGTGAGGGTTTGGTATCCGTTGATCTCTTGTTTGCCTGTTTTCTTCCAGTAGTTCATTTATACGTAGTTATTCACATATTCGTGTATCGTTATTGCTTAATCTTTTTCTGTTTATGTCATGTATTTTTTCATGCATGATAAACTGTTAGATATGCATGTTTTATGTATCTTGTTAGTCCCCTGAGGACCTGATGATCTTTTCAGGTTTATCCGAATTTGAGCCATGTGCAGACGAACGGGTTTGAGCCAGCATCAGACCACGGTACTACTGCAGTTGAGGGTGTCATTGATGATTAGTAGTTTGGATTAAGTTATTTTACTTCATGTCTTTTATTTTTGTCTGCTGGTAGTGGATTTGTATCCACCGGACGTGACTTAGATTCTTGATTACTTGAAAACATTCAGTTTATATTATTCTATATTATTCAGTTTTATTGACATTTTATTGATCTTAATTGTATCTTTTTTTCTGTGGATGAGATATAGATTACCATGTGATTCTAGATTCCTATGACTCGTGTATACTAGACAACGTTCTACCGTCGACACTGCGGCGTAGGCTGGACTTGGACACAGACTCGTATCCGAAAGCAGGTGTGGATCGTGACAAATTTTTTTGGTGGTCCATGTAGGTCCTACATTAATCACTTTGGTTACGTTACTGTACCGACGTGAGCCTGCTAATAGGATTAGGCTATTAGGATCTCATCCACATATCTGGACTCATTATTGATCTCTGTCCTTGATTTTCATTGAATCCTTGACTTGCATCCTCCTTGAAATTCTTCAACGGCTAAAATGTTTTATTCTGTTGTAGTTAAATGGATTCTCAAGACATGAACAACACTCTCCTGAACACCCCACCAACTACAGACAGATTTTTTTACATATGGAACCCCACCGACGCAAGGAGGCCAGCTTACTCATCAGGGCGACCTGGCTCAACAACATTATTCGAGGTTACGCAGAGACGACATTCCACCACCCCGTAATTTCCTCCGCAGACTCCACCAGCAACACCCGTTCTACCCCCAGCACTTGATCCACCACCAGCATATGTTCTTCATCTAGCACAGGTTCCACATTCAGTACCTACCAAGCACCTAGCACCGGCGATGTATCTAGCACCCATCATGCACCCAGCACCAGCGATGTATCCAACACCTACCATGCACCCAGCACAAGCGATGTATCCAGCTCCCACCATGCACCTAACACCTGTTATGCATCCAACACCTGCCATATATCCAGCACCTGTTCTGCCTCTGCCACCTGCATTGGACAATGTTACGCTCATGGGGATCTTTTAGCAGCTCATCACTTCCCAGACGGCGTAAACCAACATCTTTCGTGATACTTTGAGAGAGGCTCTTCAGACTAGAGATGCTCCTCGACCACGTCCTAGAACTTCCAAGAACTTCATGGACCTTAAGCCCAAAGAATTTACTGGGACAGAAGAGATTCTTTACGCGAATGAGTGGTTGGAGAACGTGGATCGATTTCTTCGGATGGCTCGAGTAGCCGAAGACCTGAAGATCGAGTCAGTCAGCATGCAGCTTTACGACATCACCCAATCATGGTATAGATATGAGCCCCGACTTGTCACATCCGACGTGACTTAGAAAGAGTTCAAGGAGCTGTTCAAGAAGAAGTTCTACCTCGACGTAGCTCGAGAGGCATTGGAGAGTCAGTTTGAGAGTCTGGAACAGGGCAACCTCACCATCGACGAGTACATCGCAGAGTTTTCTTGCCTCAGCCGCTTTGCAGAGAGCATGACCCCTACAAGCAAGGCTCGGAAGTTCAAGAAGGGATTATCCCACGAGATTCGGCTAGCCATCGCCACCAGTCAAGCTACTACCTACGAAGGGATTATAAAGGTCGTACAAGCAGTAGAGAAAGAGCTGGAGCACAAGCCGAAAAGAGATTGAGATGCTTAATGAGGAGGCAGCAACCAATCGGGAGCGGCAAAATGTCCCAATGTCCCAAAGAAGACCCCAGCGCAGCAGTATCATCAGCAGCCGGGAGCAGCCCCATATCAAGGCCAAGATGTTCCTATCTGCCAGTATTGCACAAAGAGGGGGCACATCCAAGAAGATTGTCGTAAATGGTTAGGGTTGTGTTATACTTGTGTATCCAACCAGCACATATCTCGATATTGTCTGAAAAAAATGCGACTGCCCCACCATTACCAATCGCGCAAGGAGGACAAGCTTTTGCCATGATCATGGAGGATATGACGACACCACAAGGGGGAGTTGACGGTAATTCTTAGTATATTATGGCAGTAGTATTATTGATAAGCCTATATTACACTTTGACTTATGAGTACTTGAAATATTTTAATAGCAATATATTTTGGACTACTCAATCTAATAGATTAGCTTTATTAAATTTCGAGGACGAAATTATTTTTAAGGTGACTGGTAATTTCCTTTTTGTGTTACGAATATTTTTTTACACTAAATGAAATACTTTTATAAGGTTACAGACTAATTGTATAAAGTTATAATAGAGAGAGAGAGTACTGTAAACACTTATTAATAAAAAAGGATTTTGTAATACACAAGTAATTAGACCAAAGGGAGGACCCAGCTTGTAAATCCAATTAGAGAAAGGGGGCTTAGTGAAACTCTAATAATTCAAATACCAAACGGCTACAACCCTGAGTTCAAATTTCCCTCTTCGAATAGAAGATATAACCAAACCTTGAAAAGACAATACCAAATCTTAGTTTAAATATGTTTGTACTATTTCCTTCCCATCCTAACCCGATTTTAAATCTGATTCTCTTATCCCTTCTTTAAATCAAACACCCTATATATATATATATATATATATATATATATATATATATATATATATATATATATATATATATATATATATATATATATATATATATATATATATATGATAATAGAGGTAGCCGACCCCCTCTCTATCATCTATATATATATATATATATATATATATATATATATATATATATGATAATAGAGGTAGCCGACCCCCTCTCTATCATCTACGTTCTTGCATCTTCTTCATCAGGAATAGCAATCGCACGTCGAGGAGACCAGTCATCAAGCCTGTCAGGTAATTCCCAGCCTCTCTTTGAAACCTCTGTCTTATATATATATATATTATATATATATATATATATATATATATATATATATATATATATATATATATATATATATGATAACAGAGGCAGCCGACCCCCTCTTTATTATCTACATTCTTGCCTCTTCTTCATCACGAATAGTAGTCATATGTCGAGGAGACCAGTCATCAAGCCTGTCGGTAATTCCTTGCCTCTCTTTGAAACCTCTGTCCTACACCAAGTATTTGATTAAATGCTAAGAAGAGTTTAATGGGGTGGATCTTGGAAATCGAATAAGGGAGTATAGGAAAACTAAGCGGTTAGTTCATCCACGTATCTTAAAATTGACATTAAGTAATGTAGATCGATGTGATCCTGAACCCTGAGAACAGTTGCACATAAGGTATCACCTGCATACTAACATAGTAGCTGAACATCTTATATCAGCTCGCACTTGTTGTATCACTTAGTACAGGTTTAGGGGGCAGCAGTAGCAGATGCATGAACGGTTATCGCCCTGTCCAGGTTGCACTTACACGAATGTCCACCTATAAGAAGAACCATGAAACAATTGGGTACACAATAGTATAGTCTTTGGGATCAGATGATTGGATACTTAGAGGGAGGCATCAATTAAAAATAGACTGATCGGTCTATATACTGAAAGGTCAAATGCATATCATGCATCCCTTGTACATCCTATGTCAGTTATAGGTTGACACGCAAGTCACATATCATGTATCAGTCGCCTTGATTACAGTCCCGAGACACCATGTTGCATTATGAGAGTAGGAGAGGTTAAAAGTGTGGCCATTTACAAAACTATCTATCCTAGGATATTATTAGTTGAGGATACTAGAGTTTAGATAGAGTAGAAGACTTTACTTACCATGAATAGGATCAGTAGGTACTCGTACCAGTCCACCTTGGTTCAGATTGGCACAAGTAGGTATCAGTCTTACCTAAGCAAAGGGGTGGGAGACTGACCTAAGGTGCTACTATTGAGACCAGCAAGTGGACAAGAAGGTATCAGAGGTCCCTGCATATATGGCAGACAGAGAACAGGGGCCAATTACTAAATCGTTTATGAAAAATGTACATATGGTACCAAGTGTTTGCCATCGAAAATGTGACAAGATTTTTTTGAATAAAACTTTGGTATTTCAATTACAAACAGAACAATATACAATATAGGACTTAGACGTAGTCCTAGGAGTACACTTTTATTTTTTATCTGGGAACTGTATCGGTAGAGCGAGTGGTAATGCGTTGACTCCGTTGATGATCTGACGACGATCTTGAATTCTCTGAAGGTCTGGGCTGCTCTGGATGCCGGAGCATTTGGAGGAGAAGTAGACGTTACGTGCATTTTCTTGTCTTTGCATGTAGATATGATGATCCTCCTCTGTATGTGCGTATGAAGGAATGATCCTTCTATTTATATGCAACAGACTGGTCTGCTCATGCATGCATATGTAGGATACGTCTGTATATGGGAACGCCACATGGCTGATACTATAGGGCGCATGGATGACGTGCCCTGAGTTGAAGCCAAATTTGTTGAACTGTTCTATTGGGCTGTGGTGGAGCTGACATGTGGCAGTTGTGGAGATTCGGTTGTTGCTGAGATCTTGGGTGGTTAGCACCCATTCGTAGATAGAACTGAGTCAAATGACACGTGGTGCGTGTTCTGGCGTATAGGACGACTTGGTCTACAACTTTTAGAGGTCACAGACAAGTCTGGGCGCATGGCTTCTGAGGTGCATACAGAGCTTCGAGTGCATGGCTGTGGAGGCACATGCAAAGACTTGGCTTCTGTCATTTGGGATCAGGAGTAAGTCGGAGCGCATGGCTTTTGAGGTGCATACAGACTTCTAGGCACATGGCTGTGGAGGCGCATGCGAGTGATCGGCCAGCCATGTGGCAAGGACAGATGTAGCCAACAAAAGTAAGTAATGATAATGCTGACGTCTGCGGCTCGCAACAACGTGGTCCCTTAAATCTAAGTTCAATGTGTAAGAAAATAGTACATAGAAGGAAATAGAACTGAACAGTAAGATTATATCAAATTATGTCATGTATCACAGTTTATTTTGTAGAAAGTAAATAATAAGTAAATGCATGAAATATGAGCTAAAATAAATAGGCAGCAAATGGCAAGGTATCTTGCCTGAGGGCGGTGCGAGATGTAGCAAAATCCAACAGCCAGAAACGTCAGCAAGAAAGTCAAAATCTACAAAGAGCTCCGGATGCTGAAACAAACATCACGAACGTGTTTGATATAAAAGATATGTCTAAGAAACACCTGTCCAAAAGTCCAATTCTGGAACAGGAGCAAAATTATAATTTTGGGTCAAAACGATGTCCGTCGTTGGACCTGTTTATCATCGAAATACGTGCCAGTATCTACGGTCTCTAAAGTCATCAAACTACATGTCTATAGATCCATATTGAGGAGACGAACCCAACCGTATATCCAAAGTTGGATTTCGACAGGCCGTGCACAAATTCGTCTGTTAGAGCGGGTCGCGGGCCTGCCAAAAAGGCATTCCGGTCGACCTTCTCAGAGTCGGACCAAACTTGGCATACAAGACAAAAATTTTGATACGGTCCTGTTGACGCAAGTTTTGTCTCGATATGATGAACGTACACGAAGTTATGTCCAAGTTTGTAAAAGGTTGATACAGGGGTATCTTGACGGATATGTACTGATTTCGTCGCGCACACACAACGAAATCGAGTTCTGTCAGTTCACACATCGACAACATTCATACGCGCCTTTCGATGCATATAGTGTGTGACCACGTCATCCGGTTTGTCGGGTCGTATGCCGTATCGGTATGTTTTCTAAAGTTTATATGGTTTTTGAAACTGTTTTTACTCAATGTTTGAAAGCGAATATATATGTGCATGTTGTATGAAAAGTAAATCTACCAAAGGGGTTTTCAACTCCTATATGTGGTCTTCACCTATTTTGAATTAGTTTTTCGAAAACCCTAATATATGGTTTAGAAACTGGCTTCCAAGTTGGGGTATTAGACTGTTCTAATACTCTGTTTTTGAGCATAGTTTTTCTTGAATTTGGGTCGATTTTGAGGACAGGTTTTTCTACTATAATCAAAACTACTACCGAGATCTCTTAAGGGGTCATATAGGCTCTGTATAGGAGTTTACAAAATAGAAAATCAAGGAGTATATGTGAAGAAAACTGGATTCGAAGGAGGGTACCTTGGGTGATAACAACTAGCAGATGCTGCTATTGTCGCTGCTGTGCCTGCGCAGCTGTGCCCGCGCGTGGCGCTCAGGAGGCCTCCGGCGAGTCAGTGCGGCTCGCGGCATTGTGCTGGCGGTGGTCGACAGTCACGGGGTTGGGGATGTGTTGGTTTCGTACACGAACTGAGGTAGAGGCGTGCTATGAGGAGATTAGATGGTTTCTCATATACACAGATTTAATCTGATTTTTCAATCAGATTTTCCAATAGGTTTCCCATTGATATGTTAATCTGAATTTAAATTAACCAGATTTGGAGAGAGATTTGATCATATAATCCGTATAAGGGAGAAGGGCTTCCTATCGGGTAAGCAGGGGTTGCTCTACTCGCGAGAAATTCAATTGAATTTCTCGTGAGTCAATCAAATTGTTCTTTTGTACCTATATATATATATATATATATATATATATATATATATATATATATATATATATATATATATATATATATATATATATATATATATGCAATTTTATATCTCAAAAATCCTAATATATATATATATATATGTATATATATATATATATATATATATATATATATATATATATATATATATATATATATATATATATATATATATATCTCAAAAATCCTATATAAAATTTTATATCTCAAAAATCCTAAAAAATATTATATCTCAAAAATCCTAAAAAATATATATATATGCAATTTTATATATATATATATATATATATATATATATATATATATATATGCAATTATATATATATATATATATATATATATATATATATATATATATATATATATATATATATATATATATATGCAATTTTATATCTCAAAAATCCTAAAAAATTTCATAAAATATTATTTTATATAAAAATATTTCCAAAGGAAAATATGAACAATATTGTTTTATTACATGACAACATTTGGACATAGTATTTAATAAAAAAATCATATATCTTTTACGCAATCTAATTAATACCAACAAAAATAATATTTAATAAAATGCCCCTACATAACCTAATAAAATTTGAATATATAAATAATAATTTCTATAGTAAAATATTTTGTAATATTATTAGTAAAATATTATTCCATTTTAGGTACCTTGTAGGAAATATTTCTATCTATCATATATATATATATATATATATTTTTTTATATATATATATATATATATATATATATATATATATATATATATATATATATATATATATATATATATATATATATATATATATATATATATATATATATATATTAAAAATCATTTATCAAAGAACCAATACTTATGGTATTTTAATACAACAATAATAACAACAAAATAATACTAATAGATAATAACCATAATAATAATAATAATTACAATCAAAATTAATATTAATAGGAATAATAATAATACCAACAATAATAATGATGATAATTTCAAACAACAATCTATTAGGGTTATAATGACTTGTGGAGCATACATAATACTACTAGTATTATTTTCATAAACAATAATAATATTTTCAAATCCTTTCAAAAGCTAAATAATAAATAAATATTAAAATATGGAAAAGATAACAATAATATGATTTAATAACTTTAAACAGCTAAATTTTCAAATAAAATATATCTAGTGGCACCTACAACTAATATGCTAGTCGTGGCACTTGACTTCATCAGCTGTGCCATATTGTCTAGTCAATGTGCATAACAAAAATTAAGCATGACTAAGACTATATTTATAATAATTAACAATATAATTTCAAAACAAACTATTTAAGAGATTAAAAAAAATTCTCAAAATTTTGGGGGTTTTATATCCTACCCAACTTATAAAAATTTTGTCCTCGAAATTAAATAAAACTTAATATAACAAAACAAAAAAAATTATGAGGCTGAATACGAAGGAAGAGTAAGTACTTCAAATCATAAATTAGTTCCCGAAAAGTTGGAGGTGGTAGTTATAGTAAGAACCCAACTGACAACATATTCTACAAGATAGTCTAGCATGGATCATGGATATTCAGTTTGTTTGATGGAATGGTTTGATATTACATGGTAAAATCAAATTAGAACGAAAATAGACATACGTGACTTGTTCTAAGGAATAAAGTGTCGTACATGTTGTGTAATTAAAATGGAGTACAGGATGGTGTGTTTGTGTGAGACATGTATGTCATACGTGTAGAGTGGCTCGTCTAGTTCATGAGTGTGAAATTTATTAGAAGGAAATAACTAGTGTTGTACTCCAAATATCATAGTCATGGTAGAGGTATCAAGATGATACAGATAGAAATATGCGTTATAAACCAATGATTTATTAGTTCCATTGGAACCAATCTTTGATTAATTTAAGTCTTGGATTTTAATTTATATGGGCTGGACAAGATCCTAAAATCAATTTGAACCATTCCTACTAGGTGAGGTTAGCCTAGAATAAGTTCCAACTCATGTGGTTGGGCTAATTGCCGACCGGGTTGGTTAAGTAGGTTCTGTAAGTCTTGAAGATGCGCCTTCCGTGACTTTTGTGTTTAAGTAGCACAAGGGGCCTCTATTGAGTGGCACACTAGTGACATGTGTGTAATAGGCTTTGAGTAGATCACAACCATATATTGGGTCGAAAGTTATGAGTCGAGGTTGGATCTTTAACTGATGCCGGAAGTACATCGGTGTTTACGGTAAGGGTTACAACTAGCCTTTTGGACCTGAAAGTCGTATCATGCAAATAGAGCACAAGGGGACGTGTTTTAGTGGGATATAATATTTCTACATGAAGGTGGACTTGTCTAGGTCTTGTATATGGAATTTGTTGGAAGGTAACAGCTGGTCTCGTGCTCCGAATAGCAATGTCACGGTCGGGGACACCAAATGATCTAGATAGGAAGTGGGAGTTCACGAGGTACTAATTTATCATACTAATAGAAACCATCATATCCTAATCAATTGGTAATACTAGTATCCTAAAATTTAGAAGCCTTACAATCTATACTCTATAGAAAGAAGACAAGGGTTTATGATTAATGAGGTTAGAAAATTTTAAAGTCGTGATGTAGTACCTCGACTCCTGATTATTAAAGAATACTAATTGACATAATAGATAATATGATACAGTAGATATGATTCGAGTTTGGAGTTAGTTCTCCGATTTTGCATAGATGGAAACAATTGTGTCTATATAGCCCTCATAGTCATAGAAAAATACTTCGTGTCTACGAGCATTTTTTTTCGAAGGAGGTGACGAAACAATAAGAGTTCGAGGGAGATGGGATCGAATTGTAAATATGGGTTTCAAAGACGTATTAATATTTCAAAAGGGAGTTGTCAAGATCGTTACGGATGAGATCCTAAAGGACAAGTTTAACTATATCTCAATCCATGTAAAATAATCGAAGAGCGAACCAAGTGCACTAGGTTGATCAGACCATTATGCACCGGTTCTGATTAGACAATATGTTAGTGGACATGTCCAGATAACATATGTCTTGAACAAGCTCAATAAAAGGGTAAGTTTGCAAAACTAGGCTATAATAGCAGTATTGGTCAAGTTGGTAAAATATGAGTACGCGAGATAACGATGAAAAAAATACAAATAATTCAAGTTCCTTAGGGATCTAAGTCTTATCCGAGGTTATGCCTATACAGTCGTCCTACTGTTTTCTTGTCTAAGGCTTTGGTTGATAAAATGAGAAATGGTCCTCTAAGGCTTTATAGTCTAGATAATCCAAGTAGTATCCTCTACAATGGGTCATAAGGACGTAGAAAATACTATGTCGTGAGGCACTCTACCCAACTTATAAGAATTCAACTAGTACTATAAGTGTACCAATGAGGTCTACAAGTCATTCTTCTAACCCCTATTAAGCATGAAGGAAAGTTAAGATTTACGATAGAGAGGAATTAGGCGAGATACGAATCAAGGAATCAAGCGAGAGTTCGAGATAGAATCAAGGATGGAGGTCAAGCATGTGGATGAGATCCTATACTCTAATCCTATATGCAGGCTTGCTTGGTACGGTAAAGTAGCCAAACAATTTATCTTGACCTGCATGGGCCACCATAAAAATATGTAACGCCCCAGTCCTAAAATATATAGGACTAGGTACGTAGACATGCCAGCTGTATATATATGAAATATACTCCAATATATGGAAACCTCGTATGTATACATAAGCTGTAGAATGCAGTAAACCAATAGTAATCTAATCTCATCCACAAAATAAAAGAATAAAAGATAAGTCATAAATCAACTTCGAATAATTATTGTACAAGATATTGGGCGGAGACAAATCCACTACCAATGATTTAAAAGAAAAGAAATACATGACATATGAAATGATTTAGCGAAGGTGGCAAGAAAGATCCAAGACACATCATCTTCGAAGGAATGGAGAAGATCACGATCTCGGCCAAAACACCTGCGGAAAGATAAGTACACACACCTGGAGAGATCACCAGGTCCTCAGGGGGACGTAACAAGATACATAATATTATGCCATATAAACTGAATAAATACTGCTCAATGATAAGTCAATCGGATCATAACATGGTCTAATACCCACCTTTGAATTAGCGTACCATCTCTCCAACCAAACAAGGACAGGAGATGGCACACTAACCCACGATGAAGTATCTTATCCGGACCACAACAAGGTTCAGTACCTTCTCATCGGAGTAGTGAGCCACACCTACAACCAAACAAGGACAAGATGTGGTAAACTAGTCCGCGACAAGTTACTGTTCCAAGCCATGGTCAGATACAAGTACCCAAACTAAGAGTACTCATATCTAACGGATAAGGTAGCCTAACCAGTCTAAGTGTATTCAGTTTTAAGAACATCCTCCAACGTATGGGCCCGGGCTAAAATGGGATCGGCATGGTCCCCCCACGGGCACCAGAGACCCAAGAGAGCATAATGTTTCGCAGAACGTCAGTGGCCGTCAGTATCCATGGGTAATCTCACCCACGTCTCCGACGGAGCTCACGGGTTACAAAAGGTAAAGTGTATAGTAGCCCATACGCTAAGGTATTATCCTCCCCACCCAATGCCTAATATGTCGTATCCACAACATAGAGCCTCTATTAACCGCTAAGTCAAACTAATCATGCAAACTCTATTAGAGGTTAATCCTATCGCACGACTTATACGTACCGGTGGCCAGCCAGTCACGCATGTCCGAGTTCTATATGCGACTCACAACAACGTGGTAAAAATGTATCAAGGCCTATGAATGCAACACACAAAGGGTGGTCCCTTAAATCTAAGTTCAATGTGTAAGAAATACATATCAGGAAATAGAACTGAACAGTAAAATTCTATCAAATTATGCCATGTATCACAGTTTATTTTGTAGAAAGTAAATAATAAGTAAATGCATAAAATATGAGCTAAAATAAATAGGCAGCAAATGGTAAGGTATCTTGCCTGAGGGTGGTGCGAGATGTAGCAAAATCCAACAATCAGAAACGTCAGCACAAAAATAAAAATCCACAAAGTGCTCCAGATTCTGAAACAAACATCACGAACGTGTTTGGTATAAAAGATATGTCTAGGAAACGTCTGTCCAAAAGTCCAATTCTAGAACAGGGGCAAAATCGTAATTTCGGGTCAAAATGATATCTGTCGTTGGACCCATTTTTGCACCGAAATGCGTGGCAGTACCTACGGTCTCTAAAGTCGTCAAACTATATGTCTACGAATCTGCTTTGAGGAGACAAACCCAACCGTATGTCCAAAGTTGGATTCCGACGGGCCGTGCATAAATTCGTCTGCTAGAGCGGGTCGCGGGCCCGCCAAAAAGGCGTTACGGTCGACCTTTTCAGATTCGGACCAAACTTGGCATACATGACCAGAATTTTGATACGGTCCTGTTGGCATAAGTTTTGTCTCGATACGACCAACATACACAAAGTTATGGCCAAGTTTGTAAAAGGTCGATACGGGGGTATCTTGACGGATACACACTGATTTCATCGCGCACACACAACAAAATCGAGTTCCATCAGTTCTCACACGTCGACAACATCCATATGAGCCTTTCGATACATATAGTGTGCGACCATATCGCTCGATTTGTCAGGGCGTACGCCGTATCGGTATGTTTTCTAAAGTTTATATGGTTTATGAAACTGTTTTTACTCAATGTTTGAAAGCGAATATATTTGTGCATGCTATATGCAAAGTAAATCTACCAAAGGGGTTTTCAACTCCTATATGTGGTCTTCACCTATTTTGAATTAGTTTTTCAAAAACCCTAATACATGGCTTAGAAACTGGCTTCCAAGTTGGGGTATTAGACTGTTCTAATACTCTATTTTTTAGCATAGTTTTTCTCGACTTCAGGTCGATTTTGCGGACAGGTTTTTCAACTATAATCGAAACGACTTCAGGGCTTCCTATCGGGTAAGCAGGGGTTGCTCTACTCGCGAGAAATTCAATTGAATTTCTCGTGAGTCAATCAAATTTTTTTTTGGGTACCTATTGTTATATATATATATATATATTTTTTTGGGTACCTATTGTTATATATATATATATATATATATATATATATATATATATATATATATATATATATATATATATATATATTTATTTATTTTTTTATTTATATATATATATATATATATATATATATATATATATATATATATAAATAAAAAAATAAATATATATATATATATATATATATATATATATATATATATATATATATATATATATATGGAATTGTATCTCAAAAAGAAAAAAAAAAGAAAAAAAAATATATATATATATATGGAATTGTATCTCAAAAATCCCAAAAGTTTTCATAAAATATTATTTTATATAAAAATATTTCCAAAGGAAAATATGAATAATATTGTTTTATTACATGACAACATTTGGACATAGTATTTAATAAAAAAGCATATATCTTTTACGCAATCTAATTAATACCAACAAAAATATTTAATAAAATGCCCCTACACAACCTAATGAAATTTGAATATATAAATAATAATTTATATAGTAAAATATTTTGTAATATTATTAGTAAAATATTATTCCATTTTAGGTACCTTGTAGGAAATATATATATATATATATATATATATATATATATATATATATATATTTTTTTTTTTTTTTCTAATATATATATATATATATATATATATATATATATATATATATATATATATATATATATATATATATATTTTAGAGAAGCAAATTTATTAGAAAGTAGGAGCAGTACAAGGGCCGGGTCCCACATGCGGCTGACCCGGTTCAAAATTCAAACGAAAATACAAAAGAAAGAGGGAGGGGGGAGGCGCGGGGCCCGAGAAACCCACGCAGCCCGAGGGAGACGCGGAGCCCGAAGGGGGCCGAAGCCCGAGGAGGCGCCTCGGGAACCCCGTGCGCGAGCCAGCGAGAGAGTCGAGGGGGACTTGACACCGGCGGCCCGCGGCGAACAACACCAATGCGGCGGGGGGGGGGGGGGGGGGGCAAAGCCACGGCGTCGAGGGAGCAAGCCGGAGGGTCTCCGACGAGGCTATATATATATATATTAAAAATCATTTATCAAAGAAACAATACTTATGGTATTTTAATACAACAATAATAACAAAATAATAATAATAATAATAATAATAATAATAATAATAATAATAATAATAATAATAATAATAATAATAATAATAATTACAATCAAAATTAATATTAATAGGAATAATAATAATACCAATAATAATAATGATGATAATTTCAAACAACAATCTATTAGGGTTATAATGACTTGGGGAGCGTACATATTACTACTAGTATTATTTTCATGAACAGTAATAATATTTTCAAATCCTTTCAAAAGCCAAATAATAAATAAATAAATATTAAAATATGTAAAAGATAACAATAATATGATTTAATAACTTTAAACAGCTAAATTTTCAAATAAAATATATCTAGTGGCACCTACAGCTAATATGCTAGTCGTGGCACTTGACTTCATCAGCTGTGCCATATTGTCCAGTCAATGTGCATAATAAAAATTAAGCATGACTAAGACTATATTTAAAATAATTAACAATATAATTTCAAAACAAACTATTTAAGAGATTTAAAAATCCTCAAAATTTTGGGGGTTTTACAGCATCTGCCACATGGCGCAGCCTCATTGGTCTGTCTTTGAGGCGTTTAATGGTTGTTTTGACTTGGATGAATATGAATAGGCAGATTCATCGTCATTAATGCAAATTTATTTTACAAAATATGAGAAGACTGCCACTTGGCGCATGGGCGAGGGTTGCCCCGGCCTATAAATAGCTTTGTGAAGCATTTGGGTTTCTCTCATGGAGACGAACTCGATCGATCCCCTGCCTCGACGAGTTGTTGATCTCCTCATTCACAGAAGCTTTGACGATGAACTCCTTTCGAAGATGAAGATGTACCGAGTTGGTTTATTCACCATCGACCCTATTTTTGTACAAGCCTGTGAAAGTGCCTGTTGCATCCAAATATCAGGATCGTCGTGTCCCGACATAGGCTGAAGGTGCATGTTGCATCCAAAGATCGGGGCGATTGTGCCCTAATTTTTGTTATGCTAGAAGAGCCGCAGATCAGGGCTATTGTACCCCGATTTTGTTAGGCTAGAAGAGCCACTCCTCCTGCTAGAGTGCCCGCATGCTGACGAGGAAGTGATTTGCTCTGACTATGCACGGGGATGTACCTACGCTGAGATGCTGGAATGATGCGCCTGGCTGTCGCACTTGAGTGATGCGCCTGGCTGTATGTTGAAGTGATGCGCCTGGCTGTAGTACTTCGAGTGATGCGCCTGAAAAATGATACGCCTGGCTGTAGTTTTTAGGATTTTCTTTCTCTTTGTAAAAGAATTCTCCTTTGTAAAAGAGTTTTAAACATGTAAAGGCATATTTTTATATCTCTTTGTTATTTTTTCTGATGTGCCAAGTGTTATGCTTCTAGCGTATGTTGATTTTTGGTGCATGAGAGTTAGGGCGCATAGGACCTCTGGCTTTTAGATGCGCCTAAAATTTTATGCTTCTATAAGATCCTCTTCAAAGTTTTCAAAACTTTTTGACAAGTTTTGGAATACTTTGAATAAGAAGCATGGGTAGTCGTTATTCTGGGCGTATGTCCTCGTCTGGGCGCATGACCGCTTCGTATATTGCTGTGGGGGCGCATGTTCTTCTCGATTTTAATGCAAGAAGATAACGCCTCAAATTTTGAAATATTGATAATAATATTTTGGAAAATATGCAGCCGTTAGTTTCACGAGACCCGAAGAATTTTTGCTGATGTCAGCCTTTATCAGCTCACGCGCGTGGCTCATGCCTATAAATAGGCGTCTGTGAGGGGGAGAGAGAGAGAGTCTTCTACTTTTGTTTTTTCCTTCTCCTTCTTCCTCTAGAGTCTTTCGGAAACCCTGCTTTTTTAGAGAGATGGTTCCTAAGACACCCTACGGTGGTGTTGACCGAGGAAGGGGAAAGGACAAGGAGCCCGTGGAGGTTGACGTGGAGGACATCCCCGTCGTCGCAGCAACGCCCGTCGACGTTCGGCCTGCGGTGATCGGTGGGTGATCCTATGCCTTGGTGTTTTCACTTTGTTGCAACACTGTTGGGGCGCGTGGGTGTGACTGAAATGAGTCGCATCCCCATTGACATACCTAGGCTTCCCATAGCTGACGCACATGGACTTTGTCCTGATGATGCACCAAAGCTCCTTCTGCTGACGCGCATGGACTTAGGTCCTAATGATGCGCCGAAGCTCCTTTTGCTGACGCGCATGGACTTAGGTCCTGATGATGCACCGAAACTTCTTTTGCTGACGCGTATGGACTTAGGTCCTGATGATACGCCGAAGCTTCTCTTCAAATGCGCCTGGGCCTCGGTCCTTTGTGTGCATATTTGGTGAGATTATATCTGTGCGCATGGGTTTCGATCGAGTTGATGCGCTAGATTGTTGATGCGCCTCAGATGCTTGTTTTGAGCTTCTAAGTCTTTTGCTAACTTTGAATGGCTTTAGTCTTTTTGGCTGACAACTTTGTCTTGTTGTACGACAGTGTCGATGACTATACCCTTGTTGAACGAAGTCCTTTTAGACCCTGCTCTCTGTCAGATGGGTTTGGACTTTAATGAAGAAGTCGTCAACCCTGCCAAAGCTGCCATTATGTTTAACCAGCCTCCGGAGAGAATGACGCAAATCTGAGATCAAAATTTTACTTATATCCAACACATGATGGAGAGTGGCAAACTCAAGTCTGTTGAATCTGATAATGTGTCCTTCTTGAAACCCGAGTTTTTGTTCGGTGACCGTTTGACTTCAACCGAAGCGAAGGTGTTGAAGGTCAAAGAAGATTGGTTCTTCAAGGCGAGAGATGTGAACGTGTACATTCGGCAAGTGGAATGCCAATTGCCCTTGACGGCTTTCTATAGTCTTGCTTCGAAGAGGAGGATGAAATAGGAGGTCACTCCATCTCAGGGAGGGGCAGTGGCAAGCACCATCCGGATCGATACCACCTCCAACCAAAAGGATACCTTAGCCGCTTTGCGAGCCGGAACCTCTTATCTTTGCGAACTCTGCATCTTGGGAGTATATATAGTGATGTTCCTCCTAACACTTTCATCTTTAGTGCCTCGACCTTTATCAACCGTATGCTGGGGGCCAAGATCTCGTTCCCAAAAAGGGAATTTCGGGTCGAGGGCTAGTGCCATTATGTGCAGAAGTGGGACGAGTTGACACTCTGGGTTCTGTCGAAGTTTAAGGCTGAACTCAGGGAAGTTGGTCTGACTGCTGCTCTCCGTGCTACTCAGGCGGGCATAGATATAAATCGGCCTATGTTCCTTGCTCTACTGGAGATGTACAACACTCATACCGGCACCTTTTTTTTACTCCCGTGGGGGAGTTAGGCTTGGCACTACATGAGATGTATGAGGTCTCGAAGCTTCTTTGGGGGTCTGAGCCTAATGAGGAGTACTTCCCTACGAATGAGGAGCTCCTGGCATTGTAAGAGAAGAACTCTGAGATGATGGCAGTCTTCAAAGAGGTGGCGAGCCATCATTACTTGGCCCAACGGAGGGACAAAGGTAAGGCACAGCCTCATGTGATTGCTTGGAGGGATTATGTCTTCAAACAAGACATAACGGACCCTTCGAATGTTCGATTTATTACTCCTCAGGGGCTTAGCCATGCAGAGGTGCTTGCTGAGATGACTAGACTCGGTATATGAAATCCTCATAAAAATGAGAACCAGGAGCCATCCGACCACATCTACAGCTGCTTCTGGCATTATGTTCACAAAATGTCTCCAAAGGCAGTGCTGACGACCTATCTGATGATATGGCGTCGAGACCATATGTTTGCTGGTGGATCTGGCTCCATAGAAAGGGTGACCAAAAATCTCATCTTGCCGGCTATGAAGCTGGTCTCTAGTCATCCTTTGGCCTTGCTTCCTGCTATAGTGTGTAAACTGAAGCGGGGTCTGAGGGAATTTATAGATAATGTGGTTCACGAGATGGATAAAAAGGGCAATTTCCCTCATATGGAGCTGCCTTTTTGATGGGATGGTTAATCTTGCACCATCCAAATACAATGACCCCTGGTCCGGAAGAGGAGCATGTTACTAGTGACGCCTTTATCCGCCGCTACTACAGAAAGAAGTGGCTACATATGGGCATCCCTATTTCTAGAAGGATTCTGTCCTATCTCCAAGGGTGGGAGATCACCAAAGTTGGCCCAATTTTTCTGGGTGTTGAAGTAGATGAAGAGATGGAGGACTCTAGCGCGCAATCACTTTACCGATGTGGGGGTTCCGCTGGCTGCAGAGCATTCGGTCTTACCTCTTAGTGTATCAGAATAGGAATCAATGTTTCCTAGAGCCGTACCTACCGAGCCGTTTTGCACACCAATTCGGCTACACCCAGTTGATGTTGAAAAACCCGAATAATTGCTTGGGGTTTGTTGGAAGTTTGTTAGATGGGGCCCGGGGTTGGCAGTATTACAACGCTGGGTGTCCCGGAGTGCATTTTATGCTGCCGGTTCACAATCTTCGGCCGTATATTTTGTTTTCTTCCGTGAAGCTCTATTATGAGATGAATATTGTTTTCCCTGGGTGTGTCCGGAAGACCAGTTTTATTGTCGAGACGCAACTTGAGGCATCAGAGAGTATGCTGGCGAAGGCTCGGGCGTATCGTCCGCCTGATGTGGCAGCTTTCTGGCCTGCCCCTGCAGTACCAACGGCAGGTTCTCAAGAGGAGCCCGCGGCAAGTCAGCTGAAGTGGCATGCTTCGACGGAGGCAGAATCATCGGCTTCCAAGAAGCCGAAAAATATGCTAAGGATGGGGGCATAATACCGCCTTCGGCGGCACCAACAGAACCAGCTCCGGTATTGGTATGTAAATTAGCATTGGTCTAATTTGGTTTTTCTCTTGTACTTCTACCTCTCTTTTTTGCAAGAAGCGTTGAAGAAGAAACCCCGATCTTTGAGGCCAGGTTCGAGTAAACCGAAGGAGATGGCGAGCTCATCTGATGAGCGTATCTCTCCGATTGTGCCATCTTCTATAGAGGAGATTTGGATGATGCCATTCCAGTAGAAGTTTCGGCCACTTTGGATCATATTGGAGATGGTGCTGCAGATGTAGTGGCATCTGAGAACATTGAGCCTCCTTCGCCAACTGGTCAGGGAGGGTGACAGAGAGTCTTCAGAGATGTCACGACCCGCACCCTAGAGTAAGGGCACGAGACGTGGGTACGTCCAGCCTACACCGCAGTGTCGGCGGTAGAACGCTGTCCTAGGTCACAACATCTAACAGTTTAAGGTAATAACAGTTATATTCCCCGAATGGGGGTGACATAACAAAAATATAACTCAATCACAGCTAAGGTAGAACATGAAAGGAAGATAGATAGATAATATCCAGAAAGAAACATCACAGAGATACAATCCAGAATTCTAAGTGTCTATAAATAAATACATGTCCCAAATCTCAGAATCTATGTACAGTAATCCAAGTAAAGTAAAGACAGTCCTAATCTACGGGGATGTCATCTACTGCTAGTGGATCCTGCTGCTGGTCCAAGTCCAGGCACTCATCTAAAGTAGCACCGTAGTAGGTAGGGCAGAACACCTCAGCCTCGTCCTCTGTAAAATTTTCAACAGGTCCAGTCAGGACAGGAGCGAGCACAGTACATCTTATCAAATCATAGCAGGTCAGGATATATAATCATGCTAGAGAGTAAGATACAAGATACTGAAAGAATAACATGATAAAAAGAGAGAGACTGTAAATAAATAGCTACAGTATATAAAGAACTAACAGTGCTAGTGATTCAGAGCACAAGATGGTTATGTAGACGGCACGATGTTGTACACGAGTAATCTATAGAGGTTGTACACGAGTAATCTACTGGATTGAATACATAACCACTTCTACTCCCCCGCCCCAATCAATACACAAGGATCGAGTTAAGTTATGTTATTGTACACGAAGGTCATGTGAATACATGATTATACACGATTTCACACGTTTCGTACACGAATGTCACAAATACAAGGAGTACACGATTTTCACGATAAAGTACACGAACACGAATACCCGATGTATCCGCTAAGGGGATAACATCGCACAACAAGATCCATATAGTACTAATCCGTGTTTCCAACGTGTCAGCATCATGTAAAATAGTCTAAAGCAGGAAATATACTCCTAATGTAGGATATAAAATGATCAGAGAATGTACTCACCTGTATCCGGTGAATCTAGAGAATATATACTGTCCGAGGAGTGGTGTCTGTCTCCTATAGAACAGTACAAGTCACTATGAGTCTACAATGATAATAAGATGCAAATCAATGCATTCTACATGAATCTAGGTCAATCTAGACCAAAGTCAACTCTTGGTCAACTCTGGTCAACCCTAAAGTCAAACCTAAGTCAAACTATGGTCAACTAGGTCTAACCAAGTCTCACTAGGTCAAACAAGCCATTCTAGGTCCTATCAAGGCTAACAGTCTATTCTAGAGTCCATACTAGGCATACCATGCCATAAGCCAACCCATAACCCACATACACAAGTCAAACTATAAGCCTAACTATAATACACACATTAATATATTATACAATCTAATATAGGATTATACCTAACATGTAGGCTACATATATATATATCACATACATATATATATCTAAATATATATAAAAGCACACACACTTATATATATAGGAAACTTATATATATATATCTCAATTCATATATATGTATACATATGAAAAGAGAGAGGGGGACACATGATATGTCCATGGGTGTGTGTGTGATGAGTGGTATCTGAAACAGTTGAGTGTCCATGTATATAACCCTGTGTGTATAGGCATGTGTGTGCGACAATTAGTGAGAGTGAGGGTGTGAGGGTGTTTGTGTCATGAGACAGTGTGGTGTCAAGTGAGGAGGAAAACAGAAAAATAGTTTACATGTTAAGGGATTAAAATCTCAGTTCAACCAATAACCAGATTTCAGTCCATAGTGTATTAGAATGAAACTCAATTATAGTTGACAGGAAATAGTGACAGGAACAATGAATAACATAGGAATCAATCTCAGATTTCAATTGAATCTAGCATTTCAGTTTAAAACAGTCTCCCAAACCCAGTTTCAGTCCACAGAATTTCGAATTTCAAATCAAATGTTTAATTTCTCATTTACAACCCAAAAACCACATTCGAATGTAAATACTGAATTAACTTAAGCTAACAATTATGTGGGGATATAATTCAGTAAGGAACATCAAAAAATCAATGAATTAAATGGTTAGGAAAAAGCTGAAATACATGTATCAGGACATGTATCAGCTAATGGCATACATCCCCATTTCGAACCCAATATCCCATCAAAACTAATCTAACATGTAACTTAATTCTAACATAGAATATACATCACATTAGGATCTAAATAATCAATTAAAATCATGAATTAAACTAATTAAAACTGAAATAAAACAGGGAAATACAATTACACACTGCACGCACACAGTGTACACTCGTGCACACGCAAATACGTGTCCGACACGACACGAGAGCTCAAACCACTTGGGGAACCCCGTGTTAGTTATGGACACGACACGTGTGTCAAATTTCGTAGGTCGAAGTGGCGTGTCCAGCTCGGAATCAAGCCCGAGTAGCAGGGCATGAATCCTGCCAGCGCGCACGTGCGTGCGACCGTGTGTCCGCGTGTCCATACGACTCGACACGATGCGAAATCGTGCTCAGTGCAGTGGAAATGCATAAGCAAGGTCTAATCCTATTTTCCTATTCAATCACAATCCAGAAATTAGGTCGAAATGCCCTTTGAGGCATTTTGTCGAACACATTCCTATACATGCTGATACGTGTCCGATACGGACACGTAATATGCTCAAATTCTAGGGTTAGCTAATCCTACTGTTAGGTTAGGGCTAGGGCATCCTAGTAATGCAATAAAACAGTAAATTCATGGTGAGGAATGGAATATACCTATTGATGAGCAAAGGCTCAAAATTCCCAAATGGAAATGGTTCCTCAAGCCACCAAAACTTCCACAAATTATTTCTTCCCTATAAATACTCAATACCAACAGCAAGTAGACTAAAATTAGGTCCTATTGTAATTGGTTTGGGGAAAAAACAAATTAAAATGGATTTTCTATGGATTATAGAAGATGGGGACTCACCTCTTTCCAAACTTGCAATAATTCCAATGGAGGCTAGCCCTAAATTCTAGGAGGGATTATATAGAGGAGAGGGGACCTAGGTGGCCGGCCAAGTGGGTTGGAATAGGCTAGGTTCACTAGTGTTTGGTTGGGCCTTAAGGCTTTAAGTCACAATAATGACTTGTGATTTCACAAGCCATTCCTTAATCAAACCAACTCCTAATTTCCCCAAACTAATTCTAATGAGTTAATCCTCACTAACTTAGGTCAAGCTAGAGTTACTTAACCTAACCCAATAGTCATGACCTAGGTTAGCCTCTAAGACAGTCTCCAAGGTCAACACCAGTCAAAGTCTAAAATAGCACCAAAACAATTATACTAAAAATCACCAAAAATCACATTAATTCTAATAAATCTAAATAATACATAATAATTCCAAATTAATTCCAAAATTTTAAAAATGACCAAAATACCCTCAAGCTAGAAAAGTGGTAGTGACAAATCTACCCCCTTAAAATAATTTCGTCCTCGAAATTAAAGGCGAAACTAACTGCTGAGAAGGATAGAAAAGTATACCTCAAGGTCCAAAAAGATAGGGGTACCGCTCGCATATCTCATCCTCCCGCTCCCAGGTAGACTCTCCCGGAGAATGATGCCTCCATGCGACGCGTACCAAGGGTATCACCTGGTTCCTCAGTACCTTCTCCCGGCGATCCAGAATCTCCACAGGCTGCTCTGGATAACTGAGAGTAGGTCCAACCTCAATCTCTGAATGATCGAGCACATGGCTAGGGTCAGCCACGTACCGTCTCAACTGTGATACGTGGAATACGTTGTGAACTCCCACTAGTGCAGGTGGCAAGTCTAGCCTGTATGCCACGTCACCGACTCTCCCGCTGATAACGAAAGGGCCGATGAAGTGCGGGCTAAGCTTCCCACCTCCACCAAAATGTATCGTACCACGAGTCGGAGATATCCGCAGAAAAACCATGTCTCCAACCTAATCACAAGCAAGGTCTCAAGTTACTAAAAATCAAACATGATCAATCAAATAAAACACAAAAATACAACCTACTTCTAATCCTATCTCTAAATCTGTACCTCAAACTCTAGCGGCCTCCGGTGGCTATCGGCCCAGTGCCGATGTCTGTCCTACGCTACGCGAAGTCTGTCCCTGATGAGCTTCAACTTCTCGGCTACGTCAACAACCATCTCTGGTCCCAGTAAAGCTCGCTCTCCAACATCATCCCAAGATAAGGGTGTAGGACACCTACGCCCGTACAGAGCCTCAAACGGTGACATCTCAATGCTGGCCTGATAACTGTTGTTGTAAGCAAACTCCATCAAATGTAGATGATCCTCTCAGGAATCTCCAAAATCCAGGACGCACATCCGCAGCATATCCTCAAGTATCTGAATAGTCCTCTCTGACTGTCCGTTCGTTTGGGGGTGGTATGCAGTACTAAACTTGAGTTGAGTGACCAAACTAGTCTGCAGACTCCTCCAGAAATGGGAAGTAAAGCGACTATCCCGATCTGAGACTATGCTAACGGAAACTCCGTAAATCCTGACTATCTGCCTCATATACAACTCCGTAAGCCTTTCTGTAGACGTACCCACCTTGAATGGCAAGAAGTGGGCCGATTTGGTCAATCTGTCAACGATGACCCAAATCGCGTCTTTCCCTCCTGGTGTACGCGGCAACCCAGATACAAAATCCATGGTGATATGTTCCCACTTCCACTCTGGAATGGGCAACGGCTGCAATAATCCTCCGGGCCTCTGCCTCTCTGCCTTGACCTGCTGACAGACAAAACATCTAGCTACGAAGTGGGACACCTCCCGCTTCATCCTGTACCACCAGACATGCTCTCGCAGATCTCTGTACATCTTGTTGGCACCAGGATGTATAGAGTACTGCGATCTGTGAGCCTCCTGTATGATCTGCTCTCTGAGCTCCCCGCTAGGCACACATAACCTGGAACCGTACCTCAGGGCACCATCCTCTGCAAGTGAAAACTCACCATCCTTCAATCCTGCACTGATCTGCTCTCGAATACACCGCAGAGCCACATCCTCGAACTGTGTTGCCTTGATCCTGTCTATCAAGTCCGACTGTATCTGAAGGCCCCATAACTGTATCTGCACTCCGGGCACAATCACCTCAATCCCAAGGCTCTCCAAGTCTGCAAGCAAATGCCGGTCTATAGTCAAACACATGGCTGTCGGATACCTACTCAAGGCATCGGCAACCACGTTGGCCTTCCCTGGGTGATACTGAAGTGAGATGTCAAAGTCCTTCATCAACTCTAGCCATCTGCGCTGCCTCATGTTGAGCTCTTTCTGTGTAAACACATACTTCAAGCTCTTGTGATCTGTGAAAATATCCACCCTCTCGCCATACAGATAGTGCTTCCACAACTTCAAAGCAAAAATCACCGCTGCCAGCTCCAGGTCATGGGTAGGGTAGTTCTTCTCATGTGGACGTAATTGCCTGGAAGCATAGGCAATCACCTTCCCATGCTGCTGCAAGACACAACCCAGCCCCTTCCCTGAAGCATCACTATAAATAGTAAATCCACCTGATCCTGAAGGCAATGTCAGAATCGGAGCTGTCGTAAGCCGCTTCTTTAACTCATCAAAAGCTGCCTGACACTCCTCTGACCAAACAAACTCAGTATCCTTCCGGATCAACCGTGTCAACGGCTCTGCAACCCGGGAGAAATCCTGCACAAATCTCCTATAATATCCTGCCAGCCCCAGGAAACTCCTGATCTCTGCCACTGAAGTCGGCGCTGCCCATGCCTCAACTGCTACAATCTTCTTGGGGTCAACTGAGATACCATCTCTAGTCACCACACGCCCCAAGAAGTTCACCCGGTCCAAGAAAAACTCACACTTGGAGAGTTTCCCATAAAGCTGCTCCCTCCTGAGAGTCTCCAACACTATCTGCAGATGCTCCTCGTGCTCCTCTTCTGTCTTGGAATATACCAAGATATCATCAATGAACACCACCACGAACTTGTCCAAGTACTGGTGGAACACCTTGTTCATTAGATTCATAAACACTGCTGGTGCATTGGTTAGCCCAAACGGCATAACCAAAAACTCAAACTGCCCGTACCGCGTCCTGAAAGCGGTCTTGGAAATATCCTCCCTCTTTACCTTCACCTGGTGATAACCTGACCTCAAATCAATCTTGGAGAACACCCGAGCTCCGCTCAACTGATCAAACAAATCATCGATCCGCGGCAGTGGGTATCTGTTCTTGATCGTCAGGTTGTTAAATGCCCTGTAGCCGATACACATCCGTACCGACCCATCCTTCTTGGGTACGAAAAGTACCGGTGCACCCCAAGGTGAAGAACTCGAACGGATGAAGCCCTTGTCCTGCAGCTCATCCACCTGCTTCTTCAGCTCCACCAGTTCACTGTTGTTCACTCGATAGACATGCTGAGATATCGGTTCCGTGCTGGGAACCAAGTCTATCGAGAACTCTATATCCCTGTCCGGTGGAAGCCCTGGCAACTCCTCTGGGCATACGTCCATAAACTCTGCGATCAAGGGATGCGGAGCCACCAGCTCCTCGACTGATGCTCCACAGAAAACTCCGTCGTCCTGCTCTGTCTGCCGCCGGGTGTACTCAAACTCTGGCTCTCCTGGCGCCCCGAACAAAACTCTACCCCCTCGACAATTAATGCGGGCATGGTGTCTACTCAGCCAGTCCATACCTAATACAATGTCGTAGTTCGGTAATGGCATGACGAGTAAACTCACTCCTAACTCTCGGCCTCCCAACATGACGCTTCGCCCTCTGCAAACATCACTCACGAGGATGACCCCACCCCCGGTCGTGATCTTGTAGGTCCTAGACAATGGTTCAGAAACCAAACTGTGTCTAATAGCATACGATACTGACACAAAGCTGTGGGAAGCCCCGGAATCAAAGAGTGCAAATGCTGGATGGGAATCTAGGAGAACCGAACCTGCTATCAGCTCTCCGATGGCCTCGGCGTCCTCAGCTGCCATGGCGAAGGCTCGCTCCTGCTGTCCACCTCGTGCCTGCGGCTGGTGCTGCTGGAACCTCTGCTGCTGGGTCTGCAGGGCTGGTCTCCTCGGTTGACCTGCTGGAGCCTTGGCTGCCCCAGCTCCTCCTAGTATCGGACGCATCGACACAACTGGATACTCTCGCATCTGGTGATCCGCTGATCCACACATCAAGCATCTACCGAGTCTTTTCCTGCACTCGTTCCACTTGTGCCCAGGCTTTTTTCAGAATGTACAACTAACAGCCTGCTGCCTGGGTGCCTGCTGCCCCCTCAGCTGCTGGTGCTGTACCTGCTGAAAAGGTGCACAGCCCTGATGTTGGTGCTGCTGCTGATACTGCTGAACTGGCCTCTGTGGCTGCTGATGATGGAAGTGAGGCCTCTTGGCCTGACCCTGACTGCTGCTACCACCCTGGAAGTTGCGACCCCTCTTCTGCTTCAACCCTAGGTCGTCTTCCGCCACCATAGCCCCAGAAAATATCTCAGTAAATATAGCGTTCCGGTCGCTCTTAGTCAGCGACCGAACCTCTCTGATCAGACCTCGACAAAACTTCCTCACCTTCGCCTTCTCCGTCAAGTCATCTATGAAACGGGCCAGTCTACAAAACTCTGCAGCATACTCAGCTACCGTCTGGTTCCCCTGAACCAGACCCTCGAACTGTGCCTCGATACCTCCCAAGGCCACATCAGAAAAGAACTGCTCCTTAAACAGCTCCTTAATCTGGGCCCAAGTCTGGCCCTCAACTCCCACCCTGGGATCCGTCTGATACCACGCACGGGCTAAGTCCTGCATCTGACTGCCCGCCGTCTCGATCTGGAGTTGATCTGGTATCTCCGCTAGTCGGAAGATCTCCTCAATATGCTCTATCCAGTCGTCGGCATAGTGGATGCCCTCTGTGCCGAAGAACTCCCGAGGGTGCATCTTCTGGAAGTCCTGTATATCCTTCTCCCTCCGACGGGGCTGCAGCCGGGTCCCCTGAGCTGTGATCTTCTCGACTGTAGTGCGAACCAACTGGTGTGCCTCATCGATCCCTTGACAGAAATCTGCAGTCTGCCTCGTCTGCTGCTGCTGGTGGGACTCAAGAATCCTCTCCACGAAGGAGAAGAGATGTGCATCGTCTACCATCCCCGTAGGCGGAGGCTGCTGCGGTGGAAGGATCTCAGGAATCACAATCGGCCTCCTGACTGGTGGAGGTGCTCCTCCAAAAGCTGTAGAAACACCGACTCCTGAGGGCTGCACTGGCCCTGTGGCACTGGGAGCTGGCTGCTAGACACGAGAGGTGGCAGACCCCTCTCCAGCATCTCCCGTCATGGGGCGATATGATCTCGTCTCAACCATCCTGGAGACACAGATCAAACAAGAAACAATTACTGAGAATGAGTCGAAAAATCAAAGGAGGACAGTTTAAAATTTCTAAGGAAGACAATAAGCAGCAAAATAGATATGCGAAATCTGATAATGAGTTTTCCTAGTGTGATTGAGTACCTTCAAAAATATACTAATTCCTACTGCAGGCTGCAGCGATATTCTAGTACGAATACCACTACATTTCCAACCTAAACCTGCATGGGCCACCACTAAAAACGTGTCACGACCCGCACCCTAGAGTAAGGGCATGAGACGTGGGTACGTCCAGCCTACGCCGCAGTGTCGGCGGTAGAACGCTGTCCTAGGTCACAACTTCTAACAGTTTAAGGTAATAACAGTTATACTCCTCGAATGGGGGTGACATAACAGAAATATAACTCAATCACAGCTAAGGTAGAACATGAAAGGAAGATAGATAGATAATATCCAGAAAGAAGCATCACTGAGATACAATCCAGAATTCTAAGTGTCTATAAATAAATACATGTCCCAAATCTCAGAATCTATGTACAGTAATCCAAGTAAAGTAAAGACAGTCCTAATCTACGGGGGTATTATCTACTGCTAGTAGATCCTGCTGCTGGTCCAAGTCCAGGCACTCATCTAAAGTAGTACCGTAGTAGGTAGGGCAGAACGTCTCAGTCTCGTCCTCTGTAAAATTTTCAACAGGTCCAGTCAGGACAGGAGCGAGCACAGTACATCTCATCAAATCATAGCAGGTCAGGATATATAATCATGCTAGAGAGTAAGATACAAGATACTGAAAGAATAACATGATAAAAAGAGAGAGACTGTAAATAAATAGCTGCTGTATATAAAGAACTAACAGTACTAGTGATTCAGAGCACAAGATGGTTATGTAGACGGCACGATATTGTACACGAGTAATCTACAGAGGTTGTACACGAGTAATCTACTGGATTGAATACATAACCACTTCTACTCCCCCGCCCCAATCAATACACAAGGATCTAGTTAAGTTATGTTATTGTACACGAAGGTCATGTGAATACATGATTATATACGATTTCATACGTTTCGTACACGAATGTCACAAATACAAGGAGTACATGATGTTCACGATAAAGTACACGAACACGAATACCCGATGTATCCGCTAAGGGGATAACATCGCACAACAAGATCCATATAGTAATAATCCGTGTTTCCAACGTGTCAGCATCATGTAAAATAGTCTAAAGCAGGAAATATACTCCTAATGCAGGATATGAAATGATCAGAGAATGTACTCACCTGTATCCGGTGAATTTGGAAAATATATACTGTCCGAGGAGTGGTGTCTGTCTCCTATAGAACAGTACAAGTCACTATGAGTCTACAATGATAATAAGATGTAAATCAATGCATTCTACATGAATCTAGGTCAATCTAGACCAAAGTCAACTCTTGGTCAACTTTGGTCAACCCTAAAGTCAAACCTAAGTCAAACTATGGTCAACTAGGTCTAACCAAGTCTCACTAGGTCAAACAAGCCATTCTAGGTCCTATCAAGGCTAACAGTCTATTCTAGAGTCCATACTAGGCATACCATGCCATAAGCCAACCCATAACCCACATACACAAGTCAAACTATAAGCCTAACTATAATACACACATTAATATATTATACAATCTAATATAGGATTATACCTAACATGTAGGCTACCTATATATATATCACATACATATATATATCTAAATATATATAAAAGCACACACACTCATATATATAGGAAACTTATATATATATATCTCAATTCATATATATGTATACATATGAAAAGAGAGAGGGGGACACATGATATGTCCATGGGTGTGTGTGTGATGAGTGGTATCTGAAACAGTTGAGTGTCCATGTATATAACCCTGTGTGTGTAGGCATGTGTGTGTGACAATTAGTGAAAGTGAGGGTGTGAGGGTGTTTGTGT
This sequence comes from Iris pallida, assembly GCA_029216955.1. Lineage (NCBI taxonomy): Eukaryota > Viridiplantae > Streptophyta > Magnoliopsida > Asparagales > Iridaceae > Iris > Iris pallida. The sequence continues at coordinate 429,424 of JANAVB010002197.1, read as the reverse complement.
CATGAGACAGTGTGGTGTCAAGTGAGGAGGAAAACAGGAAAACAGTTTACATGTTAAGGGATTAAAATCTCAGTTCAATCAATACCCAGATTTCAGTCCATAGTGTATTAGAATGAAACTCAGTTACAGTTGACAGGGAATAGTGACAGGAACAATGAATAACATAGGAATCAATCTCAGATTTCAATTGAATCTAGCATTTCAGTTTAAAATAGTCTCCCAAACCCAGTTTCAGTCTACAAAATTTCGAATTTCAAATCAAATGTTTAATTTCTCATTTACAACCCAAAAACCACATTCGAATGTAAATACTGAATTAACTTAAGCTAACAATTATGTGGGGATATAATTCAGTGAGGAACATCAAAAAAATCAATGATTAAATGGTTAAGAAAAAGCTGAAATACATGTATCAGGACAGGTATCAGCTAATGGCATACATCCCCATTTCAAACCCAATATCCTATCAAAACTAATCTAACATGTAACTTAATTCTAACATAGAATATACATCACATTAGGATCTAAATAATCAATTAAAATCATGAATTAAACTAATTAAAACTGAAATGAAACAGGGAAATACAATTACACACTGCACGCACACTGTGTACACTCGTGCACACGCAAATACGTGTCCGATACGATACGAGAGCTCGAACCACTTAGGGAACCCCGTGTCAGTCATGGACACGACCCGTGTGTCAAATTTCATGGGTCGAAGTGGCGTGTCCATCTCGGAATCAATCCCGAGTAGTAGGGCATGAATCCTGCCAGCGTGCCCACATGCGACCGCTTGTCCGCGTGTCCGTGCGACTCGACACAACGCGAAATCATGCTCAGTGCAGTGGAAATGCATAAGCGAGGTCTAATCCTATTTTCCTATTCAATCACAATCCAGAAATTAGGTCGAAATGCCCTTTGAGGCATTTCGTCGAACACAGTCCTATACATGCTGATACGTGTCCGATACGGACACGTAATGGGCTCAAATTCTAGGGTTACCTAATCCTACTGTTAGGTTAGGGCTAGGGCATCCTAGTAATGCAATAAAACAGTAAATTCATGGTGAGGAATGGAATATACCTATTGATGAGCAAAGGCTCAAAATTCCCAAATGGAAATGGTTCCTCAAGCTACCAAAACTTCCCCAAATTGTTTCTTCCCTGCAAATACTCAATACCAACAGCAAGTAGACTAAAATTAGGTCCTATTGTAATTGGTTTGGGGGAAAAATGAATTAAAATAGATTTTCTATGGATTAGGGAAGATGGGGACTTACCTCTTTCCAAACTTGCAATAATCCCAATGGAGGCTAGTCCTAAATTCTAGGAGGGATTATATAGAGGAGAGGGGACCTAGGTGGCCGGCCAAGTAGGTTGGAATGGGCTAGGTTCACTAGTGTTTGGTTGGGCCTTAAGGCTTTAAGTCACAATAATGACTTGTGATTTCACAAGCCATTCCTTAATCAAACTAACTCCTAATTTCCCCAAACTAATTCTAATGAGTTAATCCTCACTAACTTAGGTCAAGCTAGAGTTACTTAACCTAATCCAATAGTCATAACCTAGGTTAGCCTCTAAGACAGTCTCCAAGGTCAACACCAGTCAAAGTCTAAAATAGCACCAAAATAATTATACTAAAAATTACCAAAAATCATATTAATTCTAATAAATCTAAATAATACATAATAATTCCAAATTAATTTCAAAATTTTGAAAATGACCAAAATACCCTCAAGCTAGAAAAGTGGTAGTGACAACAGACGGTGAAGCAAACAACTGTGAGGGCCCCAAAGACTGGCTTGGGAGCCCCGAAGGAAGTTATCATGCAAGACCTTCCGGGTGAGGGATGAATGAAATTCATCCTTTTTGGATGACGTCCCCCAAGAGGATGTTGAGAATGTTGAAGAGGTCTCCGCGACGGACGAAGAGGAGCAGACTGAGGAGTTGGCGGCTGAGCCCACTTCCGACTCTTTCTCTTGTCCCAGTGATGGAGACTGGAAGGGAGGAATTACTCGTTTGCCAAGTCCTACTCCTATTCTGGAAACCGATGCTGATGAAGGAGAAGTGACTCATTTGTCGAGTCCTACTCCAGTTTTGATTGAAAAAGAGACATGAGGGTCCATTCTCCCTCCAGATGCTGCTCTTATCCCTTCGTCAAGGGTAGAAGAATCTGTCCCAGTTGCAGATGTTTCTTTAGGGTCTGTTATGGTAGACCCGAATGTTGTGGGGCCTTCTGGGGTCGGTTCAGACAAGGGCAAGGGCCCCATGGTGGAAGACACCCCCTCCGTTCCTTCTACTTGGGGGACAATGTTGGGCCCCTCCGGAGACTCAGCTCCGGCAGTTGGTGGTTTTGTCAACATCATCGGTGGAACAGAGACCGTGAATATTGAGGCTCTGGCCTCGAACCTCGAAGGTACGGTGACTGAGGATTCTACGAGCCAGGTAGTAGCTACATCGTCAGCCCAAGGTGTCAAAGCCTCTGCAGGTTTAACTGTTCTTCCGACTTTTGTAGTGGCTCCAACAACTCTTGCTATGACGCCTCAAGTGTTGGCCGATGCAGATAAATATGTAAAGTTTATCGTCGAGGCTGTATATAAGATGTTGAGGAGAGGGGTGCCGGCTGTGCTGGATGAAGGCGGGAGCTTCGGGACTGTGATGGCAATGGCAATCCTGTATATCGGTTTGATTCAAACTCATCAGGATCACGACTACATGGCAGAGATCTTGGAGGCTTATGTTGCTGAGCTCAATCATCACCTTACTGAGCTCCAGAACATTCGCCAGAATAATTTTTTTTGCTTTGATCGAGGAGGAGTAGAACAAGCTAGTGGCTGAGGTTGAGTCAGCCTATTATGAAACCATGGTTATCTGGGAGCAGGAGCTGGCCGATGCTGAGGCCAAGGAGGAGAGGTTGTCTTCGTCTATGAAAGAGAAGGTCAATCTATGGGAAGCCCTGAATGCTAATATAGCGGAAGTCGACGCCAAGATTCGCCTTCTTTAGGAGCAACAAGCTTAACTTCTGGCTGATTCTGAACGAGCACAGGCTGACCACGTCCAACTTAAAGAAGAAATGACAAACTTCACACGCCATGTGGCCGTATTATTTTGTTAGAAGAAGGAATTGGACGACAAATATGCAGCTGACCTCGCCTCTGAGGCCAGATAGACGATGCATCGCGAGGCTGAGCGTCGCATTTTGGTGACGAAAGAGACCAGGGCCGAAGGTTTAAAGCGTCGTATTGACGAGCTATCCGCTGAACCTTAGTTCCTTTATCCTTTATTTTGTTGCTTTTAGTTAGAGACGCAGCTGTCTCTCTTTTATTTCTTTTGCAAATGTAGTCCTTCCACTTCCTGTTTTGAAGAAATAAAGTAATTTTTGCTTTATTCATTCTTGTGATGAATCTGTGATTTTTGGTGGACCTATTATCTTTTGTGCACCTTGGTTTCTAGATACAAATAATAAGTTGACAATGGGGGAAACCGACATATTTACTCAGAGGTAGTATGGACGTGGTAAATATGGATTAATGGTAGAGCTTTCCTACTCAGAGGTAATATGGACGTGGTAGGAATGAACTCTGTAGGGATGTATAGAACAACTCAGAGATGATGTAGACGCGAATGTTCTATGATTGACGTGCAACAATGCAGAGATTATTGTATAGGATGTTTACTCAGAGGTAACGTAGACATGGTAAACATAGTAATTATTTGACGTAACAAAAGGTTGAATGAACTTTTTGCTTTATTGAATGTATAAGGTATCTGTGTACAAAGAAGGAAGTCCTAACCATGATATTCTAAGTATAGGGAGAAGAGGATTCTAGAAAAATGTGACGGTGGAGATCGAGCACTGCAGCGGCTCCTTTACTCCGTTGACGATCTGACGATGAATCAACCTTGCTATGGCTCTCTGGCGCCTGTGATTGGACCCTGGGGTCACCGATCAAGAGGCTGCCTGGATGAGAAGATCCCCTGAAGATGGTTGGTTGGTTGGTTCTTTGATTGATAGGTGGATGAGGGTGGTCGACTCTTCATGGATGGAGATCGATGCTCCTTTGAAGATTGTTGATTGTCGATGTTCCCTCTGTCGATTTTGATCTTTTGGTGGAACAAAAACTCCTTCTATTTATCGAGAATCGAGCACATATGCGATGTGCATTAGGGTTCCTGAGATATGAAAAAATATGCCGTCATTGCACGATGCGAGCTTATGTGGCTTTGACACGCGACGGACATCGAGATTCTCCTCAAACGAGATCTCTGGTGGTTATAAACATAACCGAATGAGGTGACACATAGCGCATGCTGATTTGCTTGCTCGGATACAGCCGAGTAAATCTTGGGATTTCATCTTAGATTTGGAGTCTAATTGATCCTCGTCTAAGATTTAAATCAATCTGATATGATATCAATCATGATTTAATCCCAATCTTCTCTGTAAAAGGCGGTTTAAACAAACCAATTGGGGTAGACCCTTGCTTCATGTGTATGAGCACTTGAACCAATTTTTGTATATAAATATTAATATTTGTATTATTATTACTATTGTTATGATAATCAAATATATTTTCTAAAGAAATTAAGCAATATAGAGCAGGAGTGGACTTTTTCTAAATCAATTAATGCCCAGGGACCTTAGCACAAATTCTCAAATTTAAATTTGAACCAGTGGCCGATCCTCCCCTATGTTTGGATCAGTTCAAAATCCAAATGGCCGAGATCTCCTAATCCCTTTCATTTTTGAGTATATTCCTAAACTAGGGTTGCCTATATATATGTATACATTAAGGGAGATCTGCCGAACCCCAAAACCCTAATTTACCTATGCCTGGAGTTTTAGAAGGCTGCTACTCGAAGATGAAGGGGGTTAGCAATAGTAATTCTCGAACTTCCCAATCAGGTAATTCTTCACCCTTCCATCAATTACCTAATTCTTGATTAGTGGTAAACTTCGGTAGCACAGGTATTTGTGTAAATTTGCGAAGGAAACGAGCTTGGTATGGTATCATACTATATTATAGGTATTAAATTGTATGCTTTAGTGCTCAGAGTATGGGAGGAACCTTGAATATAAATACATTGTACCTGAGTTTTGTGTATCCTGGGGTTAAGATTTGGACAGGAATATGAGACTAGATAGCAGTTGCATATATGATAGATATAACCAAGTCTTTAGTGCCATAGTTGCTCGTATATATGGGGTGGGTACTTTGCATTCTTCTTCAATCTCATGTAGATCAGAGAGTCTGCAAATATCTCGACTTTATGACAGGTTCAGACGTTAACAAGAAATCATGTTCGTATTGTACTTGTGAAGATTTCATCTCTGATACGTAGAGGACTCCTACATATTCCTTTCGTAGGCAATAGTTGCAACCATGCATCAGACCCTCCTTGGACCACTAGTTCTGTTGCAGGACCATGGTGGTTCTGATTATGTCAGATGTGCCATTTAGGTACTCTGTTTCCTGGAATATCAGGATACGGGAAGGGAGTATCACTTTAAGCCAAGTAATCCTTAGACACCTCCATAGCCTATACAACAGGATATGGTACTCCATCTAGGATGTAGCCCTCTATGATTCTTTGAACATTAGACAACACTTGACACATAGGTCACTCGAATACTAGGATAACCTATTGATCAAGTGCACCTCATACATGAGGTCTGAACCTTAGCATTTATCTTGAATATGGAGTCTGGTATAGCAGTATGGGCAGGAGTGTACCTTTCCACCGACCCATTGAACAATAGAGTATCTGTCACCTCCAGTTTTTAAGAACAGGGATATTTTTGTCATTTTGCATTTTAGAATATTTTTGAAATTTATTTTATTATTTATGATATTATTTTGGGGTTATTTGAGTCGGGTTCGAATTTCAGCTCAATCCGACTTGTAACGGGGACCCGGGGTAGTTTTGACTCTAGTGGGACCCACTCATTACTTAGGCATGGCCCACATGACATTATTTTAGTTAGTGAGTTAGAGTAATTATTTATGGGTAGGTTAAGTTTAATTAGAGCCTTAAAACTAAACTAATTTAGCCTCAACCTAAAGCCTTTTCCTAATTTAATTCATATGAGTTAGTGGGGGCATTTTGGTCATTAGTAAATAGGGACAAACCACCCACACATGGCCGCCACTATATGAGGGGTGTGCTCATCCATTCATTTTATTTTATCAACAAACTTTCTCTCTCTTGTTCTTCCCCAAATTTTAGAGAAGGTTTCCATTGATTTCATCTCCAAATCAACCCTTTCTTCCACCAAATCTTCTTTATTTCTCCTCTACTCCATGGTTAGAAGGTGCTAGCCAAGTTTGGGAGAATTCGGAGCTCGTTCGTGTCCTTTTGGAATCTCTATGTGTCAGTGTCGTGTCGGAAGGATTTTCTTTTGAATCTCTCTCCCGGAAGGTATAATCTCTTCTCTAATCCACCCCCACATGCATATAGGAATATTTTGAACCCGTAGGAATGATCCCCATGGTTGTATCTCCATTTGTGTCCATTTCGTGTCCATTTGGAGGTCATAGGAGTGTCCTTTGTGTCCATGTGGGAAATCCCCAATTTTGGACACACCATGTGGTTAATATTTGTGTGATTGATTATTCTTATTTTAATTTCAGATTTTAGATTCCTAGAATATTGCTCTTAATGTTTCATATATATATATATATTTTCATGGTTATATATTTATATGTATATATATATTTTAGAGTGTCATGTGTATATATATTAATATGTGTGTGTGAGTCTCTTTATATATTGTAATGTGTGTGTGTCTACATATCTATGTAATGGTATCTTAATGTATATATATATGTGTGTGTATCCATATGTGTATATGTGTGTGTGTGTGTGTGTGTGTGTGTGTGTGTGTGTGTGTGTGTGTGTGTGTATTTCTATATATATATGTGTGTGTGTGTGTGTGCATATGTGTATATATATATGTGTGTGTGTTTGTGTGTGGGTAGAGTGTGGTTGTTGTGGTGAGAATGTGATGGTTGTAGTGTGATAGAAAGGAGGTTATAGTGGTGTTAGAGTGGTGGTTGAAGGTGGCGGTGAAGGGAGGAGTAGAGAGTGAGGTTTGAGAGAGTTAGAGTGAGGGAGAATGAAGAATGGAGGGGGGAAAGGGCTGCTGAATTCAGCAGTTAAGGAGCCTAGATGACAGCCCTTGACACCCCAAAACAGCCCCTAAATTAGCCTACTAGCAGCCCCTACATTCCAGCCCTATAGGACCCAAATCAGTCCACTTATTAGGCCCCTACTTGACAGCCAATTTAGCCATATATTACCCCCTAAATTCAGCCAACAAGCTGTCCCAAACCAATCCTTAAACAACATGAATTCAGCCCACTTAACCCACTTTATACACAGCCCATATTCACCCATATATTCAGCCATATCACCTTCAATTCAGCCCACTTGTAAGCCCCATTTTCAGCCACATTCATCCCACCATCCTATCACCCATTCATGTATCATTCACCTTTCATTCATCCATTCATTCCTACATCAATTTCATTCATTCACTAAATCAAATTCATTCATTCACCTATTTCATTCATGCATCATTCTCCCATTCATTTATTCATTCAATAAAATCCACTCATATCACCATTCACATATGCATTCATTTTTACCCATTCCTCCATTCATTTAAACCATTCACTCATATATCCATAAGTCATTCATTCACTCATTCAAGTATCACTATTCAACCCCTCCTTCCACATTCACATATACCATTTGAACCCCAATTTGCTCCACTCTTAGACCCTATTAATGCCCTATATAACCCTTAGTATTGTCCTTAGTTAGAGCCTAGTAGTGGGTTTTGAGAAGGGTAGTTAGGAGGGTTATTGTAGGTAATTGGTGTTAGTGCTTGAGAGTGACTAGCTAAGTTAGTGTCCTACTAGGTTGATATCCTAGTGGACTATTAGAGAGGGCTAACCTAGACACTAGAAGAGTGTGGAAGAGTAAACTAGGAAGGTTGGTAGAGAGTAGGGTATGGTATCTCAAGATACCATAGCGTATCATGACGATACCCTAAGGTAATGTTGGGATGACCAACATAGAAGATAAGATGGACTGGATGGGTTAGATACCTGGATTTTATGGTTGGTAATGACTAAATAGGTTAGTGTCTAGCTACCCTAAGAAGCCTAGGCTAGTATCCTGAGATCTAGAGGGGTTTTCTTTGTAATGGGTAAGGTATTGGTATTTACCTTGTGAAGGGTAAATGTAGGTAATAGGGTATTGATAAGATTTGAGTTTGACTTCTAAGATGGGGTTAGAAATAAGTTGTCTTGGTAGGTAATGACTAGATGAGGGTAGTTTAGGCTAGTCGTGACCTCCGTTGACCAAGAGTTAACTTTTTGACCGAAAGTCAACTTCAAGTCAACACTTGACTTAGAATTGACCGAAACCAAACCAGAGTTGACCAGTTGACTGAAAATCAACTGTTAGTCAACATTTAACTTGTTTGATCTAGGGTTGACTCAGTGTTGACCAGAGTTGACCAGAGTTGACTTTTTGACCAAAAGTCAACTGTAAGTCAACCTTTGACCCAGATGGACCTAGTTTGAATTGAATTGACTTTCTGTGACTTTGTTTGACCTTGGTTGACCTAGTGTGACCTAGTTTAGCTCGGTGTGACTTGGTTGACCTATTTTTTGACTTAGACTTGCATATCATGACTAGATTAGCTTTCCTTTCATTATTAAACCATGTTTTGACTTGTAGTATCTCATCTTTAGGTCTGTGATTACTCTGAGCATCTGTTCACCTTATCAGCTCAGGACCATAGGCGAGTACATTCACTGATAGTTTTCATTGTCTTGATATCTGCTATATCCGATTCAGTTGTAGTGTCTTACTCGATTTCTAGTCACGATAGTTCACGGACTAGTATATGTTGGATCATGACATGGGATGTTGTTCCTAGATTTTTATGGTATATTGGTACATATTCTGTCTTATTTCCATGTATTGGTATAGACACCGATTCCAAAGGGGACTTACTACCCTCTTATGGAATCCCGTGCCATGACGTGTCATGTCCAGATCCATTATACTATTCGGGAATGGCGGAGTTATTAGTGGTTGTGTGATCAAAATTCCCACATTGTTCTATTGTACACATTGTTCATAGCTATACCCTCGCCTCACGACGGGTAAAGCCTTACCCTACATTGTTCATAGCTTTCCATGGTGACCAACCTTACCGCTCTATTGTACACATTGTTCATAGCCGATCAGATGGAAATCCTGATCATATTTTCCCAAGCCGATCACATAACGTACTAATAATTCAAGGCACCTTTTATATTTATTATCGTTAGAGACTAAGTTCTGTTCGGGAGAAAGGTTACAACCCCGGTCCTTGTTTGGTTTAGGGGTTGTAACTCGACTTTCGAATAGTTTCCAAGTCGTCCTATATATATATTGTCGTCCTATTCAGTACTCACATCTCGATATATATTTCTTGTTGATTTTGTCTTGTATTTTATTATACTGTCTCTTATAGAATTTGTCAATTCATATGGAACTGCTATTGGTGTTTGTACTTGCTCATTTTCCTGACAGGATACCGTTGACATATTACAGATGATTCTGAGGCAGATTGCCCGACCTATTATGGGGTCGAGTCTGATGGAGTAGACCCGGACTGTGGCTTGTTAGTAGAGCCACTAGACTTTGCTCACCCTGAGTAGTGTAGCTTAGTTAGGTTTGCCTGGCCTGCGAGCCAGCTAGTACTTTTCAGACTGTAGTAGTTATATATATTTTCTGTGACTCTGTGATGTTATGTATAGCTCTGGAGTTGTGTGGATCTTGGACTTATTTCCTGCTTTCATCTATCATATTTTCCTTTCCATGCTATCTACCTTAGTTTTACATTTGTGATTGAGACTGTATTGCTATGTCACCTCCATTCGGAGTGTATATACTGTACATGTACCTTTATCTGTTTAGTTGTAGTATTTATAGATGACCTAGACAGCATTCTACCGTCGATGCTGCGACGTAGGCTGGACGTAACCACGTACTCGTGCCCCTAATCAGGGTGCGGGTCGTGACAGTATCCTAGGTAATAGGATATCAGAGTACCCTGTACTAGAGAGAACCCCTGTGCTGGACATGGGACCTTGGCATACCATATTTCCTTTGTGATAATAAGATACTAGGTATCTGGACCTAGGCCTTAAATCAGGAGAAGAATTACCTAGGCCATACTTAGAGTAGTACTTAACACAAGTATAGGCATCTATATACCTGAGGTGGATGGAAGACTTAAATATTATAGAGCCAATGTCAGTTGTAGAGACACGCGCTCCTGAATATACGTAATAAAGGGCTATCAGCATAGCATTGACAGTAGGACACCTGCCTTGCAATAGATTGGACTTGTCCCACAGATTTACCTCTCTGTACATACTCATAGGAACAACAACAAACACTACAAGAAATCTGGGTTTCCGTGACAAGTAATCTGTGACAAGTGTAAAACTTGTCACTGAAAGGGATATTTCTGTGACAAATAATTTTTGTTGTCACTCATAATTTGTTTCTGTGACAACTGTTATTGTCCGTCACACAATTAAAACATTTAGTGACCATGTTTTTATTGGTCGTCACTTAGTGTGGTCACTAAAATTAAATTATGATTTTAGAGACAAGTTATGTGTGATAAGGGAAATAGTTGTCACTAAATAATTTTGTTGTAGTTACAAGAAAATATTATTGTCACATAAAAGTATTAGCCACAAGATTAAAATTTTATTCTTGTCACTTAAAAGTTTCTTTTAGTTACCAAATAATTGTACGTCACACAAAAGTATTAGTCACAAAGAAGAAATTTATTTCTTGTAACAAAAACTTTAAATAAATTTAAAAAAGTTAAATAAAAAATATATCCTATTTTGATACTATTTTGACATTACCATTTAAATTGTAACAAGATTTGACTATACCAAAAAATTTCACATTAAATATCACAATCCTAATTATAATCCGGCTGTATAAAAAAAAATCATCAAATATTCGCAAGTCTCCATCCCATTCCGTTGAAAGAGGGGCTCTTTCTCTCCTCTCTCTCTCTCTCTCTCTCTCTCTCTCTCTCTTCCTTCTTCCTCTTTCCGTCGGGAAATTCCCCACCGGTAAGAAACCCTAGAAATTTAGATTTGGATTTTTAGGGTTTCCTGCGCCATTTCACTACTGGAGAGAGAAGAACGAGGAGCGGGGATTCTTCCTTGGGTGGTGATTCGGAAAAAATGGAGGTGCTCGGCAATCTTCGGAATCTGGACGCGTACCCGAAGATCAACGAGGATTTCTACAGCAGGAACCTCTCCGGCGGCATCATCACCATCGCCTCCACGATCGTTATATTCTTCCTCTTCATCTCCGAGATCAGTAAGAATGAATCCATTCCTAAAGTTCCACCTTTTTTTACTCCTTTGGATTCGTCAAAATAGAAATTTTTTTATAGTATTTTTCATTTGATATTTGTTTGTTTGAAGCATCGTGATGATTGTGGGCAATTAGTGGGTGGGTTGTGATAGGATTTGCTGCTGCATTCACAATTGTGGATTTGTGCTTGCTAAATGTTTCTTTTCCTAATGTATACGGTTCACCAATCTCCAAATCCAACCAGTTCCATTTTTCTTGTTTTCACAACCCATCCCCTCCGATGAACTCCCTCCGCCTAGCTCCGGCCAACCCCCTCCCAATTCCTCAAAATGCCCCTCACCGCTGCTGCCGGAGAATCCCTACGCAAATCCGCTCCGCCGCCTCCTCCGCCGCCTCGGCGCCGAAGCGCGAGACGGACCCGAAGAAGCGTGTGGTGATCACCCGCATGGGGCTGGTGTCCGTCTTCGGCAATGACGTCGACGACTTCTACTTCCGCCTCCTCGCCGGCGACAGCGGCGTCAGCCCCATCGACAGCGGCGTCAGCCCCATCGACCGCTTCGACGCCTCCAAGTTCCCCACCCGCTTTGCCGGCCAGATCCACGGCTTCTCCACCGAGGGCCTCATCGACGGCAAGAACGACCGCCGCCTCGATGACTCCCTCCGCTACTGCCTCGTCTCCGGCAAGAAGGCCCTCCTCTCCGCCGACGACCTCTCCGGCGTTGACAAGGCCCGTGCGGGTGTCCTTGTGGGCTCCGACATGGGGGGGCTCTCGGTCTTCTCGGACAACGTCCAGGCGCTCGTCGAGAAGGGCCACCGCAAGATCACCCCGTTCTTCGTCCCCTACATCCTCACCAACATGGGCGTGGCGCTGCTGGCGATGGACGCCGGGTTCATGGGCCCGAACTACTCGATATCGACAGCTTGCGCCACGTCGAACTACTGCTTCTATGCATCGGCGAACCACATCTGGAGGGGCGAGGCGGATCTGATGATCGCGGGGGGCACGGAGGCCGCAATTTTGTCGATCGGGATCGGGGGGTTCGTTGCTTGCCGGGCGCTGTCGCAGAGAAATGACGATCCGAAGACTGCGTCCAGGCCGTGGGATAAGGATCGGGACGGATTCGTCATGGGCGAGGGAGCAGGGGTGCTGGTAATGGAGAGCTTGGAGCATGCAATGAAACGGGATGCACCAATCATTGTAGAGTACTTAGGTGGAGCTGTTAACTGTGATGCTTATCACATCACTGATCCTTAGAACTGATGGACTTGGGGTTTCAACTTGCATTCAGAAAAGTCTTGAAGATGCTGGAGTGGCACCTGAAGAGGTAAACTACATTAACGCACATGCGACTTCTACACTCGCTGGTGACTTGGCTGAAGTAAATACAATAAAGCAGGTCTTTAAGAACCAATCTGAGATCAAGATTAATTCATCCAAGTCTATGATAGGGCACTGCCTTGGTGCAGCTGGGGGTTTGGAAGCCATTGCTACAGTGAAAGCCATAACAACTGGGTGGTTGCATCCTACTATAAACCAATTTAATCTAGAGCCTGCTGTAGAATTTGATACTGTTGTAAATGAAAAGAAACAACATCAAGTGAATGTTGCCATTTCGAACTCTTTTGGGTTTGGTGGACACAACTCCGTGGTGGTATTTGCACCATTTAAGCCATGATCCGATCCCATCCAGCACATTTGCTCATTCAGAAACTCTCGTTGCAATTGTTGGCCAGTGGTGGTGCAGTTGCAGCCTTCAGTCAATTGATAATCAAAGGTTAGGCAGTTAATATAGGGTATGTTCAATTTCGGGGTTTTATAGAGATGGCATGTTGATCTTTTTTCCTTTGGCGACAATTTTTTGCAGCATACATTTTACTTGAGTGCTTTTTGTTCATTGTTCTCTGTTGAATCCTCCTCTCGCATTTAGACACTATTTTTTTATGTCAAGTATGCAAAGTATTCATTGAATATATATATATATATATATATATATATATATATATATATATATATATATATATATACCTTATCTTATATTATCCAGAAAAGACTCATTAAATGATTAATTTGATGAATTTGTTGCTATTTTGCAGCTCACCTTGATCATGCAGCATACCTATTATACTTCCTTGAAAAGGTATGCATACACTTTGTACCTTGCTCAGTTTTTCCCCTTAAACCTTTTCATAATATAGCCTTGTATGTTCAAAACTAATGGCATACTAATTTAAAGGATGGATTTTCATGATCCATGCAACAAAGTCGATTTATCGCCTACTTCTATCAGATTATGTTAAAGTGAGTAATGTTTCAGTTAAAGAAATAATGTATGATAATCAAGACATCCTTTCTTCCATGGATAAAATTGAGGTATCCTTGTCAACTTTCCTATGTGTGTTGTCGTGAATGGACTTAATAGTGAGCTTTATAATTGGCAAAATTGACTTGGAAGTTTTTGAACTAAAATTATTTATATTTGACATATGGAACCAGTTAATTAGAATTTGCACCACTAGAGATCAAATGTGGTTGTTTAGTGTGGAAACGATTTAGCTTAAACTTTTTTCATGTGGCTTTCTGCTCAAGCATATTATTTCAAATGAAAGATTGGTATTTCCATTTATCAAGTAAATGTAACACATTACTTCTAGCTTTTGAACTAAACTGCAAACATTTGTGTCATTTTCTCTATTCTTATTGCTTCTATTGTAGAAATTCTTGACAATTTTTTTCTTATACATATATGCTTACGTAATATTCTAAACAATCTCTTTATTAATTTATACAGGTCATTAAAGATTGATCATCACCACGACATGAGCTGCATATGCAATTGATCATCAGTTTATATTTATAGATTACTCTAGGTTTTATGTACCAGCTACTTTGGATACTCTTTATTTTATAAGTACCAATATTACTTCTCTTCATGTTATATGTACTGAATTTTGTGGAGCAATATAATTACTTTTTGAGAATTGTTATAATTACTTTTCATGTTGTTGTCGTCTATAATTACTTTAGAGTTAGTCGCCTATATAAAGGCTTTTTAGAATTTGTGAAGGTTAGTTTTGGTTTACATTTGGAAAGTCGATGGGGTGTTCTTGGAAGATGAGCACAATCATGGATACCCTCTTCTACAAGAATTGTGTGATATTACATTGTGTTCTTGTGTTTTTAATGTATAATGACAATGACAAAAAAAATACTCGTGACAATTGATTTCCATCAAACGTTTAAAGTGTACACTATGGTGACAATAATAAATGTGTTACTGCAAGTGTTTACAATGATGACATGTAATTGTCACTAAACATATACATTTATTATGACAACAATAAAAATGTTACTAAGTTGTTTTGTGATAGCAAATGTCGTCACGAAAATAATTTTTATTTTTGTCAAAAAAAATTATTTATTTTTAGTTACAATAAAAAGCTATTTTGTGACAATATTGTGCGCCACTTATAATATTTTTAGTAATGAATTTTGTTGTCACGGAAAGTTTACTATCACTGACAACATATTCTTGTCACAGTAGAGAACTTTCTGTGACAACGACTTTTGGTCGTCACCTATACTTTTAGCTACAGAGGTATAGGCTACGAAAATAAGTCGTCACTGTACTCGTCACAGAAGATGTGTTGTGACGACTTTCATAATGTCTGTGACAACTTTACATGTCACAAAAACCATGATTTCTTGTAGTGAAAGGGATAATGGTGTACCAGAACGAAGATAGGTGGCTATTGGTATGGAGATGTAGGCTCAAGTGTAGAATTGACACTAGGCACCCAATCTGACTTTTAGTAACAGATTAGGAGAAATATCAGGTTCAGCCCTTGTATCAGCATGGATACATTGGGTTTGACCTTAGGTATCAGAGTTAACCATACCTATATATATAGTAAATCATAGACAATAGGGTACATTGGGTTTGACCTAAGGTTCCTATGGGCTTTTCTATACTTCTGAATGTTACCATAACCCTCGAATTACATCCAAAACTGACACAGGGATTAGCATTCCTGACACCACTATTAATCCCCTTTCGATACCTATTGTGACCACATAAGTCAATACTGGGTTCCTGTGGCAACCATATGGTACACCCCTTCCACTGGGCAATTCCTGTTGTACAGGGACCCTATATACACAACATGATACCTCTATGCAGAGGTCACGTCCTAACAGCTGATACTCTCCTATCCTCATCATAACACTTAAACTATATTTGCAAATCTGTAGCAGGCTTCTAATACTTCTTGTGGTACACTACTTATTGTCTTTAGACTTATGAAGCATATATTAGTACCCCATGAGTTGCTCTATGAACAATCTTAGAATCGTGTCTACAATCTGGGTAGGACTCGAGATGGCCTTCTTAGTAGGTACTGTCCCATGTACCAACAGGTACATCCTCACCTCTACTACACCTGTATCCAACATACATGTAAACTCTTCCTACTGCTACCCTCTATATCAAGGTACCCCAAGTATTTGACATGTCATAAGGATGTATCCTAGTATAGCCTAGAGTAATAGGAATGGACACCTGTATACCCAATAGGCAATACTTGGGGTAGTGAGTAGCACAGGTATAGACACCTGTACACCCAGATTTTGATGAAGGACTCGAGTATCAGAGCCTGGGTCAGTTGCAATAAAAAATGGGGGGAAGTCATATGTAACGCCCCAGTCCCAAAATACTTAGGGATAGGTACGTATCTATGCCAGCTGCATACATACGAAGTCTACTCCAATATATGAAGACTCGTATGTATACATAAGCTGTATAATGTAGTAATCTAAGACAAACTAAATCTCATCCATAATGAAAAGAATAATAGTATAAAGTCAACTTGAATATTTATGGCACAATCGTTGGGCGGAGACAAAGTCCACTACCAACTATCAAAATGAGAGAAAGTATACAAGAAAATGACCCACGAAAATATCGAGATGAACCAAGAGCGATCATCTTCGAAGGAATGGAGAAGACCACCCTCTTGGCTAGAACACCTACAGTAAATTATGAAAGCACATACCTGGAGAGATAACCAGGTCCTCAGAGAGACGTAACGAGATACAGGAAGAACATGCCATTATAACTGCATAAATAAATACTGTAAACTACAACACAACAGGGTACCTAACCATCTAAGTGATATGCATTTTGAGGACAACGTTCTACGCAGGGGCTGTAACGGATTCACGCAAGCAAGTAATAAAGAGTGGCCAACAAGTAGCGCTCATCCGAGACACTATCGGCCGAGTAACACGTAGTGCACATCCGAGACACTATCTCCAAAATGTGTATAAAAGTAAATGTAGCCCCTACGCTAGTAGCTATCCCCTCCCCCCAATAATACTATACATGCGACGTAACCACGACGCACCAACACGTGTCGCTTCCACAACACGGGTTACACCTGATAACTGTCAAGTCTCCTAACATGCATCTATTGACAGTTATTCCTACGCATGCGTACGGGGGATCAGCCAACACGCAAGTGACCTCTGTATGATACTCACAACTCTCACACACAACTCGTGTACAATCGTGCCAAGTTAATGAGACACACTAAATTTGACGGTAGTCCCTTAACTCTAGGTCCAATGCAAGAAAATAAATAACTAAAAATAAAGTTCAGAAAATATACAATAATTGTATAAATAAAAGTAACTAATGAAAGCAGTAAAGGTGGCAAGGTATGTTGCCTGGTGTGTTGCCTGGTGAGGTGTGATGTTCTGCCATGTCTCGAATAGTCCAATAGCCTTGGTCGTTGCGAAAGGATCCGAGTTCGTGAGGAAGTTAGGAGGCAAGATTAGTCATGGTCAAAGATAATTAATCTACATAAGATTGACTTAGGAGATTTATTCCTTTAAATGAAAGTACATATATCTTAGAAAATTTCTACAAAATATTTTATAAATTATAAACAAAATATTCATTTTATTCAAACTTAATATAAAATATTTTAAAGTCATAATAGAGAATTGATTTTGTAAAAAGATTTTCTTAATAAAGATAATATATATATATACGTATATATATGTGGAGAATACTTAGAATTTATTTTCGAAATTATTTATTTTATAAATAAAAATCATATCATATAAAATGTCCATTCCCCAAATTATTTATTGAGCCCAAATTATTACTTTAAAAACCCCAGTTTATTTTATAAATACATATATATATAAAACTAATAATAATAATAATAATAACTAATAATACACTGACAGCCATGTGCTGTCCTTCTTAATAAAAGAAATAAGGATAAAAGAAAGAAGGAAGTGGAGAGAGAGAAAAACGGTGGAGAGAGAGGGGAATCGGGAGGAAGGGAAGAGTGAGGGGAGAGGGAACTCACCGGGTCGGCAGAGGTCTCCGCGGGCGACGTCGCGACTGAGGCCGGGTGCGAGCGGAGCACGGGTCAGATCTGGAGGAGCGGAGGGCTGCTGAGGAACTCTGGCACGGCGGCGACGAGGCTCGAAGGCGGAGAGGGCAAAAAGAGCGATGGTTCGAGGGAATCGGTGGCGGAGAACGCGGCGACGCGGCTCCCTAGATCTAGGGAAGCAGAGGGGCCGACGCTGCTCCGGGAACAGGCAAGGCGGTGGAGGAGATGAAGCGACGTGCGGCGCTGGGGTTCTCGAGCGGCGGGCGGTCGGTGCTCGCGGTCGCCGCGATGCAGCGCCTGGCCCGGCGGCATTGTACTCGCTCGGGCGTGGAGAACGGGAAATCGAGCGAACGACGAGGTAAATCCGGTGGCGACGGACTCGAGGCGACTCAGGTTAGGGTCTTCCCCCTCTTCTTCTTCTTCTTCTTCTTCTTCTGTGAGGGTAATGGTGGTAGTAGCTACGCCGGTGGTGGCAGTGGCTGGTGTTGGGTGCTACGGGGGATGACGAGCAATGGTGACGGATTTTGGCAGTGGTGGTAACGATGGTGGAGAGGAAGAGGTGGTGGTGATGGCTACGGGGTTGTGGTGGTGATGTCGGGGACGATATGGTAGATGCGGTCTGGTGATTCGAGTCGGGACGACTGTCGTGGCGGAGGCAGCAGTGTCAGGAGTTGTTGTGGTGATTGGGGTGATGTCGGGGATGGTCAGTGGTGGTGGAGCGGGTTACTGACGACTCGGGCAGGATGTCGAGGGTTACGAAGGCAGTGAAGGGAGATGGTGGCCATGGTAGCGATCGGGAGTGGTGCTGTGGCGGACCGAGGAGGCGAGGAGGTGATGCTGGGATGGTGGCAGGGGTCGGACAGGGCTTGCACGGTCTGTGTCGAGATGCCGACTCGAATTCAGAAATTGGGTTAGGTTTAGGAATTTGGATGTGGCCGGGGTGTCGGATGCGAGGAGATTAATGTAATTGTAGTAGAAAAGTTTAGTAGAGGGAAAAGACGACACGGACATGATGCACGACACTTTGTGGAAAAATTTGATTGTGGAATTCCATGGAAAAGAGCAAAAGGAGCCTCTCCTTATATAGGAGGTGGTGACTCCGATATGGATAAGGACGCGGGATGATTAAATCTCCAATAGATAATATAAATTTTAATTCAAACTGATTAAGTCACATGTAGATATTAACATAATTAGTTCAAATAAATAAAAATAATTGGATCAAATCCAATCCAATATAGCTACATACTATTTTAAAACCTATTTAAAATAAAATCTTTTCAAATGTAAATTATCATGATCAGTTAAATTTAAATCAAAACACTATTTTAAAATACTTTTTCGAATAATAAATTATTAATGTTAATTAATTTCAAAAATAGCATTATATATGAATAAAAAAAAAATTTATGCTCCTTATATGTAATAAATATTTGCATACAACATAGTTTTTAAATTACTATTTATATAACCTTTTTATGATGTAAAGTAGGTTTTGGAAATTCCAAATGCGACGTATTTTACAATTTTAAGTAATCGAAAATATTTATTATTTATTATTTGAAAAACCAAGCTTTTTAAAATAAAATGTTTTTACAAAAATATGTACCTCGCACATATTCGCACTCGACGAGACATACGAAAATGCGAACTCATACGCGACGTCCCATATGACAAATTCGTACGCGACGTATAATACAAAGCAAAAAATTAAAACCAAATTATTAAAAAAAATTATAGTAGAAATTTAGGGGGTTTACATCCTACCCAACTTATATGAATTTCGTCCTCGAAATTTAGGAATAGGTAGGGTTGAGTGCACGATTACGAGAATGATTCACTCTTAACTTGAGTGGTGAATATGAATGTAGGCCGAGGAAAGGACGAGGAGTTTAAGACGAAGATGTAGTCACATTGGATGACAAGGATCATAAGTGATAGGTAGGCTAGGGAATTCTAGTATAAGTGTCTTCGTCTTTCCAAAGTAGGTGAAGGCGAAAGCAATAAAGAGTTCAGAGACAATATTACGAATACGTGGTTCAAAGACGACCGAATAACCTCAAAAGAATTGTCAAGGCAGTCGTGGATGGAATTCTAGAGGCCAAGTTTTAATTATGTCCCATCTACGTAGAATAATAGGTAAAAACGAACCAAAGTGCACTTGGTTGATCAGACCATTATGTGCCGGTTCTGATTAGACAACATGTTAGTGAGCGCGCTCAATAACATAAGTCATGAATAAGCTCGATAAATCAATGAGCTTGAAAAACTAGATTATAACAGCACTATTAGTCAAGATGGTAAAATCATAGGCACGATAATTTATCGATAAGGAGTTTAAGCGACGATTCGAAAACGGAATCCAGCAAGCAATTTGAACAACAATAATCTAGATAAAAAATTTGGTATAGTTTAGGAGATATCTCATGGCATCCCAATCATTATCTAAATTAAAAATGACTATCATTTATCAAAGACGTGCAAGCTCACAAAATACAACAATTTTCCAATCTCAAAAATTTACTAGCTCGATACTCTTGATTCAAAATTTTATCGTCATATCTCGAATCATCTTATCGATAGTAACTTTATACAGTCTCTTCAAATTTCATAATCCACAAAATCAATTTTTTTTCTCAAATCAAATTTTGTCCTTCATAATAGTCCTTCAATCAATTTAAAATTTACTTATATCTTCATCACGAAAGTTGTATTCATAACCATCATAGAAAGATCAAATCTTAAATCATCAAAAAAAAGATTTTCAAAATTCTATCTCCAAGTTTATATTCCCTATACATTTTTTTTTCCTAAATAGCTTTTGTCGTTCATAATCGCCTCAAAAGTAAATGCTAGGTGAATCTCTAACCTCCCTTTTTTTTCCAACATAAACATGCATATTTCCTCAAGCTTTAATTCCCTTTGAAATTTCAATTAAGTTAAAAAGTCAAACTCTTTGATCTTCCCAAAACATAATATCACACCTCTTAATCAAATAGCACATTTAACTAATGTCTCATAATCACATATCATTTTACTTGATTATGCCACTAATCTCCATTATGATGCCTTCCAATCTAGCCCATACCTAACCAAAGGGTGTCATGATCAAATCTTTATCTAAGCCCAAGGAATCACAAAAGCAAGGTTGCATGAATAATAGCAGAGCAAAATAAATTTTTTCGAAGAGAATCAAAATGATTTATAAGAAAGTATTGGTTAGGCTCAATGGTCGTGATAGAGTTTGGATAATAAATACTAATTATTGCACGAAAATAAAATTTATGGGCCTAAGCAATTTAAGATAATGTACAAAAATAAAAGGCACTGGTTAACAATAAGCACATGCTAAGCATTTAAGGAATTAAGTAGAACATAACCATATATCGGGTTGAAGGAATTGAGTCGAGATCCATGGTCGATAAATATATCGATATCACGGTAAAGGTTACAGTTTAGTCTTTTTGGCCCAAAAGTCATATCATGAAAATAGAATACAAGGAGACGTATTTTAGTGGCACATGATATACCTACATGAAGGTGGAGTCGCCTACGTCTTACATTTGGAATTTGTTGGATGGAAAAATCTAGTGTTGTGCTCCAAATATCCAAGTCACGGTAAAGGACACAAAAGAATTTAAAATAGAAAGTGGGAGTTCATGAGATAATGATCAACGCACAAAATAAATGACCAAGCTAAAGTATGAAATAATGATAATTCAGATTCTAGTAAATCAAGGTAAAATAAGTTAGAAATACAGTTTCTAAAGATATATAGCCACTTAGATGGAGTATGATTAAGGAACAATCTAATCATTTCTCAAGTTTCAAATGGTTAGAAAGTCACGATAAAATCTAGATTTAAAGGAATGTCGAGTGAGTCAAGATTGAAATATAACCACATGATTTTGTAGATGACTAACAACACTTGTGTATATGCTACTATCATGGCCATGAGGGATATGCAATTAGCGTGGAATCCTTCTAACCCATTAGGGTTATCTTGGTGGCCTATCATTAAAATTTAAAACTCAAGTTTCCTTCAAAAGTTTCTAAATAAGTTTTCTAAAATGAACAACCATAAGTTGTATTCACTCCAAGCTGTCTAATTTAATCATGATTAAAAGTTTAATCCCTTCCATAATCTCCAAGTGAACTTTCATCACGTTACTACAATTTTTTTTTCAAGATTTGATATCCATAATCACAACTTTTTAATCCTAAAATCTAAATAGATTTGTAAATCCTCAATCAAATGACACGATTTTAAATTTAAAATTTTCCTCAACAGTCGTTTCCATTTCTTCCAAATATTTTAAACCAAAATTTCAATATCATTACTTCAAACTTGAAATTCAAAATTTCATGAACTTATTAATTGTGAACCATACAACCCAATTTAAAACCTTAGGAGTTTACCAAGCTTTATCAATCGCTCTCATAAATCTTACAGCAAAATAATTTTTTTTCTCAACTATCTTTATATCTCTTCAAGGATGTATATCTATAATTCACGGAATCATAAATATTTTTCAAAGACCTTCAAAATCAAAACTCAAAAATCAATTCAATTTTCTTTCTCAATTGCATATAGATTCCACTATCATTTTGTAGATAAAATTCTAACAATCCTTCAAAGTTATTAATGTTGCTACTACCCAACTTGGAATTAACAAATCCCTAAGTTCATACTTCTTGAAAATATGGTCCCTCTTATCCTCATATCTTTATAACTCAAATAGGATCTCAATGCATACTAGTTGTCAATGTAATCCTTCTAGCCATGTGGTTGACCTATGAGCATATATTAGTGTAGTCATCTTCCAATCAAGTGTGGAAATAAGGATTATGGTAGGAAGAGCTCAAGCAAGATGTAGATCAATGATGTTGAACAAGTGATTCAAAAATTTAGTCAAGGAAGAGGGTCAAGCAGGTGGATGAGATCCTATACTCTAATCCTATATTACAGGCCTGTTTGGTACAGTCATATAACCGAAATGACGAACTTGACCTGCATGGGCCACCACAAAAACATATAATGCCCCAGTCCCAAAATACTTAGGGATAGGTACGTATCCATGCCAGCTACATACAAACGAAGTCTACTCCAATATATGAAGACTCGTATGTATACATAAGCTGTATAATGTAGTAATCCAAGACAAACTAAATCTCATCCACAATGAAAAGAATAATAGTATAAAGTCAACATATATTTGTGGCATAATCGTTGGACGGAGACAAAGTCCACTACTAACTATCAAAATGAGAGAAAGTATACAAGAAAATGACCCACAAAAATATCGAGATGAACCAAGAGCGATCATCTTCGAAGGAATAGAGAAGACCACCCTCTTGGCTAGAATACCTGCAGTAAATCATGAAAGCACATACCTGGAGAGATAACCAGGTCCTCAAAGGGATGTAACAAGATACAGGAAGAACATGCCATTATAACTGCATAAATAAATACTGTAAACTACAACACAACAGGGTACCAAACCATCTAAGTGATATGCATTTTGAGGACAACGTTCTATGCAGGGGCTGTAACGGATTCACGCAAGCAAGTAATAAAGAGTGGCCAACAAGTAGCGCTCATCCGAGACACTATCGGCCGGATAACACGTAGCGCTCATCCGAGACACTATCTTCCAAATGTGTGTAAAAGTAAATGTAGCTCCTACACTAGTAGCTGTCCCCTCCCCCCCCAATGATACTATACATGCGACGTAACCACGACGCACCAACACATGTCGCTTCCATAACACGAATTACACCTGATAACTGTCAAGTCTTCTAACATGCATCTATTGACAGTTATTCCTATGCATGCGCATGGGGGATCAGCCAACACGCAAGTGACCTCTATATGATACTCACAACTCACACACACAACTCATGTACAATCGTTCCAAGTTATGAGACACACTAAATTTGACGGTAGTCCCTTAACTCTAGGTCCAATGCAAAAAAATAAATAACTAAAAATAAAGTTCAGAAAATATACAATAATTGCATTAATAAAAGTAACTAATGAAAGCAGTAAAGGTGGCAAGGTATCTTGCCTGATGTGTTTCCTGGTGAGATGTGATGTTCTGCCATGTCTCGAATAGTCCAATAGCCTTGGTCGTTGCGAAAGGATCCGAGTTCGCGAGGAAGTAAGGAGGCAAGATTAGTCATGGTCAAAATAATTAATCTACAGAAGATTGACTTAGGAGATTTATTCCTTTAAATGAAAGTACATATATCTTAGAAAATTTCAACAAAATATTTTATAAATTATAAACAAAATATTTATTTATTTCAAACTTAATATAAAATATTTTAAAATCATAATAGAGAATTGATTTTGTAAAAAGATTTTCTTAATAAAGATTATATATATATATATATATATATATATATATATATATATAAATATATATATATATATATATATATATATATATATATATATATATATATATATATATATATATATATATATATATATATGTAGAATACTTAGAATTTATTTTTCAAAATTATTTATTTTATTAATAAAAATCATATCTTATAAAATGCCCATTCCCCAAATTATTTATTGAGCCCAAATTATTACTTTAAAAACCCCAGTTTATTTTATAAATACGTATATATATATTTATAAGATAAATAATTACTTTGTAAATAATATTAGTAATTAGCCATTAGCAAAATTTTCAATAATAGCAATAATAATAATATTTCTAACTATATACAAATATTTTGTTATTCTAGTTTTTTTTAACAGTGATAATAATAATAATAATAATAATAATAATAATAATAATAATAATAATAATAATAATAATAATAAAACTAATAATACACTGACGGCTATGTGCTGTCCTTCTTAATAAAAGAAATAAGGATAAAGAAAGAAGGGAGTGGAGAGAGAGGAAAGCGGTGGAGAGAGAGGGGAATCGGGAGGAAGGAAAGAGTGAGGGGAGAGGGAACTCACCGGGTCGGCGGAGGTCTCCGCGGGCGGCTGAGGCCGGGTACGGGCGGAGCACGGGTCCTTAGATCTGGAGGAGCGGAGGGCTGCTGAGGAACTCCGGCACGGCAACAACGAGGCTCATCGGCGAAGAGGGCGAAAAGCACGGCAGTTCGAGGGGATCGGTGGCGGAGAACGCGGCGGCACGGCTCCCTAGATCTGGGGAAGCGAAGGGGCCGACGCTACTCCGAGAACAGGCAAGGTGGCAGAGGAGATGAAGCGGCATGCGGCACTGGGTTCTCGAGCGGCGGACGATCGGTGCTCGCGGTCGCCGCTGCGTAGCGCTATACTCGCTCGGGCGTGGAGATGGGAAATCGTACGGGCGGTGGGGTAAATCTGGTGGCGACGGACTCGAGGCAAGCGTCGACAGACTCGAGGCGAGCGGCGACTCAGGTTAGGGTCTTCCCCTCTTCTTCTTCTTCTTCTTCTTCTGTGAGGGTGATGGTGGTGGTAGCTACGTCGGTGGTGGCAGTGGCTATAGTGTTGGGTGCTACGGGGGATGACGAGCAATGGTGGCAAATTTTGGCAGTAGTGGTGACGATGGTGGAGAGGAAGAGGTGGTGGTGATGGCCAGGGGATTGTGGTGGTGATGTCGGGGACGATATAGTCGATGCGGTGCTGGTGATTCGAGTCGGAATGACTGTCGTAACGGAGGCAGCATTGTCGGGAGTTGTTGTGGTGATTGGGGTAATGTCGGGGATGGCCAGTGGTGGTGGAGCGGGTTACTGACGACTCGGACGGGAGGTCGAGGGTTACGAAGGCGATGAAGGGAGATGGTGGCAATGGTGGCGATCGGGAGTGGTGCTGTGGCAGACCAGGAGGCGAGGAGGTGATGCTGGGATGGTGGCAGGGGTCGGAAAGGGCTTACACGGTCTGTGTCGGGATGCCGACACAAATTCAGAAATTGGGTTAGGTTTAGGAATTTGGATGCGTCAGGGGTGTCGGATGCGAGGAGATTAATCTAATTGTAGTAGAAAAGTATAATAGAGGGAAAAGACGACACAGATACGATGCACAACACTTTGTGGAAAAATTTGATTGTGGAATTCCATGGAAAAGAGCAAAAGGAGCCTCTCCTTATATAGGAGGTGGTGACTCCGATATGGATTAGGATGCGGGATGATTAAATCCCCAATAGATAATATAGATTTTAATTCATATTGATTAAGTCACATGTAGATATTAACATAATTAGTTCAAATAAATAAAATAATTGGATCAAATCCAATCCAATATAGCTACATACTATTTTAAAACCTATTTAAAATAAAATCTTTTCAAATGTAAATTATCATGATCAATTAAATTTAAATCAAAACACTATTTTAAAATACTTTTTCGAATAATAAATTATTAATATTAATTAATTTCGAAAATAGCATTATATATGAATAATAAAAAAATTTATGCTCCTCATATGTAATAAATATTTGCATACAACATGGTTTTTAAATTACTATTTATATAAACTTTTTATGATGTAAAATAGGTCTTGGAAATTCCAAATGCGACGCATTTTACAATTTTAAGTAATCAAAAATATTTATTATTTAAAAAATAAGCTTTTTAAAATAAAATATTTTTACAAAAATATGTACCTCGCACATATTCGCACTCGACGAGACATACGAAAATGCAAACTCATACACGACGTCCTATACGACAAATTGTACGCGACGTATAATACAAAGCAAAAAATTAAAACCAAATTATTAAAAAAATTATAGTAGAAATTTAGGGGGTTTACATCATATGAGTGAGGTTACAGGTGAGGTAGCACTGACTGGTAGCATCAATACCTGGGATATACCGATAAGTAATAGGAGGACCCAAGAAATATGTGGCCCTGTCACCACCCTGTGGCACACTTGAGAGTCTACCCCTGTAGGCATTAGCAGAGTGCTAGCAAGGGTTTAGTATGTAGGTATCTTTATAGAAGGTTAGCAGGTACAAGTACAGTCATGTCTAGACACTCCATCTAATGTTTCAGTAGGTATGTATATATATTGAGAAAAAGGGTACTTGCCTATGGCCAAGCACATAAAGACCTGTACACTTAGTAGGGTGGCCTAGCTAGGAAGGGTACCAGATGTATACTTGAGAATAAGAGTATATACTTAGGAGTGGGAGAGTATCCTGCACCTAGCAGTCCCAACAGAGAATAGAGTATGAGGATAGTGGTGTCCCCTGCACTCGAGTTTCAGTAAGACACAAGCTACTTCACCTTTAAGTTCCAAGGGGAAATATAGTGTAGCAGTTGATAGTAAGCCTCATGCCCTTAACAATAGGCAACTGTGCACCCTTAGAGGTTCCTACACCAAATAAGTTTTGAGTTCACTTTAATTGCTGTGAACATGGCAAGTACATGGTAACAAAACAGTACCCATATACCTGTAGAAAGCATAAAGGAAAAAGAGGAAGTCTCCATATGTGTTGTATTGTTAAAGGGTAGCTTTAAATAACAGATAATGGGCGCAATAACTTAAGGTAATGGTGAGAGCCTAGAAGAAAGCTAATAACTTATTAGATAGTTCCACTTGTACCCTAAATTATATATTGATATGGAAATTCATACTATAGGTTTGTTGGACTCTGACTCAGCACTCGATCAGTACTCGCAGCTCGGGATGACAGACAAGTGCACTTTCTGATTTACTTCTAATTCTGATAGTTTTGTTCAGTACATGCTATACATGTGCCCCATGCTTGATGACACGATGGATACACGTGATAGTATCATGGACCCCACTTGTTATATTCTTGTTTTATCTTATCCTGAGGTTCGTGACTTATTTGGGTTCATGTTTACTGGTCGGGAGGAAAAATATCTTAGTAGACGTGTGAACTACCCAATCCATCCCAAAATGTCTGATCTTGACTGATAGCAGCTGCACACAACACGTGCAGGGTGCCGTATTTATCTCTTAGCCGTTCACATGTCGAAAAGGATATTTCAACATACTTAGATAGTTGTCTCTTATTATTTCCTTACATTTCACTATTTGCCATGTCACTATGCTTTTACATTCTTTCTAGTTGACATACCATGCTCAGCGATCCATGCTTTCATACTAGATATACCATATTTTCAGTATACCTTCTAGTTTCTTCCACATATGCTATATTCATGCACTGTCGAATCTATTATATAGTGGATAGCTTTTCAGTTTGTGTGCTTGTTCCATTCTTGACTGGAAAACCAACATTTTTAGGTGATGAGTTATATGATTTCTGTACCACCTATTATGAACATACTTCAGATCCTGATTTTGGTGCACAGGACGGGCTGGAGGCTACTTTTACGGAGTTACCCGCTACAGATGGCTTTTAGTAGATTTTATTTAGTATTTTCACACATTGGTTTAGTTTGAGACTTTTAGATGTTATTTCTACTTTGAGATTCATGAGTTGATTTGTGGATGTTCTCTAGTACATTTCATTCTTGGAGACTATGTCACTACAGTATGTTTTGCTCTATCTTGGAGTTTGCCAGACTACTTATTACCTTTCTCTCCAGACTGTAGTTATTTTATAAAATTCATCTTGTTTTGATCCTATCTGTTGATGTGGTTTACATTATACAAATGAATATAAACTGTATGGTTGTATTTATAAATGTGGAGATGACTAGACAGCGTACTACCGTCGACTCTGCGACATAGGCTGGACGTACCCACGGCTCATGTCCAAATGCTGGGTACGGGTCGTGATACTGTGCCTTTGGTGAGGACTAAGTGCTGCTGCGCTTTTATGGCGACGAATAGACTGTACTTTGAAAGAAGATGGAACCTCAGTGCTTTCAGGCGACGAGTGAACTTGTCTTCGAATGACAACGAGACTTCTGTATGTATAGAGCAACTTACGAAGCTGTGTTTCAGGCTACCAGAGTCACTGTGCTGTAGGCGACAAGTAAGCTTGTGCTTCAGGTTGGCGAGGTTACTGTACTTTTGGAGCGACAGGTTGACTTGTATTGGTTGCAATGGGAGTTCCTAAGTCTCTTGTAGAGAAGTAACTTAAGATTCTGATCCGGAGCAGATGACTATGTCGTAGGAATAGAGATGGTGTGAGCATATCACCATCCTGTGCCTCATGCGAACACAGGTAAGTAGCTGCGCCTCTGAACAGTGGAGGCGTTGGCTTCGAAGGGAAGGGTATGACACCCTCACACGTCTGAGATTGGCGTAGGTAGATAGCTGCACCTCCGGAGTGAAGACACAGGCTTCTGGAATAAAAGAAGGGGAGGAGGACCCTACCACCATCTTGTTTCTGAGGTTGGTGGAAGCAAGTGGCTGCGCCTCTGGCTTGAATGCTCTGGCTTCTTCAAAGTAAAGAGCGATAAATACTCGCTCTTTAAGGACTTCCCTCTTAATTCCCACCATAATATGGGGAATTCCAAGGGTCTGAGACTAACATTCAAAGTGCCGAGTCTTAGGTTTGTCCCATTAATGCGGGAATTCTAACCGTCGGCCATGTGGTGTGCGCTCTAGGCCACTCTCGGTCCTATAAAAGGGGAAGTTCTCCTCTGAAGATTCGTTGTCTTCTTCTCGGCATCCTTTACCACCATGCGAGATCCCAATTTAACTTTGAGCGACGATCGGCCTTGTGTAAGTTGGCTGCTGGTTGAGGCTTCTTTCGTTAGTAGGAGCCACATTCTTATGGAGGAACTCTGTGTATAAGGAATCATCACAGCCCTTGAGAAGTATGCAAATGTCCTTCTTAGGAAGTTCGACTCTGGACGACATCTAAGGGATGTGGGAGATCCAAGCCACAGGCTCGAGGTCGGTTTCTCACCCGATGAATAGCCGATCGTGCTCTGCCTTGATTTTTGGGAGCAATAGGGCTTCGCCGTGCTGTGGTTCTGGGTCTTCTACTGCTTCGGTATATATTGGAGCTCTAGCTTCTCTTGGTGACAAGAGGGTTGTCTTTGATGACGATGTAAGTCGGTGGAGAAGAGACTTTGATGTAGACTGTACATTTCTCTTCTGCCTATGACGAACACACTGTGAAAGCTGTCTATTGAAGACGATCCTTCCCTTATGTTCATAGAAATTTCTATTCTCATCTTTGTAACAAAGACCTTGTAATTGATCCTTGTAAATGAGATTCAAGAAACTTCTTTCTTATGTACTTGCGATAGGCCTGTGTAATAGACCCTTGTAGCTACGATCAATAAGAAGAGTACTTTTTTTGAACTTCATCCTGAGAATATCTTCGTCCTTGGTTGGTCTATATACGCATCTCACTGTCTGCACCTCGGTGATGTTAGGTTGGTAAGTGGGGACAACAACCCGTGCCATATGTCATCTGGACCATGGTAGGAAGAGGGTGGGCGACGAAGGCACCTTGCATCAGCTGTAATTTTTTATGGTTCTACAAGACCCCCTTCAATGTGTCTCGAACTTGGTTTAAGCTCGGGGCACTTTGCAAAGAAGCATAACACCGTGTCTTCTCTTTTTTTTGTAGAGGACATGCCCATCACCTCCTACGGATAGGCTGACGATGTGCTTAGGCTCCAGCATTAAATGCGTTAAGCTGTCTCCTCCTTAAGCGTGATCATGACTCCTCGTATCACGTGAACGTTCATCATGACCATTTTTCTGAACCCACTGATAGTCCGAGGTGTTTTGTCTTCTCTCTGAGAACATCATATGTCCTTTCTTATAAGTAGGTATTTTGGGGGGGGGGGAGAGAACCTTTCTGCCTTCAATTTTTCTTCAGCATTCTACGCCAGAGTTCTTTCTTTCTCTAAAACACTATCTCTTCGCCATGGCCCCCAAGAAACCTAAAACTCTAAAACCACATGTTGTTGGCTCTTCGAGAGCCTATGGTGGCATAACCAGTTCCCTTCGATCTGCAGCAAGGGGTAACCTTCGAACAGCCATGGAGCCGGCACGGGCATCTGATGTCTCTATCCCAGAGCAAACTATAGCAAAGAGGGAACGAGCCGTCATCCGACTCGAGGCAAACAGTTGGCTTATGAGGATATCGCCGTCAGACAATTCTTCATTGAGGAAGAAGTACGGCCTCCTGTTGTCGGTAAGCACCTGACTTCATTTCTTGATTTTTACCATAAATGGCTTGCTTTCTGCGATATGGTCTTGAAGCGACATTTGGTGTTTTCGTCTTACATATGTTGCTTTTGAAGACATACAAACTTTCAATGCCTAACTTCTCATCCTTTTGACATCTTTTATGCAGTCTCTGTACCTTCCGCCTTCCTTAGGGACTTTTTTTTGGCTTTAACCGTAGGCACCGACGGCAGTGGTGCCATAGAGGCATTTGCCCATTCTTCTGCTCAGGAGACCCGCTTCCGGTCAACCAAGAAGTCATCTGGTCATGATTAGGGAACAATCTTCATCGCATGATGGATCGAGGCCGGTTGTCGGATACTCGCAATACTGCCGAAATGCTGAAACCTCGTTTCTTGTTCGACGATGAATTGGTATTGAGAATGCAGCTTTTTTAGATATTACCGAAGACTAGTATTTCGACAACGCCAGGTGTCACTCCTTTGTTCATGCCTTCTGTTTCTCGTCATCTTCTACTTTCTGCTTACTTCTGCCTATCTGAAACGTGCAGCATGCGCTAGGATCTGACACCCGAATGCTAGAACCTGCTAGTTGGCCATATTGAGGAGGAGGTCTATTCTGACCCAAAGAATTGCTTCCCTACCGTGCTTGAGGGTTTGTATACCATGCTACGTATCCTGCTCCCCAGCCAGGTATCTGAAGCGTTCACTGCTGAGGTGCATCCCTATCTTGCTTCTATTTTTGCCAACATGTTACTATTTGCCAGTTGTACTTACCCGAAGGGTAACTTTTACGTCGATGGATGGATCAATCCTGAATTGGAGTGGAAGGCATTGTCCCATTGGGCAATGAAAAAGTTCAAGAG
Organism: Iris pallida; assembly: GCA_029216955.1. Classification (NCBI taxonomy): domain Eukaryota; kingdom Viridiplantae; phylum Streptophyta; class Magnoliopsida; order Asparagales; family Iridaceae; genus Iris; species Iris pallida. The sequence continues at coordinate 397,693 of JANAVB010002197.1, read as the reverse complement.
GGACTTGAAGGAAGCGGGTATTTACAGCTGCGTTAAAGCCTCCGAGCATGAAATTGCTGCCAACCGTGCTCTTTTTCTTGCCCTGCTGGAGATGTTCAATCATCATACAGGGACGTTTTTTACTCCATGCGGTGAGTTGGGTTTAGCTCTTCACGAGATGCGCGCCCTATCCAAGCTACCATGGGAGAGTCAGCCTTATGAGAAGTATACTGCCTGTAAGGAGGATTTCTTTGCCTTGGAGATCGTGCATCCTGCTATGATGAATGTGTACAAGGAGCTATTCTGCCATTACCAAGTGTGCAGGTACCAAGACCAGGCGCATGACTCGCCCCCGATCCAAGCTTGGGTCAATAATATCTTCATCCGAGTTCCCTTAACGCCAGGGATGCCCTACTAAGCCTCGCGCCCAGCGTACACTGCTGATGAGGTAGATGATATAATGAGCGTCGTTGGGGTATCGGCTCCATCTGTCGATGCTGAGGGTGGTCCCACTTCTAACATTCACAGCTTCTTCTGCCAAAATCTGGTCCCAGTGAGCCCGAAAGCGACCTTGGCAGCATTTTTGATGGTGTGGTTGCGGATGGCTGTAGTGCCGGGGGGTTCTGGTCCCGTTAGCCAGATTAGCCAAGATCTGATCCTGCTCACAGTGAGGCTCACTTTCAGGCAACCTTTGTCGTTGTTACCGGCTATGGTGTGCAACCTGTTGCACGGTCTGCGAGAGTTCTCCCAGAAGATTCTTAATTATGAGGGTAGTGACATGGACTTCCCGTCAGCTGAGCTCCTTTATCACTACCTGATGGGTTGGTTGGCTCTACATCGTCCTGGTCTGATAAAACCCGATACAATTTTGGGATATGAGGCGGGAGATGCAACTCTGCACAATTATGAACGTGCAGTGTGGGTCCCTCGGAACCTTCCTACTTGTCGGTGGATGCTGGGTCGGTTGGGAGAGTATGCCATCTATCGGGTTCTGCCCTCCTATAGTAGCTTCCATTTTGAAAAAAAGTTGGTGGACGAGGACCCGACCCTTGGGGCGTTCTTCTGGTTGTAGTACATCCGTCCTTCCCACCTGGTGTATAGGAACCAAAATCGGGTGTTTTTGGAGGCTTATTTACCCAGTCGTTTCGTCCACAAATTTGGCTATAGCCAAGTGATGATGGGTAATCCGAACCCCTGTCTTGGTCATGAAGGTAGTCTCTTAGACGATGCTCGGGCCTGGCATTATTATAAGGCCAGTCGTACAAGGGCCATATTTACTACCCCTCCTTTACAGAGGGGTGGGAGTCTTATATTCTCAACTGCCCAACTTTATTGTGTATACAACACCATCTTGCCGGAGTATGATCGTCAGTGGAGTCTGCTTAAGGGGACGAAATTCGAAACCCCTCCTTCACCCTTTCCGCTTCCATCCGGGACGGTGTCCTCTGAGAGCGAGGCCAATGATAGTTCTAGCTCGTCTGCAGAGGAGAGAGAGGAGGAACGAACTTTCGATAGCTTGCAAGGATGCCCGCTCTTGCCCGGGGAAGCTTCCCTTCCTGCGAAAAGAGTCAGATTACAATCACTTGCTATGCTGGGTCTTCCTCCGGGGTAAGTCTTTTTATTCTTCGAACTTGCCCGTTCCTTTCACATCTTATGACTGTGCAGCTTGAGCAGACATGACCTTCTTGGTCAGAGCGGGGATTTTCTGAAGAGCCTGCGCCTGATGCGCCTCAAAACGTGGCGGCCGATGAGGGGGCATCGTCGCTTATTCTGATTCGGGAGGTATTCCTCTTCATGCCTTTATGTAGGCCCATGCTTGAGCCGATGCTCTGATTGTCGAGAAAACGACCAACGATACGGCCTTCGAAGCCAGGGCCCAAGGAATTGCTATAAGGCCAGTATCGACGGTCATGATGGTTATAGAGACGGCTATGCCCCCCCGAACCATCGAATATCTCATCGGTGGCTCCTTCTGTGTCCGCTCTAGTACAGGGGTAGAGTTCAGCTCTTGCTTCTGCTCTTGGTCCTTGGGTTGTAGCTTCTCCAGTGACTTCAATGAGTCTGGCTGATAAGGAATATTGTGCCCAGCTTCTGCTGGAGGCCATCCGCAACGCTTTGACTCGTGGTATAGAGGGCGTCTTGTGCGGCCAGCGGTTGGCCGGATGGATCCGGGACCTAGTGGAAGGTCAGTTGCAGCTCTTGCACAATTATCCAGAATATGAGGCTCAGGTCATGATTGTAAAAGGATTGCTGGATGACTTAAAAATTGTTGCCCTATAACTCTACGGTCTCGATCGTACCCTGCCGGTCTTAGCTACAGCAGAACTGGAGAAGATGGTTTCTGAGAAATCCTGCCAAGAGTAGATGCACTGGGCTCTTTCTGATCGACTTGTGGAGGTAGAATCAAAGATTGACGAACTGGCTGACGCCGAAGGGGCTCAAGTTCGCTGTCGTGCAGCCACGGAGGAGCACTACAGAGAACTCTGGGAATAGATTCAGAAGTTGACGGATGCTCTAGTCCTTACCGAGGGTGACCTAAAGGAATCAGATGACCAGGGAGAGGTCCTTCACCAACGTTTGAAGGCTCTGACTCAAGAGAGGGAGGATATCAGTGTCCGTCAGGCTGAATTGGCTCTTGTATGTCAGGCTTGGACCCCTGTCGGAGACGAGACTGCCAGACGCCAGGAGGCCGACAGGAGGGCCCACGCGTAGATCGCATAGCGGAGGGCTCTTATGATGAGCCGGCTGGAAGAACTTCAGGACCAGTCTTCCCAGTTTTGATTTCCTGCTCCTTTTTGTCCTTCAACTTGTGAGGGACCATATGTATTTTTTAATAGAAAATATTGCCTTCTTTGCATATGAAGTTTTTGTTGTCCCTTCTCTACTCTGTCTATCTTTATGGTTGTGAATCCTGTACAGAGATGAGAATTCCCTCAGAGGGGATAGATTTATTAGGGACGGGGTGTTTACTCAGAGGTTATATGGACATGGCAAATACAGAAGTTTTTGTAGAGCCACTTTCCTTACTAAGAGGTAATATGGACATGGTAAGGATGGACTCTCCTGGGGTATAGAACGACTCATAAGTAATATGGACGTGAAGGGTTCTATAGATGACAATTGTGGAGAATTGTCAGGGAAAGGGTGTGTTGCTCAGAGGTTATATGGACATGGCAAGCATCCTTCTTCCTAGAATAATAGTTCAGAGGTAATATGGACGTGACTATTTTTCTTAAGGAGTTATGACAACTTTGGGGTTATCATAACGGGGTGACTACTCATAGGTAATATGGATGGTAGACACGATGCAGAATAACACTTCAGAGGAAATATGGACGTAAAATATTTTCTAGGATGTCATGAAAACTTTGGGGTTATCATAACGGGGTGACTACTCAGAGGTAATATGGACATGGTAGACATGATATAGAATAACACTTCAGAAGCGAGGTCATGAAATGTTTCCCGAGAGATTCATGATGATTATTGGTTTATCATGTTGGGAGCCTGGTTCGGATGGATCCTCATGACTCCGTCTTAAGGCGTGGAGAACGGGATGAGCCCTTGAGCGTTGTCCCGTGCTGGCAGAAGGTTGACTACTTCCATCATCGCCTTTTGAGTAGGGATAATGCCATCTTGTGCCTCTGTGGATAGAAAACTCCCGAACTGGAGAGTAACTATGTTGGCTGTGACGGTCTTCTCTTCGTAATCCAACGATATGACGTTGGCATTAATGAGGCGCTGAATTTGCCCCTTCAACACATAGCAGTCCTGTGTTGAGTGATGGACGTACTGGTGATAATGACAGTACTTGGGATGGTCCACCTTTTCCATTTCATCGGGACGCCTGAGTGGCGGGATGGACAGTTTGCCACTCTTCGTAAGCATCTTGAAGAGCTCCAGCGTATCCTCGTCATTGAAGGATTAAGTCCTCCTCGGCCTCTGCATTTTTGCAGACTTGGGTTCGCAGCTGCCGAACCTTTGGAGATGTTGACGGTCATGGCTTGCTTGCCTTTTTTTTCTTTAGGGTTGTTGCTGTAAGAGCGTCTCCCCTTGTATTCGGGGGGAAGAAAAGTGTAGCCCCAGGAGCTGCGCGTCCTGGGCTTTTCTTTGTGTCGCATCCTCTTCAGTAATAAAAGGCGTCCACTCCGTGCAGGGAGCACTGTGCCACAATTTTATAGCGGACGTCATGTTCTTGCGGCAAGAGTCCATAAGCATGGGCTCGGGCATGCCAGGTGGTAATCTGAGGGCTGCCTGGCGAAAGCGCTCGATGTACGCACGGACAGGCTCTTTTTCTCTTTGGAAAATTTCTATGAGGGTCGACATGGTCATGTCCATGCCTCCTTCATAGAATCAGTGGACGAATTGAGTCTTCAGGTCTTCAAAGGACGAGATGCAGTCGTCCGAAAGACTGCAAAACTACTCATAGGCTACCCCTGCAGGGCTCCTATGAATATGTTGGACAGGAGGGCGTCTTCCTTTGGTAGATGCCCCGTTACTGAGACAAAGTACCTAAAGTATTATCGGGGAGACCCCTTCCCTTCATAAGGTGTAATCGTTTACGGATTGTATTTAGGAGGATAGACGACGTGGTCCCACTCGGTAGGGTACGACTGTCGGATCCCATCTTCTGGAGCGTTGTGTCACGACCCGCACCCGATTTTTGGACGCGAGCTCGTGAGCAAGCCAGCTATGTATCGAGCGGACTCCAGCCCGACACGAGTACGTATAAGCTGTCAAGGTCATGGGTATCATGTCTAATCTAAACTATATCTCAATCCACAAGAATCATATAAAGCAAGAATGAACAAGTATGGGTCATGGTCTGTAGCCCATTAGCATATTGTTCGATTAGACTCCAAGAATGATATGAGTCTATAAAGTAAAGCTGATAAGCAGAATATATCATAAAAGTACGAGAAAGATAATAAATCAATATCACTAACAAAATACCTGAATCATGCAGATGAAGTCAACTACCACATGCTCAGCTAACTAACTCCGTGCAATCAGCTACCTGAAGAGATCATCAGGTCCTCAGAGGACTAGCAAGATACATAAAACATGACTACTAATATGACAGTAAATAACAGGTAAGAAGGATAAGAATACTGCAAGAAGAAACATCTAAGGACGACGAGTCATGAGAAAATGTAATACCAGACTTGGCAACCAATCAATTAATTAACCTCTATAGCTTGTAGTACAATGCAAGATACTCCCAATCTATAGTAGATTTTGACTGTAATACAATGCAAGATAATTCTAGTCAAGATTAGCCAATTCTAGTATCGATCTCCTCTCCTAAAGGATACAAAGTCAAGTAGACTCCTATAAATCGTAGTACAATACAAGATACTCCCAATTTATAGTGTTGCAAGTCAAGTCAATTAATCAATCAATATATGCTATAGGTCGTAGTACAATGTAAGATACTCCCAATCTATGGCATATCTCAACTGTAGTACAATGCAAGATACTCTCAGTCGAGAATGGTCAAGGACAGATATAGAAACTGACAACTCAATCACGAGAAAAGGATAACACAAAGAGACCAGTATTCTAGCAATGTCAACCATCCTATACGTGCACGTATTCTAGAACAAGTAAAGCAATCAAGGACGAATCAATCATAATATGGAATCATGTGACAATATAAAAATGAAGAAAATAAGGAAAGAGAAACCATGTAAATACTGTATATGTTTGGCAAGGTATACTTGCCTGGAGGTTGCACGGAGAACCAACAATGTATCGCCAATCAACAAGTCAGAAAGTCCAAGTCATCACAACTGTCTCCGAAAGCTGAAATAAACATTACCAACATTCTTAGAATAGTCAAATTAGTTCGGATTGCCTGTCCTTAAGTCCAATTCTGGATACAGGGGCAAAACGGTAATTTCGGACAAAAACGGTGTCCGCCGTTGGACCCGCTTTGCATCGAAAAGCGTGCCAGAGTCAATGGTCTCTAAAGTCGTCAAACTATATGTCTACGAATTCGTTTTGATGATACGAACCCAACGGTGTGTCCAGTTTTGGATTCCGAGGGGCCGTGCACAAAATCGCCCGTCGAGTCGGTCCGTGGGGCCCACAAAACGGCGATTTTATCAACGGTCTCAGAATCAGACCAAACTTGGTATACAGGACCAGAAAAACGATATTGTCCCGCTGGCGTAAGCTTCGTCTCGATCTGACGAGCGTGCACAAAGTAATTGAGAAATTTGCAAAGTGCACGATACGGACGATTCCGACGGATACGCATCAAATTCGTCGCGCACACGCGACCAATTTGAATTCTGCCAAAGCCTACACGACCGCGAAGCCGTTATGCACCTTTCGATGCTTTCGGTTCGCGACCACGTCGCCCAAAATGGCAGGACGGACGTGGTATCGGAGGATTTTTTTACGTTTTCTACTGTTTCGAAATCAGATTTTTCATCAACTTTACACAGGTTTATTTAATAAATACCTAGATTTATTTAAAACTAAAAGAAGAGTTTTGTTGCCCTACATGTTGTCAATAAACTCCTTCAAATAGGTTTTCGAAATCCCTAATAGGTTGTGAGAAATCGGCCTTCCTAACAGGGAGTTGGGCAGTCTTTACTGTCCTGTTACGAACAGGTTTTTTCTATCGACTTTGGGTCGATTTCCTGGATTGGTCGCACGACTCTAACAGAATATAATCAACGGGGTTTGAAGGTGGTTGCGTTGGGGTCATACCTGAACAATCGGTTTGCAAATCGGCGGACTAACGATGGAGAAATTGCGTCTCGAACGGACGCGTCTGCAGCCGTTGTCGCTGTGATTTCCTCTCTGTTGCGCTCGCGGCCGGTGGCCCTGGCCGTGACTTGGCCGGTCGACGGCGCCCTGCGCGGCGGCGCGGTGTCAGGGGGGGTCGCCCAGGGACTGGTGTCGGCGCGACATGTTTTGCTAGGGTTTTGAAGAAGTTCGTCGATCTCTCTATATATATATAGCTTCGGCTATAAGGGTCAGGAAAAATGGGTTCCTTGAGCCTAACTGCTTGGCTTGGGAATAGAGGGGGGTGCCCGCTCAGGCTAGGCTCGGCTGGGCCGGGCCTGGCTTGAGTCAATGTTTATTTTTTTTGTTTTTCTTTTCTTTTTGTTTTTCTATTTTCTAATACATATTTATATTTATATATATACATATATCCACATAAATACGCATGTATATGTATACGTACATATATACCCGCATACACATATATAATATATGTATAAATACACATATACATATATATATATTATACACAATTATATATTCATATATATATATTTATATATACACATGCACCATTACCTATATATATTTTATATATATATATATATATACACATACATACATATACATATATATTATATATATACACATACATTTATATATATTCTTTTATTTAACATATATATATATATATTTACTTATATAATAAATCTATCTTATACACACACATATACGTATAGATATTTATACATAAATACACCTACACTCAATACATATATATATATATATATATATATATATATATATATATATATATATATATATATATATATATATATATATATATATATATATATATATATTTTTATATATATATATATATATATATATATATATATATATATATATATATATATATAGATATATATATATATATATATATATTTTATATATATATAGATATTTATATATATATATATATAAAATATATATATATATATATATATATATATATATATATATATATATATATTATATATATATATATATATATACGTATATGTGTGTGTATAAGATAGATTTATTATATAAGTAAATATATATATATATGTTAAATAAAAGAATATATAAATGTATGTGTATATATATATAATATATATGTATATGAAATATATATATATATATATATATATATATATATATATATATATATATATATATATATATATATATATATATATATATATATATATATATATATATATACAAACACATACACATATATTATTCTTTTGATAAAGAATAAATTAATAATAACTAAAAATAATAAATAGTTTATATTTAATAACCACAATAGTAATATTAACATTTATAACCTCAATAAAATAATAACGTAATTCAATAAGCCAATAATTAATTATTTATAAAATCAAAAATCACCACTTAAATATAATAAATAATAATAAAATATTTTCATATTTTCGGAAAGGGGAGCTACAAATCTACCCACCTTAAAAATAATTTCGTCCTCGAAATTCTAATTCGTAGCTATCTTAAAATTCAAGAAGAAAGTCTACCTTAACCTTAATCTCCTCAAATTTAATTTCTCACAAATATTTTATAACCAAGAATATTTGAAGACTTCTACCCACCTTTGGTCACACTACTCCCTTGAAACACAGGTCACTAAAATCATTTAATTTTCTAACTAGTAACTAAAAATTCTACCAAGACTATCTAGGACATATGGTACCTATAATCCCTCATATATATAAACAACCAATATTCGATAGTCAAGCAATATTATACTATAAATTAAGAATTTCTGATAAATCCTGGACAGCACGATCATTCGTCACCCCGAAATAAAAGCGACGGGAATCAATGGCACAGGAAGTAAGAAAGTATAATTGAGAGCAAATATAGAGTTTTCAAGGACGTGGAGAATTTCTAGGAGAATTTTCAAGGCAGAGTGGATTGAGATTTCTAAGGGTTTAGTCAGTTGCGCAGGCTCGTACCGGTACAGTTACGTAACCGATACGATATGCTCTGACCTGCATGGGCCACCACAAAAACTTGTCACGACCCGCACCCGGTTTTCGGATGCGAGCTCGTGAGCAAGCCAGCTACGTATCGAACGGACTCCAGTCCGACTCGAGTACGTATAAGCTGTCAAGGTCATGGGTATCATGTCTAATCTAAACTATATCTCAATCCACAAGAATCATATAAAGCAAGAATGAACAAGTATGGGTCATGGTCTACAGCCCATTAGCATATTGTTCGATTAGACTCCAAGAATGATATGAGTCTATAAAGTAAAGCTGATAAGCAGAATATATCATAAAAGTACGAAAAGATAATAAATCAATATCACTAACAAAATACCTGAATCATGCAGATGAAGTCAACTACCACATGCTCAGCTAACTAACTCCGTGCAATCAGCTACCTGAAGAGATCATCAGGTCCTCAGAGGACTAGCAAGATACATAAAACATACCTACTAATATGACAGTAAATAACAGGTAAGAAAGATAAGAACACTGCAAGAAGAAACATCTAAGGACGACGAGTCGTGAGGAAATATAATACTAGACTTGGCTACCAATCAATCGATTAACCTCTATAGCTTGTAGTACAATGCAAGATACTCCCAATCTATAGTAGATTTTGACTGTAATACAATGCAAGATAATCCCAGTCAAGATTAGCCAATTCTAGTATCGATCTCCTCTCCTAAAGGATACAAAGTCAAGTAGACTACTATAAATCGTAGTACAATGCAAGATACTCCCAATTTATAGTGTCGCAAGTCAAGTCAATCAATCAATCAATCAATATATGCAATAGGTCGTAGTACAATGTAAGATACTCCCAATCTATGGCATGTCTCAACTGTAGTACAATGCAAGATACTCCCAGTTGAGAATGGTTAAGGACAGATATAAAAACTGATAACTCAATCACGAGAAAAGGATAACACAAAGAGACCAATATTCTAGCAATGTCAACCATCCTATACGTGCACGTATTCTAGAACAAGTAAAGCAATCAAGGACGAATCAATCACAATATGGAATCATGTGACAATATAAAAAGGACTACAATAAGGAAAGATAAACCATGTAAATACTGTATATGTTCGGCAAGGTATACTTGCTTGGAGGTTGCACGGAGAACCAACAATGTATCGCCAATCAACAAGTCAGAAAGTCCAAGTCATCACAACTGTCTCCGAAAGCTGAAATAAACGTTACCAACATTCTTAGAATAGTTAAATTAGTTAGGATTGCCTGTCCTTAAGTCCAATTCTGGACACTGGGGCAAAACGATAAATTTGGGCAAAAACGGTATCCGCCGTTGGACCCGTTTTGCACCGAAAAGTGTGCCAGAGTCAATGGTCTCTAAAGTTGTCAAACTAAATGTCTACAAATTCGTTTTGATGATACGAAACCAACGGTATGTCCAGTTTTGGATTTTGAGGGGCCGAGCACAAAATCGCCCGTCGAGTCGGTCCGTGGGGCCCGCAAAACGGCGATTTTATCAACGGTCTCATAATCAGACCAAACTTGGTATATAGGACTAGAAAAATGATACGGTCCCGCTGGCGTAAGTTTCGTCTCGATCTGACGAGCGTGCACAAAGTAATTAAGAAATTTGCAAAGTGCACGATACGGACGATTCCGACGGATACGCATCAAATTCGTCGCGCACACGCGACCAATTTAAATTCCGCCAAAGCCCACACGACCACGAAGCCGTTACGCACCTTTCGATGCTTTCGGTTCGCGACCACGTCGCCCGAAATGGCGGGACGAACGTGGTATCGGAGGATTTTTCACGTTTTCTACTGTTTCGAAATCAGATTTTTCATCAACTTTACACAGGTTTTATTTAATAAATACCTAGATTTATTTAAAACTAAAAAAAGAGTTTTGTTGCCCTACATGTTGTCAATAAACTCCTTCAAATAGGTTTTCTAAATCCCTAATAGGTTGTGAGAAATCGGCCTTCCTAACAGGGAGTTGGGCAGTCTTTACTGTCCTGTTTCGAACAGGTTTTTTCCATCGACTTTGGGTCGATTTCTTGGATTGGTCGTACGACTCTAACAGAATATAATCAGCGGGGTTTGAAGGTGGTTGCGTTGGGGTCATACCTGAACGATCGGTTTGCAAATCGGTGGAGTAACGATGGAGAAATTGCGTCTCGAACGGATGCGTCTGCAACCGCTGTCGCTGTGATTTCCTCTCTGTTGCGCTCGCGGGCCGGCGGCCCTGGCCGTGACTTGGCCGGTCGACGGTGCCCTGCGCGGTGGCGCGGTGTCAGGAGGGGGGGTCGCCCAGGGACTGGTGTCGGCGCGACATGTTTTGCTAGGGTTTTGAAGAAGTTCGTCAATCTCTCTATATATATAGCTTCGGCTATAAGGGTCGGGAAAAATGGGTTCCTTGAGCCTAACTGCTTGGCTTGGGAATAGACGGGGGGTGCCCGCTCGTGCTGGGCTCGGCTGGGCCGGGCCTGGCCTGAGTCAATGTTTTTTTTTGTTTTTCTTTTCTTTTTCTTTTTCTATTTTCTAATACATATTTATATTTATATATATACATATATCCACATAAATACGCATGTATATGTATACGTACATATATACCCGCATACACATATATATATAATATATGTATAAATACACATATACATATATATATTTATACACAATTATATATTCATATATATATTTATATATACACATGCACCATTACATATATATATTTTATATATATATACACATACATACATATACATATATATATTATATATATACACATACATTTATATATATTCTTTTATTTATTATATATATATATATATTTTTTTAAATATATATATATATATATATATATATATATATATATATATATATATATATATATATATATATATACTTATATAATAAATCTATCTTATACACACACATATACGTATATATATATATATATATATATATATATATATATATATATATATATATATATATATATATATATATATATATAAAATATATAAAATATATATATATATAATATATATATATATATAAAATATATATATATATATATATATATATATATATATATATATATATATATATATATATTATATATTATGTGTGTATATATATATATATATATAATATATATATATATATATATATATATATATATATATAAAATATATATATATATATATATATATATATATATGTATATATAAAAATATATATATATATATATATATATATATATATATATATATATATATATATATACAAACACATACACATATATTATTCTTTTGATAAAGAATAAATTAATAATAACTAAAAATTATAAATAGTTTATATTTAATAACCACAATAGTAATATTAACATTTTATAACCTCAATAAAATAATAACGTAATTCAATAAGCCAATAATTAATTATTTATAAAATAAAAAATCACCACTTAAATACAATAAATAATAATAAAATATTTCCATATTTCCGGGAAGGGGAGCTACACGTTGCTTGCTTCTCTTTGGCATCATGATGAGCATACAGCTCCTTGATGGCCTGTTGTATCTCGGACGGTATTGCGGAGCCTATAGCCGATGGAGTAGATGAGGATGGTCCTGCCAGATTGGCAGTAGGCAACCTGCTGGATTCGTCATTGGTTAGCGGATCACGTGTATATGTAGAGGAAGCGGGGGCCATGCTACTATTGAGGTCAATTATGACCGAAGACAGGGTCTTCATGGTGTCCGTCAGTGTATCCAACTTCGTCTCGAGGACTTCGATACGCCTGAGAGCTTCGTTGTTGTCTTCCTCATTGTTGTCGGCCATAAAGACAGACTGAGTGTGAGGGTGACTCGAGGTAGTCGTTGATCCTTCACTTTCTGGCTCAGACGTCTGAGTCTCGCTACCCTGAAGATATACCGTAAGATTGTAATCTTCTCCGAACTCAGTATGGTTGCTAGCCCCGGTCTGGTGACTGGTTGCGCCAATGGAGACATCCGTGTCGTATTGTGCCTCGTCAGATTGGAACACAAGGTTGTTGTGCATGGTAGGAGGCTGGCTACCCCCCAGTTTTTGACAAGGCACCCAATGCAGATTTGGAACGAGTGCCTTGGAACACACCTGCATCGGGTACCTTAGCTTTGCTTTTCTCTGACCTCCTCTTCGGTTTAGCAACCGATATGGAAGGATTTTGGAAGGGCTCCTTGAAAGCTCTGGAATCATGTGCCGCGTAGCATGTGGCGATGCGGGGCTCGTCTTCTCTATGTCTCATCGACCCCCTGTTAGGCCTCTGGCGTGGAGTCGGCGTAGAGTAGAGTCTCTAGAAGACGGAGCGCCTGCTTGGCGATGGCGCTGTGAGCCCTTGAACCAATTTGTTTTTTTTAATACCCTTGCCTAGTATTATCACCATTGTTACGATCGACCATAAACCATATATATATATATATATATATATATATATATATATATATATATATATATATATATACCATATATATATATATATGGTATATATTGTATGTATTAGCCAAAAACCCTAGGGCATTGAGCTATATATATATTGTAATTACACTAGTGTAATTTGGATAGTTTAAATAATGAAAGTGGTCACTACAACAAAATAGAATTATAACGACACTTTCTTTACGACACTTTCTAAATAAGTGTCGTTAATTTTTTATAATGATGACAGTCGACTAAAAAATGTCGTTGTAATTGAGTATTTATCATAATCTACGACACCTATTTAAAAGTGTCATAAACATAACTTTAACAACTTTTAAGTCAACTTACAAATGTCGTAGAATATTACGTACTATATACAACACTTTATAAGTGTAATAATATCATTTATAATATACAATACTTAAAAAGTGTTGTCTTAGAATGAAATTTCACACGATTTTTTTTCTCAAAATTTTTTTGCTACAACATCGAGAGTTACACAGCAAAAGTTTTGGCGATGAGAGCAGCAGTCCACGAAAATTTTGGGGCCAAAAAGTTTCCCTCCCACGAAATTTTTTGGCGGTGAGAGCACAGAAAAGATGTTAAGGGTTTCCTATTATCCCATTTTCTCTCTCTCTCTCATTCTCTTATTTTCCTTTCTCTTTTCTGCTCTCCCTCTCTAAATCGGAAGATCTCTCGGAGGGGCCGGCAAAGGGGAACTTCTCTCGGAGGGGCGGCAAAGGTAAGAATTCAAGATTAATCCTTCTTCTCTCGGAGGGGCGGCAAAGGACGTTCTCTCCCTCCCAATTTCCTGAGTTTCTCTTTCTTGATTTATTTTCTAGGTTTAATAATTGGGGATTCGATAAACTTCAGAAAAGCTCAATCATTATCTATTTTTTTTTTGTCTTAAATATGGTTTTGAGGAAGAAATCAACATCTAGGGTTTCTCTTTGTTAATATTGACAACATTTTCGAATAATTTTCTTTAGGTTCAATTTTCTCTGAATCCTCCATGAACACTTACATGTTCAAGTATTTTAGTTCTAAATTAGTTTCTTTCTAAAATTTACACTACTGCAAAAAATTTTCATAACAAAATTTGTTTTTTTTTTCTTTTTTTTGGAATTGAATATTCATCTTGTGTTTTTGTGCATTGCAACAGGTTATACACCAGGAATCTTGGGTCTCAGGGACAGGCTACAGGTGAGATTATACTGACATGGACACTCCAAAAAAATAATTTTCTAAAATGTACTACGTTGTTTCATATTTTGTCCATACACTTTTAATTTTGTTGCCTTCATTTTCTTTCCTAACCTCTTCCCTGTGCAATTTATTTTTCGAAGCACTGAAGATATTTTAAATGGTGATTGTTAAGATAATTTTAGGTTCAATTGTGTTTTTCATCGCATTATGTGATTTTCTTATGTTTTTCTTTATGTTTTGTTTTATAAGTTACTTTGTTGTGTTATAACATATTTTGGATTGACCGGGTTGTGTCCAATACGTTTTCGACATGATATGACCCACATTTTGCATTGATAACTCATATATCCCTCAAGCACTAGTGCATCCTACAGTATTAGAACATGCCATATTGATTTTTATCACTTGAAGTATATTTTAAAATATATTTCTGGGATAAACTATAGTGCAATTTATTTCTATTAATACAAGTTTTTAATATCATCAATGTATTATGATTGCTCTCTTGTTGTTTGCAGTTCTTAATATCAACAATATGCTAAAGTTCTCCTACAAGGAAAGTTATTAATTAATTGTAGTTTTGATATCATGGCATTTGGATCTTAATTGTGACTATGCTAAAGTTCTCCTACCATGGCCGCTCGTGGTTTGGGTTTAGCAACTGTAGGTAAACTGCAGTACAAGGCACCTTATGGTGCAGTAGAGTAGAGGTGGACAGATATACTTCAATGCAGAAGATGTTTTTAGAAAGAACTTTTTTTATTCGGATAAAAAAGAGTTGTAGCTTCGATTTTCTGACAAGTTTCTCTCTTTTGGTCCAGTGAGCAAGTATTTTGGTCCAGAACGCTCCGGTTCTGTTAGAGGTCTTGGATTTGGGGTGACCCCATCTAGGATAGAGGCCCAATTTCAAAATAAATCATGGATGCATTATGTCATGAATGAGTTAAATGAGGTTCGCAAAACTCAAGATCTTACGCAAAAAATACTAAGAGAGCTTAGGCCAGACATGGTAAGTTGTAATAATTTTATCTTCAATTCTAGTGTTTTGCTAAAAACTATGCAATCTTGAGTTTCAAAGCACTAAAGTACAATTGAATTATTTTACAGTTTGCAGGAGAGCCTACTAATGGAACAACGTTGCCATCTCCGTCAAGTCGACATGTATATATTATGGTAATGCTATTGATATTTATCATTGAAATATTAAATTTACTTTTAGCTTCTTGTTTCATTATAGTCCCGTCAAGAGAATGTGAATGCTAGTGCTAATAAAAACCTTGTGGGCGTTAAGTGCAACCTGTTAAATTGGACTGCCACAGGACATGTGGTGGCAAAGGCAGAAATTGCTTCCACGGATTCTACTTCAATGGTACACCATGTTTTACTTGGGCCAGATTGCTACAAAGTTTGGGTTAAAGAAATTTTAGTTCCAGATGTTACGTTGTTCCGAGCCTCAAGAGAATTTTTTACCCTTGATGATGCTATAGGAAGTACAATTGCTTGGCCACACAAGTATATTAGTCGTAAAGAGATTCAGGTAATTAAATAATTAATATGAATGTTTAACTAATTAAGTCCATTCTATTATATTTACAAAGAAGGCTGTTGAATAGGATATTCTTTCGTTTTGAGTATTGTACATTTGTGGTAATGAGTGAATCTTTCTTGCTTATTATTTCAGGTGAGTGGCAATAGGTTGCAAAGTTCTTGACCGGTAAAAGTTTCTTCTGCGGTAATGTCGAAGATGAGACAAAGAAGATGTTTTAGGTACGCCATGATTTGCACAACTGTTACGTGTTTTAAGCAATATTTTTTAATTCTATTTGCCAAACATAGTAGTACCAATAACTTTATCCTGAAATTTTATTCGGGATATCACATACTGGGGTGTGCGCGAGGGGAATAGAATCCCAGGTTCCAAATGAAGACCCAAGTACATGATTTCCGAATGTTTTCTGAATCAACATAAGGATAATAGTTTTTCCCCATATCAATTTTCTCTCTCCTTGAGACCATGACTGTAGTTGCATGCTGCCATTTGGCCTTGGTTCCATGGCCACACATTGAGACCATAACTGCAGTTGCATGCTGCTATGTGAAAGCTGGGATATATGTTGTTTGTGCGCTGCTTTACTTTGTGCACTGCTTTACTTTGTTCTATATAAAGTTGGGCATGCTGCAGTTGCATGACTGCTACAGTTGAGACCATGACTGCAGTTGAGGCCACATATTGAGACCATGACTGCAGTTGCATGCATGCTGCAGTTGCAGTTATTTGTGCACTGCTTTACTTCGTTCTATACAAAGCTGGGCTATATGTTGTCAATTTCTCTTAACTTCCATATTATATGCAATGTTCACTTGCTGGTGACTTCTTTCTATACAAGATGGGCTATATATTTGTCTTGCTGGTAACTTGCTGGTGACTTGCATAATATATGTAATGTGCACTTGCTGGTGACTTCTTTCTATACAAAGCTGGGCTATATATCTGTCTTGCTGGTGACTTGCTGGTGACTTCTTTCTAAATAAAGCTGGGCTATATATCTGTCTTGCTGGTGACTTGCTGGTAACTTTTTTCTATACAAAGCTGAGCTACATATTTGCAGAATGTTGGCAGATTAGTGGCTTCCAATGGTTTATTTTGTATGGTCAATTTCTCTTCTATTCTATTTTCTCATAACTTGCATATTATATGTAATGTGCACTAAAATCCCAGTGGACTATTCTGGTTTCTGATGTCCAGTGGTCTACCATGGCTGGTATCTTTATGTGTGATGACCCCCATTTGTTGTAAGTACTGTTTGATGGTCAACCATTTATAGCTATAGCAAACGTTTATTTTGTATGGTTGTAATGTCCGTATTTCGGAATACGTATTTTAATTAGACGTATATGTATTTTGGACCCGTATTTTATTTTCTCAGACTCTGGCCTGTAATTGTGTTTTTGGCTTAACTTGCGGATTTGGTTTTCTCGTAAAACGGGTTTTTAGACCTGGCGTGGTTTTATTTTATGGAGAAGGAATTGGTTTGGTTTGGTTTAGTATGCATTGGACCACAATTAGCTAACCTCCACCCTCAACACAACATACCCTCCCTCATTAAAATCCCACCTAATTTTCTCTCTCCTCATAACTTCCATTAATTTCTTCATCTTCTTCTTCCTTCCTCCACACAACACCAACACCATAGGCAAGTGCACCTTGCCACCACATGAGAACCCTATTTTATTTGTCCATTAGCTAGATTAGGCCATGGTGAACAACATTAGAACTCGGCATTTTGTGAATTGGAGCTTCTATTTTTCTAGATCTAAGTTTTAACTATTTTCGGATTTCCTTGGTTTTGATCTATTAAACTTCGATTTTTGCTCGATTTGAGGCTTCCATGTGGAAGAGAATCCAATTTTACACAAGTTAGAACTTTGAAAATCCAAATTTGGTTTTGTTTTGGCTAAGTTATGAAGATTTGAAATTTAGGGTTCTTGGGGTCTTCCTCTCGGTCAGATGGAGAAGATGACCCTCGGCCTGCGCTCTTTAGCGCAAGGCCGGACTGCACGACTCCTCGGCCAGCACATTGCGCTGAGCTGACCTGTGCTGGCGCTTTTTAGCTTCAGCGCCTTCCATCCCCTAGCGCACTCGAACGTTGCGCAAGCCGATCCCCAGCGCACTTGACTGCTGCGTAGCTCGCTCTCAGCTCGGCTCGGCTCCAGCGCAACCCATCCCTAGCGCAGCTCACTCCCAGCTTGGCTTGGCTCCAGCACAACTCGACCCTCTGCGCAACCTGCTCCCAGCGCAAGCCGACCCTAGCGCAACCCAAGCTCAGCGCAGTTCATTCCCCTGCGCAGTTCATTCCCCCAGCTCAATCTGATCCCCTGCGCAACCCACTTGCCCATGATGGTTTGGTTTTATTTCTTGGACTTGGCTTCTCTTTGTGGATTAGAGTTTTGAGATCTTGTCCCACACAACACAACTGTCTCGACCCAACACGACCTGGCAAGGTTCTTGGTGTTTTGCTTATGACTAGTACGGTTTTCGTGAATTCTGTGAAGTATTATTTTAGTACTTCTGATCTTCTTGATAGTGACCCGATGGGGTGCGCTCTTAACTTGTGACCTGTGATCCCTGATTAATCTCTGTAACTGGACAACTTGATAGTGGCCCGTGGCGGCGCACTCCTGACTTGTAATTTGTAACTTGTAACTTGACTTGACTTGATGCTGTTGCGACGGCTAACTTGACTCATATGATCAACTCTGACTCCGTGGGTGTTCATTCTTGCTGCTTTGTGCAATCCACTTGTCTTGTCTTGCATCATGTCTAGGACGTGACTCCCTGGTTACCACGGTCAGGGATTCACACTGAATATGGATCAGGCTAATGACTAGACCAAACTATAGTTCATGGAGAATTTCTAGTCACAGGCAATCTCGTTATCTGGGCACTTTAAACAGATTTGTAGCCTGCCGACGAGTAGGGCACATTTCCAGCACACTGTCATGTGTTGCACCCTCTAAGTCACCTAAGGGTATATCGTCTCCTGGGCGATGTACCCAACCATACTCTCAACCCGCGGAAGGATAACTGAACAGTCTGCAGGGCTTGGGACTGGGAATTTCTCATTTGCATCTTGCTAGTAACTAGGCTTGTGATAACTCTAGTTAGTTAAGTAGTAAGCCGTAGTATTTGCTTGGCCGTTTGTGAATGGATGGTGTCCAGCCTTGTCTAAGTCTCGTCTAGTCCCAGTACCTGGTACTCCTGAACATGATTGTTTTACTTATCTTTAACAATAAATGGGTAGAGACATAATGCTATTCAGGCGAAGGGTTACAACCCCGGTCCTTGTTTGGTTTACGGGATGTAACCTGGCTCCCGGAATGGTTCCACGTCCCTAGTCATTTATTGTAATGTTGTACTCTTTATTACTTGTACTTTTCTTCTATTCTTTATGTTCTGATATGCTGGCTTTTATTCTTATTTCGTGGCCTCCTTGTGGCACTCGCTCTTTCTGGGGTTTGACCCAGCTGGTTTTGTGTGGCCAGATTTCGGAGCAGCACCCGAGGATCTACTGAACTTCCAGCCCGATGGTGGCGACTAGAAGGAACCCAAGCTACGAGTGGGTTTTCCATTTTGATTCGCTCACTACGTTGTAAAATTATTCTTTTGAGGCGTTTAGCCGACGATCACCTGTTAGCTCGATGCATATTTACTTACTGTCTGCCTACGGGCTGTAAACATGATTAACAAATCCTAGGGTTGATCATGTATGACTTAATTCTTGCTAGTCCTCACATTTTGTACGACTAGCTTCATGATCAGCTGAATATGTAATATTTAGGACGCCTTTTATTGTATATTTGGTAGTCTAACATCTTGTAACTATATTACTTGCTTGAGATTGAGACAATAGGCTTGACCTTAAGAGACCGTTGGCTTGTAGTAAACCCTCATATATCTAGACAGCCGTGACCGTATAGCGAGGTGGATTCCATTTCAATATACGTAGCTAGCTATGTACGCCCCCACTCTCCAGTATTCTGGTTCTGGGGCGTGACATGGTTTAAGTGGTGGCCCATGCAGGTCTTGTAAATCAAGGTATGTGAGGGTTTATCTAATAGATGTCTCAATCAGTATTCGCCCTTGATCTTTGCTCGTATCTTCAATTCCCTGAGAATCTTGACCTGATCACATGCTTGTCTCGTTGATCTGTCTTGGTCCTTCCTTATTGTTCCCTATGTCGTCTTCTTTAGCGGCATTATTCCTGACCCCACCGATCAGCGAGGTGTAGCACCTCCCGTGGACCAGCAACCCGGAGATCAAGCCCAGCATTCCGGAGTAGCCTCCAGAGTTGTACCTACTGGAGGAGAGCCCCCAGTTCAGCCCGTTCGACCTGCCTAGCCTGATGATGGCACCTTGGTAGGTCTCATCAGGACCTTGATAGCTTCCCAGGATCGTAGAGGAGATGCCCTGCACCAGGTAGTTGTAGATGCTTTGACTAGAGGCGGTCATCCTGGGAATAGCGCGGCCAATAGCTTCAAGCGCTTGAATCCTCCATTCTTCGACGGCAGCGAAGATGCGATTGCCACGGACGCTTGGCTTCAGGATACCGAGGTGGTTCTGGAAGCAGCTAGGACACCTGAGAATGAGAAGGTGGCGGTGGTACGCCTATAATTGCTAGACTTATCTCGCAGTTGGTGGGCGGCGCAGGCCGTGGGATTAGCGGTGCCAGTTACTTGGGCGATGTTTAGAGAAAGATTACAGACGAAGTATTTCGATGCTGTAGCTCGGTACGACATACAGACGAGGTTTACCAACTTGAAGTAAGGAGGCAGAATGGTCGACGGTTATACATCTGAGTTTTCTAGACTCAGTAGGTTTGCCCCCACTGTCACTTCCCGTTCCCAGAATACGTATTTATTTAATAGTTACCATGTATTATTCTGTATTTAAATTTCTGTAAATTTATGTTAGTTAATTAATCTGCTCTTTAAATTTTCATGTTAATTTATTTCCTGCAATTTTATTTCTGCACTTTATTTTCTGCTTTTATTCCTGCATTTATTTTCTGCTTTTACCTCTTTGCTTTGCTTGCGGGTTGGCCTTGGATGAACCCATTGGACCCGGCCCAATACTCCCACCTACCACCACCCCTTCATTTAAAGCCCAAAACCATTTCTCTCTCTTCATTACTTCTTTCCATTTCACTTCTTCTTCCTCATAACTCTCCCACCAACCTAGAAGAGATAGGCAAGTGCCAACTTGCTTCTTGATGGATCCCCATTTTTATTGTTCCATCATCTTCCTCATTTGATTCTAAGTCTCTTTAGTACTTAGCATTTTCAATTTCCATGGCTTATTTGTTGTAGATCTAAGTTTGATACATTTTCAGATTTCTTAGGTTTTGATCTAGTAAACTTTGTTATCTTCAAGTTTCGATGGTTCCATGTTGTAGAGAATTTCGTTCTACCCAATTTTGACCTATGGAAGTCCATATTTGGGCTTGGGATGAAGGATTTATGGAGCTTGGAAGCAATGGCTTCCATGGTTTCCATGGTTCTGTTCTCAGAAATTCGGAGAAGAAGAACAGTCACAGCCGCATCAAATCTTCATTCCTCAGCGCATGGAAATCTTTATTCCCACAGCCGCATCAAATCTTCATTCCTCAGCGCATGGAAATCTTTATTCCCACAGCGCATCAAATCACTTCCCACAGCCAAGGCGCATGAATTTATTTATTTCCCAATCACTTCCCACAGCCAAGGCGCATGAGTTATTTATTTCCCAATCACTTCTCGCAGCCAAGGCGCATGAGTTATTTATTTCCCAATCACTTCCCACAGCCAAGGCGCATGAGTTATTTATTTCCCATTCCTCAGGCGCATGAGTCATTTATTTCCCACAGATTCTCTCAGGCGCATGATTTATTTATTTCCCAATCACTTCCCACAGCCAAGGCGCATGAGTTTATTTATTTCTCAATCCTTTCCCTCAGGCGCATGAGTTTATTTATTTCCCACAGATTTCCTCAGGCGCATGAATTTATTTATTTCCCAATTATTTCCCACAGTGCGTGAGATTGTTTATTTCCCAATCATTTCCCACAGCGCACGAGATTTATTTCCCACATCCGCATTCCCACAGCGCATGAGTTTATTTATTTCCCAATCTCATTCCTCAGGCGCATGGATTATTTATTTCCCAATCTCATCTCACAGCCGCATTCCCACAAGCGCATGAGTTTATTTATTTCCCAATCATTCCTCAGGCGCATGAGTTTATTTATTTCCCAATCATTCCTCAGGCGCATGAGATTATTTATTTCCCAATCATTCCCTCAGGCGCATGATATTATTTATTCTCCAACCTTTCCCACAGCGCATGATATTATTTATTTCCTAATCATTCCCCAGGCGCATGAGATTATTTATTTCCCAATCATTTTCCACAGCGCATGAGATTATTTATTTTCCAATCATTATTTATTTCCCAATGTTTATTTTTCGAATTTGGCATTAATTAACATTGATTGTTATCTTGATTAATTATTGATCATGCGTTCCTAGATGGAACTAAGAGACTGGCTAGTCGTCTTATTGAAATGAATGAATGATACACGTTCATATTAAGTATGAACTACTATAATCGATTGGCCGATCCCGAATCTTGACATACAGGCATACATGCAGGCTTCAATTTACTTATTTATTTATTTTACTATAAAAGAAGCATGTGTACTTTATGGTCAAGGCATGATTGTTCCGTGGTTAGTTTGGATTGTTGTATTACGCTATGTAAGACCTACAACCTAACCGCACGGGTATCGTTGTAGAGCTGGGCATATCGTACTTTGTACGGAAGTACTCATTCTGAATGACCATGACCCACGGCATGGGATTTCACTTAACGTAGAGGCTACTAAGTTAAATAAAATAATGATTGCATGGAGAGAATGGATTCCCGAGTTCTTACATGGCAGCCCTCTTTGGGACTATTAGTGCCCAACAGGCCGGCTGGTTCCCACAGATACTGTAAACCTGCCACACGGGCATGGAGCGGTATCTGGTTATACTATTTATTGTATATTGTATATTGATGACGGGCGTCCTGCTGGGACTCGTCTAATTCATGATTGGCGCAATTGATTGATTGGATCGACTAGCCTTGCTTGTCCATAGTAAGAACTGAGAAATCTTTATTGCATAATTCCAGGATAACTTGGGACTCACAGTAGTAAGCCGTAGGAGTTGGATGGCCGTTTAAGTTGATTTGTTTGTGTACTGTACCTACTCTGTTACCTAACTGAAATGATCAGAGCATCAGGACATGACGGGCCAACTTCTGTCCTTGTTTGGTTGGGAGGTTGGTTCGAAGTGTCGTGATGTTATGTGAATCCCAGTAGCAAGCAGAGCTCTATTATTATATTCTCTTAATTACTGGTTTAATGTCTCATATCGTGCTTCCTTGCGGTACTTGCTATTAGAGGTCTAACCTCTCTGGTTTTGCATGGCCAGATTTAGAGCCGGTTCCCGAGGACTCAACTTACTTCCACCTCCAAGATGGTCAATACTAGAGGAATGATCGCAGGAGGACTCGAGTGGGTTCCTTACTTCCCCACTCGTTTTGATACTTACTTTATATTTTGCCGTTTGGCACCGACATGTTAGTCGGATTGTCTTGTACTTACTTTTACATAATTGTAATTAAGTCAGACTGCAGCTGATAACAATTGTGTATATGTTGCTATATCATCTGGCTATATTTTGTAAAGCCAGATCTCAAGAACATTTTGACTAAGCGTTTGGGACGCCTTATTGCTTTATCTTACATGTTCTCTATTACTGTTTTTTGTTCGAATGATTGAGACAATAGATGTGAAGTGACCATAGTGAGACCTTTATGTAGTATGCACCCCCTCGTCTGGTTAGACAGCATTGATCGTATTATACGGTATTCATCTACCCGTAATACGTAGCTGGCTGAGTCATTCCCCCGCTCTCCAGTATTCTGGTTCTGGGGCGTGACAAGGTTTTAGTGGTGGCCCATGCAGGTCTGATTTCAGACTTGTGGGGTGTTTTAATTTATAGGATGTCTCAATCACACATGTTTCCCCTTGATCTCCTGATTCGTATTCTCGATTCTAGCTTGACATTCCGGTATCCTTTGACTTCATTGACCTTCCCTGTCCGACCGTTTGATTATTCTCTTGTCCCTTTTCTTAGGGGCACCTCGTCCGCATCTGTCAGGATTAGGCAACAACAACAAGGGCAGCATGGGCAACCTGACCAGGTTGGTCAGCAACAAGAGCCAGTACAACCTCAAGAGGCTATTCAAGATGAGGTGATAGTAGAACCAGCAGTTGGACCGCAGTATCCGGAGGTTCCGACACCACCAATAGTTCCACCTACCCCAGTGGAAGTGGACACACCAGCCCTTCTGGAGATCATGAGAGGGATGATGGCTACTCAGCAACATCAGATGTTGGCCCAGCAGCGCATGCACACTCAGTTGCAAGAGCAGAATGTGTTGCTCAACCAAGGATTGCAGACGGCTTTGGAAAGAGGAGTGAGAACAGATTCCGGAGCATCAGCCAGGTTTTGCAAGTACAACCCCCGCCGTTTCGAGGGCACGGAAGATGCCATTTCAGCAGATGCATGGCTTAAGGATATGGAGGCTATTCTGACAGCAGCTAAGGTGCCAGCAGAAGAACGTGTAGATCTAGTGAAGCTGTTACTTCAAGATCTCGCACGTGATTGGTGGGAATCAGAGGAGGTAGGCATCAGACGTCCTGTGGCTTGGGACGATTTTACAGCAAGATTCAAGACGAAGTACTATGGAGTTGTGGCACAATTTGAGCTGCAACAGAAGTTTATCAACCTCAGACAGGCTGGCAAGACTGTAGATGCTTATGCAGCAGAGTTCTGCAGATTGAGTAGGTTCGCCCCAGAGATGGTAGCAACAGAGAGCCAGAGGGCTATGAGGTTTCAGCAAGGGTTTCATCTTGAACTTTTGCAATTGATAGAGGGGCACAATTACCAAACTTTTGATGAAGTATTGACAGCAACTCGAAGGCATGAGATCACCATTCAGAGGCTTGCGGCAAGGACTGGGGGTCAGAAGAGATCCCACAGTCAGATTGAAGGAGGAGGGGGAGCAGCACCCCGAACAACAACACCATCCACTGGCATTCGTATCCACGATGTGGCAATACGAGGACCAGTACCACCAAGGCAGCAGCAACAGCATCAGAGGAAGAACCAGCAACCCCCAGCAGGCTGCACTTATTGCGGGAAGATAGGGCACACTAGAGATGTGTGTCGGACATTAAACGGGCTGTGTCTGATATGTGGAAATCCAGGTCATCGGGTTACCACATGTCCCATGAATTCGAGGTCAGGAGGACCAGTACAACAGTTTCCTGCTCTGCCAGCACCAGGGGCAGGACAGTATCGAGGACCAGCGGTAGCAGTGAGGCCGTTGGCACAGCGCCCGTTCATGACGCAGGCTCAGATGTTTCGGCAGCAGGGACCGCCGATGCAACAACACCAGCATAGACCACCCCCGCATCACCAAGGCAGGGGCCAGCGGCAGCACCAGGCTAGGCCGCAGCATGGGAACCAGCAAGGAGGTCGAGGGCAGGCATTCACTCTGTCCTTGGAAGAGGCATTGGCATCGGGAGATGTTGTGGCAGGTAACATTCTCGTCGCCTCTTATCCTGCAGTAGCATTGTTTGATTCGGGAGCATCACACTCATTTATATCTGCACAATTTGCAACACGGCTAGGAATGGAGTTCGAGGCATTGCCAGGGAGGTTGAATATACTCACTGGTAATGGGCTCGTAGGAGTTAGTAGAGTTATTCTAGCATGTAGCGTTGTAGTTTGCGGGCATTCCTTACCCGCCCGGTTGATAGAATTTCCTGTTGGAAATTTCGACGTTATCTTAGGCATGGACTGGCTGAAAGACAGTCATGCGACAATAGATTGTCGTAGAGGGAGTGTATCTTTTGATATTCCAGGCATGAAGCGGTTCACCTTAGTCAGATCAGTAGCAACTCAACAAGAGCAGGGAGTAGTGACGGCAATGGAAGAAGTTCAAGTCCCGAAGGTAGTTGAAGAGTTTTTAGACGTATTTCCTGAAGAGCTTCCAGGTCTACCACCGGTTAGAGATATTGAGTTCAGTATAGAATTGGCACCTGGAACTAAACCGATATCAGATCGGGTTTACAGAATGGCGGATTCAGAGCAGGCCAAGGTATATCGGCACATAGAGGAACTGAAGGAGAAGAAGTTCATCCAAGCTAGCGTGTCACCATGGGCAGCACCAGTGGTACTTGTAGGAAAGAAGGATGGGTCATCCAGATTATGCATCGATTACAGGAAGCTTAACGCGGCAATAGTGAAGAACAAGTACCCATTACCCAGGATCGATGACTTATTTGATCAGTTGAGCAGGGCCAGAGTTTTCTCCAAGATAGATCTTCGTTCAGGGTATCATCAAGTGAGGGTTCGGAAGGAAGACATTCCCAAGACAGTATTCAGGTCGAAGTATGGGCATTATGAATTCTTAGTAATGCCGTTTGGTTTGACCAATGCTCCAGCAATCTTTATGGATTTGATGAATCGCATCTTTATGCCGTACTTGGATCAGTTTGTCGTGGTATTTCTCGACGACATTCTTGTATACTCAGCTAGTGAAGAGGAGCATGAAGACCACCTCCGGAAAGTGTTACAGGTTCTGAGAGAGAACCAGTTGTATGCCAAGCTCAGCAAGTATGAGTTTTGGTCGGATCACATTTCATTTTTGGGTCATATCATATCAGGAGCTGGAGTAGCAGTGGATCCCAAGAAGGTAGAAGCAGTAGAAAGTTGGCCAGTACCCAAGACCGTAGCAGATGTGCGGAGTTTCTTGGGATTGGCAGGATATTACAGAAGGTTTGTATCAGACTTTGCAAGGCTTTCAGCACCCATGACTCGCTTGACACGGAAGGACGTGCCATTCGTCTGGTCGGCAGAATGCCAGGCATCATTTAAGAATCTGAAGCAGAAGTTGATATCAGCGCCTATTCTTACATTGCCAGTTGGACCCGGAGGTTTTACTGTTTATTGTGATGCGTCAGGTAAAGGACTTGGATGTGTCCTCATGCAGCATGGAAAGGTGATAGCGTATGCATCTAGGCAGCTTCGAGACCACGAGAAGAATTACCCGACTTATGACTTGGAGTTGGTAGCAGTAGTATTTGCTTTGAAGCTATGGAGGCATTACCTATATGGTGATCGAGTGGACATGTACATAGACCACAAAAGTCTGAAGTACATTTTTACTCAGAAGGAACTGAACATGAGGCAGAGAAGATGGTTGGAGTTGATTAAGGATTACGACGTAGAGCTTCAGTATCATCCAGGCAAGGCTAATGTGGTAGCAGATGCTCTCAGCAGGAGAGGCGGCGTATTTATGTTAACAACACAGAGGCATATTTTAGAAGACCTTCAGGAGATGGGCATCGAGGTTATACTTCCTAGTGATGTAGGAGTTCTGGCGAGTCTACAAGTTCAATCCGACTTGGTAGACAGAATCAAGGCAGCTCAGGCACAGGATCCAAGGATTCAGAAGCTTAGGGCAGAATGTGAGTCAGGACTCAGGAAGGAGATGAGAATTCATGAAGATGGTATACTTAGGTTTGGGTCACGTCTATGTGTGCCTAGTGGAGATATCAGACAGGAGGTTATGGCAGAAGCTCACAGTTCTCAGTACTCTGTACACCCTGGAGGGACCAAGATGTACCAAGATATCAAGCAGCACTTCTGGTGGAACGGGATGAAGAGGGAGATAGCTAGATTCGTTTCCCGTTGCTTGGTATGTCAGCAAGTGAAGGCAGAGCAGCAGAGGCCAGCTGGGTTATTGCAACCGCTTTCTATCCCGGAATGAAAGTGGGAGCATATTACAATGGACTTTGTGATCGGTTTACCGAGATCCCCAAGTGGTAAGGATGCTATTTGGGTAATCGTAGATCGGCTTACGAAGGTGGCACATTTTCTTCCTTTTAGAGTAGGTCAATCTACGGAGAAGTTGGCAGAATTATATATGCAGCAGATAGTCAGACAGCATGGGGTCCCAGTCAGTATTGTGTCAGACAGAGATACCCGTTTTACATCACATTTTTGGAAGAGCTTACATCATAGCTTGGGTACCAAGTTAAGATTTAGCACGGCTTACCATCCACAGACGGATGGGCAATCAGAAAGAATAATTCAGACTTTAGAAGACATGTTGCGAGCTTGCACCCTAGATTTTGGAGGATCTTGGGAGAGCCACCTACACTTGGTCGAGTTCTCATATAACAACAGTTATCAAGCCAGTATCCAGATGGCGCCATTTGAAGCACTATATGGTAAGAAGTGTAGGTCGCCACTAGCGTGGGACGATATTGGGGAGAGAAAGATGCTAGGCCCAGAATTGATTGTTCAGACGGTTGAAGTGGTTAAAGGAATTAGAGAGCGACTTCGAGTTGCACAGGATCGGCATCGTCATTGGGCAGACCAGCATCGTAGGCCGTTAGAGTTTTCTGTTGGGGACCACGTATTCTTGCGGATCTCACCTACCCGTGGGGTCATTAGATTTGGCATTCGCGGGAAGTTGAGTCCTCGATACGTGGGCCCGTTTGTTATTCTTGATCGGGTAGGTGATGTTGCTTATCGTTTATCCCTTCCACCTTCGTTACGAGAGGTGCATGACGTATTTCATGTATCTCAGTTGCGAAGGTATGTATCGGACCCAAGCCATGTCCTTGATCATTCTGAGCTGGTTGTTGGTACCAACCTGTCTTACGAGGAACAGCCTGTGTCTATTTTGGACCGAAGAGAGAAGATACTCAAGAACCGAACAATTAACCTTGTCCGGGTTGCTTGGGGTCATCACTCTTTAGGGGAGTCAACGTGGGAACGTGAGGATGATATCCGTTCACGGTATCCGCACCTGTTTGACTCACAAGGTATATTTTCTTCTGTATACCTTGATTGTCTTAACTCCTCATGCTTGTCACCTTATGAGTAGAATTACTTAATGTTGTAGATTGATTAGATGTAGATACATTACTTGTTATTATCATTGTAGAATGATTGCTTACTCAATTGTTTATACTTAGATTAGTTTAGCTTCGATATTTCTATCATGCTTAGATCTGAAATTCCGAGGACGGAATTTTTCTAAGGAGGGTAGAGATGTCACTTCCCGTTCCCAGAATACGTATTTATTTAATAGTTACCATGTATTATTCTGTATTTAAATTTCTGTAAATTTATGTTAGTTAATTAATCTGCTCTTTAAATTTTCATGTTAATTTATTTCCTGCAATTTTATTTCTGCACTTTATTTTCTGCTTTTATTCCTGCATTTATTTTCTGCTTTTACCTCTTTGCTTTGCTTGCGGGTTGGCCTTGGATGAACCCATTGGACCCGGCCCAATACTCCCACCTACCACCACCCCTTCATTTAAAGCCCAAAACCATTTCTCTCTCTTCATTACTTCTTTCCATTTCACTTCTTCTTCCTCATAACTCTCCCACCAACCTAGAAGAGATAGGCAAGTGCCAACTTGCTTCTTGATGGATCCACATTTTTATTGTTCCATCATTTTCCTCATTTGATTCTAAGTCTCTTTAGTACTTAGCATTTTCAATTTCCATGGCTTATTTGTTGTAGATCTAAGTTTGATACATTTTCGGATTTCTTAGGTTTTGATCTAGTAAACTTTGTTATCTTCAAGTTTCGATGGTTCCATGTTGTAGAGAATTTCGTTCTACCCAATTTTGACCTATGGAAGTCCATATTTGGGCTTGGGATGAAGGATTTATGGAGCTTGGAAGCAA
Source organism: Iris pallida (assembly GCA_029216955.1). Lineage (NCBI taxonomy): Eukaryota > Viridiplantae > Streptophyta > Magnoliopsida > Asparagales > Iridaceae > Iris > Iris pallida. The sequence continues at coordinate 367,908 of JANAVB010002197.1, read as the reverse complement.
TGGCTTCCATGGTTTCCATGGTTCTGTTCTCAGAAATTCGGAGAAGAAGAACAGTCACAGCCGCATCAAATCTTCATTCCTCAGCGCATGGAAATCTTTATTCCCACAGCCGCATCAAATCTTCATTCCTCAGCGCATGGAAATCTTTATTCCCACAGCCGCATCAAATCTTCATTCCTCAGCGCATGGAAATCTTTATTCCCACAGCGCATCAAATCACTTCCCACAGCCAAGGCGCATGAATTTATTTATTTCCCAATCACTTCCCACAGCCAAGGCGCATGAGTTATTTATTTCCCAATCACTTCTCGCAGCCAAGGCGCATGAGTTATTTATTTCCCAATCACTTCCCACAGCCAAGGCGCATGAGTTATTTATTTCCCATTCCTCAGGCGCATGAGTCATTTATTTCCCACAGATTCTCTCAGGCGCATGATTTATTTATTTCCCAATCACTTCCCACAGCCAAGGCGCATGAGTTTATTTATTTCTCAATCCTTTCCCTCAGGCGCATGAGTTTATTTATTTCCCACAGATTTCCTCAGGCGCATGAATTTATTTATTTCCCAATTATTTCCCACAGTACGTGAGATTGTTTATTTCCCAATCATTTCCCACAGCGCACGAGATTTATTTCCCACAGTCGCATTCCCACAGCGCATGAGTTTATTTATTTCCCAATCTCATTCCTCAGGCGCATGGATTATTTATTTCCCAATCTCATCTCACAGCCGCATTCCCACAAGCGCATGAGTTTATTTATTTCCCAATCATTCCTCAGGCGCATGAGTTTATTTATTTCCCAATCATTCCTCAGGCGCATGAGATTATTTATTTCCCAATCATTCCCTCAGGCGCATGATATTATTTATTCTCCAACCTTTTCCACAGCGCATGATATTATTTATTTCCCAATTATTCCCCAGGCGCATGAGATTATTTATTTCCTAATCATTTCCCACAGCGCATGAGATTATTTATTTTCCAATCATTATTTATTTCCCAATATTTATTTCCCGAATTTGGCATTAATTAACATTGATTGTTATCTTGATTAATTATTGATCATGCGTTCCTAGATGGAACTAAGAGACTGGCTAGTCGTCTTATTGAAATGAATGAATGATACACGTTCATATTAAGTATGAACTACTATAATCGATTGGCCGATCCCGAATCTTGACATACAGGCATACATGCAGGCTTCAATTTACTTATTTATTTATTTTACTATAAAAGAAGCATGTGTACTTTATGGTCAAGGCATGATTGTTCCGTGGTTAGTTTGGATTATTGCATTACGCTATGTAAGACCTACAACCTAACCGCACGAGTATCGTTGTAGAGCTGGGCATATCGTACTTTGTACGGAAGTACTCATTCTGAATGACCATGACCCACGGCATGGGATTTCACTTAACGTAGAGGCTACTAAGTTAAATAAAATAATGATTGCATGGAGAGAATGGATTCCCGAGTTCTTACATGGCAGCCCTCTTTGGGACTATTAGTGCCCAACAGGCCGGCTGGTTCCCACAGATACTGCAAACCTGCCACACGGGCATGGAGCGGTATCTGGTTATACTATTTATTGTATATTGTATATTGATGACGGGCATCCTGCTGGGACTCGTCTAATTCATGATTGGCGCAATTGATTGATTGGATCGACTAGCCTTGCTTGTCCATAGTAAGAACTGAGAAATCTTTATTGCATAATTCCAGGATAACTTGGGACTCACAGTAGTAAGCCGTAGGAGTTGGATGGCCGTTTAAGTTGATTTGTTTGTGTACTGTACCTACTCTGTTACCTAACTGAAATGATCAGAGCATCAGGACATGACGGGCCAACTTCTGTCCTTGTTTGGTTGGGAGGTTGGTTCGAAGTATCGTGATGTTATGTGAATCCCAGTAGCAAGCAGAGCTCTATTATTATATTCTCTTAATTACTGGTTTAATGTCTCATATCGTGCTTCCTTGCGGTACTTGCTATTAGAGGTCTAACCTCTCTGGTTTGCATGGCCAGATTTAGAGCCGGTTCCCGAGGACTCAACTTACTTCCACCTCCAAGATGGTCAATACTAGAGGAATGATCGCAGGAGGACTCGAGTGGGTTCCTTACTTCCCCACTCGTTTTGATACTTACTTTATATTTTGCCGTTTGGCACCGACATGTTAGTCGGATTGTCTTGTACTTACTTTTACATAATTGTAATTAAGTCAGACTGCAGCTGATAACAATTGTGTATATGTTGCTATATCATCTGGCTATATTTTGTAAAGCCAGATCTCAAGAACATTTTGACTAAGCGTTTGGGACGCCTTATTGCTTTATCTTACATGTTCTCTATTACTGTTTTTTGTTCGAATGATTGAGACAATAGATGTGAAGTGACCATAGTGAGACCTTTATGTAGTATGCACCCCCTCGTCTGGTTAGACAGCATTGATCGTATTATACGGTATTCATCTACCCGTAATACGTAGCTGGCTGAGTCATTCCCCCGCTCTCCAGTATTCTGGTTCTGGGGCGTGACATCCACCTTGGTGGCAATCGAGTTTGACAGGGCCCAGCAGTTCCAGCAGGGACTGCATTTGGAGATCTTGTTGGCAGTTGAGCAGTTCGAGCACCAGACGTTCGATGCAGTATTGAGGGCAGCTAGGAGGCACGAGTACACCTCCCAGAGGATCATAGATAGGACCGGAGGTAGGAAGCGGTCCCACAGTCAGATGCACCAATCATCAGCTCCAGCCCCGGCAGCTAGGGGTTTGACCCTTGGAACCCCAAGGTGGGCGGCCTCAGTGACGTCGGTTCAGCATTCAATCCCGACGTACCCGCAACAGCAGAAGCAGAAGCAGACTTCCGCGATGGAATGTTCTCATTGCGGGAAGCCAGGGCACGTGGTAGCAGATTGTCGCAGGGCGCAGGGATTGTGCCTGGCTTGTGGAGCGACAGATCACAAGATAAGAGCCTGTCCGAATAGGGGTAGTTCGTCCTCTTCCAACCTAACCAGTCCATCGGTTAGAGGACCAGTACCTATGCAGCAGCAGCAGTACCCGAGGCCATTGTTGCTTCAGGCCCAGGCTTTTCAGCAGCAGAACCAGCAACAGTACACCCAAGCCCAAGTGTAGAGTAGGCAGAGAGGTTTCCAGCAGAGGGGACCCGCAGCCAGAGGACAAGGTCAGGCAATGATGATGGCTATGGATGAAGAAGTTGCACCAGGTGAGGTAGTAGCATGTACTATTCTCGTCAACTCCTCTCCAGCATCGGTATTATTTGTTTCTGGTGCATCGCATTCATTCATGTCTGCACGATTCGCAACACTGATAGGATTGGAGCCCGAGTCATTATCAGTGAGGCTCAATATACTTACTGGTAATGGTCTTGTGGGAGTAGATCGAGTGTTTTCCTCGTGTCGGATCGTAGTTAGCGGTAGAGAGTTCCCCACTAGATTCATAGAGTTACCCCGGAGTTTTTATTTTCCACTAGTATTCCAGGCGAGCCAGAGTTTTTATTTTCCAGAGGCGCCGTGGAGCCATCTCCCCCAGTATTGCGGATGACAGTAGCAGTAATACAGTTACCCCGGATAGTTGAAGAGTTTCCAGATGTCTTCCCAGGAGAGCTTCCAGGGATGTCGCCAGAACGGGAGATCGAGTTCACTATAGACTTGATCCCCGGGACAGCACCAGTATCAAAGCGAGTATACAGGATGGCGCCTTAAGAGTTGGAGATTTTGTACAAGATGATTGAAGAACTGAGGACCAAGGGATTCATTCGTGCAAGTGGATCGCCTTGGGGAGCCCCGATGCTTCTTGTGAAGAAGAAGGATGGTACGTCCAGATTATGTGTAGATTATCGTACCTTGAACTCAGTGACAATCAAGAACAGATACCCTCTCCCGAGGATAGATGACTTGTTTGATCAACTCAAAGGGGCTTCAGCGTTCTCGAAGATAGACTTGCGGTCAGGATACCACCAGATTAGAGTTAAAGAGCAGGACATTCCGAAGACAGCTTTTCGATCTAGGTATGGACATTGGGAGTTCCTTGTTATGCCCTTTGGAGCAACTAATGCGTCAGCCGTATTCATGGACCTCATGAATCGCATTTTCATGCCTTACTTGGATCAGTTCGTGATCGTGTTCCTAAATGACATCCTAGTCTACAGCAAGAGCGACGCCTAGCACGAACAGCATCTCAGAATCGTCTTTCAGACGCTTAGGCAGCACCAGTTGTACGCCAAGTTCAGTAAATACGAATTCTCGCTCGATCGTATTTCGTACTTGGGTCACATCATTACCCGAGGAGGAGTGGAAGTGGATCCCCAGAAGATTGTGGCTATCGAGTCATGGCCAGTACCTGGCTCAGTGGCGGAGGTTCGCAGCTTCCTTGGATTAGCCGGCTACTACCGGCGATTTGTTTCAGATTTTGCTAGGATTTCAGCGCCGATGACCCAGTTGACCCGCAAGGATGTACAGTTTGCTTGGACAGCAGAGTGTCAGGAATCATTTGAGAAGTTGAAGCAAGGTTTGATAACGGCTCCCATTCTCACACTTTCAGATGGGACCGAAGGAGTCACAGTTTATTGCAACGCTTCAGGCAGAGGATTGGGGTGTGCCTTGATGCAGCATGGGAAGGTAATAGCTTATGCATTGCGTCAACTTCGTGATCATGAGAAGAATTACCCGACCAACGACTTGGAACTGACGGCGGTAGTGTTTGCGCTTAAGCTTTGGCGGCACTACTTGTATGGAGATAGAGTGGAGATATTTACTGATCACAAGAGCCTGAAGTATGTTTTCACCTAGAAGGACCTTAACATGCGACAGAAAAGATGGCTCGAGCTACTGGTGGACTACGATGTGGATTTGCAGTATCACCCAGGGAAGGCCAACGTTGTAGTAGATGCCTTGAGCATGAGAGCTGGAGTTTATTTCCTGACGGCGCAACCAGAGTTATTGGCAGATCTTCAGAAGATGGGAATTAAAGTGGTTCTTCCTACCAACGTGGCATTGATGGCCAGTCTAAAGGTTCAGTCCAGCATAGTTGAGAGGATTCGGATGGCGCAGTCTACAGATTCCAAGATTCAGCGACTCAGAGCAGAGTGTGAGGCAGGAAGAAGGCCAGAGTTGTGCATTCATGAAGATGGTACACTTTGGCACGGCACACGTCTTTGTGTATCCAGTGGAGATATCAGACAGGAGGTCATGGCAGAAGCTCATAGTTCACAGTATTCTATTCATCCCGGTAGTACGAAGATGTATAGAGATATTCATCAGCATTTCTGGTAGAATGGCATGAAGAAGGAGATAGCCCGGTTTGTCTCTCGGTGTTTGGTTTGCCAGCCGGTTAAAGCTGAACATCAGAGGCCCGCTGGACTTCTTCAGCCCTTGCCGATTCCAGAATGGAAGTGGAAGCATGTGACCATGAATTTTGTGACTGGATTGCCTAGATCCCCAGCTGGTTGAGATGCTATTTGGGTTATAGTTGACAGGCTCACAAAGGTGGCTCACTTTCTTCCGTTCAGAGTTGGACAGTCGACGGCTCAGCTAGCAGAAATGTACCTTAGGCAGATTGTCAGGCTTCATGGTGTGCCCGTCAGTATCACCTCGGACCGAGATTCAAGATTTACATCACACTTTTGGCACAGCTTGCAAGAGAGTTTGGGAACTCACCTTCAGTTTAGCTCAGCTTATCACCCGCAGACAGATGGTCAGTCGGAACGCACAATCCAGACTCTTGAAGATATATTGAGATCTTGTACCCTTGACTTCGATGGTTCGTAGGAAGATCACCTGCACCTGGTGGAATTCTCATACAACAATAGTTTTCAGGCCAGTATTCAGATGGCCCCGTTCGAGGTACTGTATGGTAGGAAGTACAGATCCCCGTTAGCCTGGGATGATATTGGAGAGAGGCAGATGCTTGGCCCAGAGACGATTGCCCAGACAGTTGAAGTGGTCAGAAGGATCAGAGATCGCCTTCGAGTGGCCCAAGATCGCTAGCGCCATTGGGCCGATGCTCATCGACGTCCTTTAGAGTTTGCTTTCGGCGACCATGTGTTCCTTAGGATCTCGCCTAACCGCGGCGTCATTCGCTTTGGCATACGGGGAAAGCTTAGTCCTAGGTATATAGGGCCGTTCGATATCCTGGAGCGAGTAGAAGATGTATCCTATCGTCTCGCTCTTCCGCCGTCGCTAAGTGAGGTGCATGATGTATTCCATGTGTCCCAATTATGACGGTACATCCCAGACCCGAGCCATATTCTAGACCATTCGGAATTGGTTGTTGGTACCAACCTTTCGTATGAGGAGAGGCCCGTGTCTATATTAGACCGGAGAGAAAAGATACTCAAGAACAAGACTATTAGCTTAGTCCGTGTTGCTTAGGGTCATCACTCTCTAGGTGAGTCAACGTGGGAGCGTGAGGACGACATCCGATCGCGATATCCCGACTTGTTTGACTCGTAAGGTATAATGTCTTCCTTATGCCTTATGCTTTCCATCCCTTGCTTGCATGTATGATTGTTTGATTGTTTGCTTAGTGTGGCTTAATTGTGGATAGCATAGATGGCTCTTACATCTCTAAGCATCTTGATTTAAATTCCGAGGACGAAATTCTTTTAAGGTGAGTAGAGTTGTAATGCCCGTATTTCGGAATACGTATTTTAATTAGACGTATATGTATTTCGGACCCGTATTTTATTTTCTCAGACTCTGGCCTGTAATTGTATTTTTGGCTTAACTTGCGGATTTGGTTTTCTCGTAAAACGGGTTTTTGGACCTGGCGTGGTTTTATTTTATGGAGAAGGAATTGGTTTGGTTTGGTTTAGTATGCATTGTACCACACTTAGCTAACCTCCACCCTCAACACAACATACCCTCCCTCATTAAAATCCTACCTAACTTTCTCTCCTTATAACTTCTATTAATTTCTTCATCTTCTTCTTCCTTCCTCCACACAACACCAACACCATAGGCAAGTACACCCTGCCACCAAATGAGAACCCTATTATATTTGTCCATTAGCTAGATTAGGCCATGGTGAACAATATTAGAACTTGGCATTTTATGATTTAGAGCTTCCATTTTTCTAGATATAAGTTTTAACCATTTTCGAATTTTCTTGGTTTTGATCTATTAAACTTCGATTTTTTGCTTGATTTGAGGCTTTCATGTGGAAGAGAATCCAATTTTACACAAGTTAGAACTTTGAAATTCCAAATTTGGTTTTGTTTTGGCTAAGTTATGAAGATTTGAAATTTAGGGTTCTTGGGGTCTTTCTCTCAGCCAGATGGAGAAGATGGCCCTCGGCCTGTGCTCTTTAGCGCAAGGCCGGACTGCGCGACTCCTCGGCCAGCACATTGTGCTGAGCTGACCTGCGCTGGCGCTCTTTAGCTCCAGCGCCTTCCATCCCCTAGCGCACTCGAACGTTGTGCAAGCCGATCCCCAGCGCACTTAACTGCTGCGCAGGTCGCTCTCAGCTCGGCTCGGCTCCAGCGTAACCCGTCCCTAGCGCAGCTCACTCCCAGCTCGGCTTGGCTCCAGCGCAACTCGACCCTCTGCGCAACCTGCTCCCAGCGCAAGCCGACCCTACCGCAACCCAACCTCAGCGCAGTTCATTCCCCTGCGCAGTCCATTCCCCCAGCGCAATCTGATCCCCTGCGCAACCCACTTGCCCATGATGGTTTGGTTTTATTTCTTGGACTTGGCTTCTCTTTGTGGATTGGAGTTTTGAGATTTTGTCCCACACAACACGACTGTCTCGACCCAACACGACCTGGCACGGATCTTGGTGTTTTGCTTATGACTAGTACGGTTTTCGTGAATTCTGTGAAGTATGATTTTAGTACTTCTGATCTTCTTGATAGTGACTCGATGGGGTGCGCTCTTAACTTGTGACCTGTGATCCCTGATTAATCTCTGTAACTGGATGGACAACTTGATAGTGGCCCGTGGCGGCGCACTCCTGACTTGTAACTTGTAACTTGTAACTTGTAACTTGTAACTTGTAACTTGACTTGACTTGATGCTGTTGCGACGGCTAACTTGACTCATATGATCAACTCTGACTCCGTGGGTGTTCATTCTTGCTGCTTTGTGCAATCCACTTGTCTTGTCTTGCATCATGTCTAGGACGTGACTCCCTGGTTACCACGGTCAGGAATTCACATTAAATATATGGATTAGGCTAATGACTAGACCAAACTATAGTTCATGGAAAATTTTCAGTCACATGCGATCTCGTTATCTGGGCGCTTTAAACGGACTAGTAGCCTGCCGACGAGTAGGGCACATTTCCAGCACACTATCATATGTTGTACCCTCTAAGTCACCTAAGGGTATATCGTCTCCTGGGCGATGTACCCAACCATACTCTCAACCCGCGAAAGGATAACTGGATAGTCTGCAGGGCTTGGGACTGGGAATTTCTCATTTGCATCTTGTTAGTAACTAGGCTTGTGATAATCCTAGTTAGTTAAGTAGTAAGCCGTAGTATTTGTTTGGCCGTTTGTGAATGGATGGTGTCCAGCCTTGTCTAAGTCTCGTCTAGTCCCAGTACCTGGTACTCCTGAACATGATTGTTTTACTTATCTTTAACAATAAATGGGTAGAGACATAATGCTATTCAGTCGAAGGGTTACAACCCCGGTCCTTGTTTGGTTTACGGGATGTAACCTGGCTCCCGGAATGGTTCCACGTCCCTAGTCGTTTATTGTCCTATTGTACTTTTTATTACTTGTACTTTTCTTCTATTCTTTATGTTCTGATATGCTGGCTTTTGTTCTTATTTCGTGGCCTCCTTGTGGCACTCGCTCTTTTTGGGGTTTGACCCAGCTGATTTTGTGTGGCCAGATTTCGGAGCAGCACCCGAGGATCTACCGAACTTCCAGCCCGATGGTGGCGACTAAAAGGAACCCAGGCTACGAGTGGGTTTTCCATTTTGATTCGCTCACTACGTTGTAAAATTATTCTTTTGAGGCGTTTAGCCGACGAGCGCCTGTTAGCTCGATGCATATTTACTTACTGTCTGCCTACAGGCTGTAAACATGATTAACAAATCCTAGGGTTGATCATGTATGACTTAATTCTTGCTAGTCCTCACATTTTGTACGACTAGCTTCATGATCAGCTGAATATGTAATATTTGGGACGCCTTTTATTGTATATTTGGTAGTCTAACATCTTGTAACTATATTACTTGCTTGAGATTGAGACAATAGGCTTGACCTTAAGAGACCGTTGGCTTGTAGTAAACCCTCATATATCTAGACAGCCGTGACCGTATAGAGGTGGATTCCATTTCAATATACGTAGCTGGCTATGTACGCCCCCGCTCTCCAGTATTCTGGTTCTGGGGCGTAACAATGGTCAATTTGAAAGCCACAATATTAATTTTAGTTCTTGTTTTGCAATAGCATTTGCATGGTCAGTTTGTAAGTTAAAATATTAATTCTTATATTTTTGTGTGCAGATTGATTGATGAGTTCGGATTACGTCGTTCGAGTTTGATGCTGGAAAATTAAAGTTGAGCGCTAAATAGTAGTAGATTTTGTTATGTAATAGACTTTGTTTTTGTTCTCAATATTACTTTCTATTGAGACTTTGTATGGATTTTTATTGAGACTTTGTATGGATTTCTATTAAGACTTTGTATGGATTTGAGATATTTTAATATATGATAATGTTGGTACATTAAGTTTTATTATCTGGGAAGTTAGTTTTGTTTAATTATATGAAAATAAATATATAAATGAAATCAATTTATATTTAATATATTCCGATGATATTTGAAGACGTTTACTGTGTTCTTCATTTGAATTAGATAACAATTGTAAGGTATCGTGGCATTAATAATAATCATGATTTTCATGTTTAGACAACACATAAAAAGTGTTGTGAAAAATAATCTAACATTAAGTTGACACCTACAGATTGTCGTGAAATGAATATTAAACGTCATTGAAAATCTGTCATCATAAAGTGATTCTATGGCAGTTTTGTCGAGTCGTCGAAAGTCCACAAAAATTTATTACAACACTTCTCAACTATCATTGAATTACTTTAAGATGACACCTTTTTCATGCCATGAAATTTCTTTACACGACATTCAGAATGTATCGTAATAAAAATATTACATAGCACTTTGGAAGTGTCGTTGAAAATAAATAAACTTTCTACGACACCCCTCTACTCAGCACTTAAAAAGTGTCGTGAAAAGAGTATAACGACACTTTTAGAGTGTCGTTATAACACTATTTTGCTGTAGTGGGTCCTTTACAAAAATCGACTTTCCCAAGGGGCCTCTGTGCAAAAGAAGAATTCAAATCCCTGTTAATAGCCAACCCCCCTCTGTTTCAACCTTCGGCTTCAGTTTGGGATAATCCCAATCCTTAATGATGAACCAAAGGCAGAATTTAAATCCTATTCTCCTAAATCCCAAATAGGAGACAAGCCATATCCTTAACCTTGATTTGGCCGATCAGAAATTCCAGTAATTGAACTTGGCATCCCTCCAAAAAAATTCATATCCGTTCAAATCCTTTGGATAAAACATATATCGATCTCCCTTATCACCTACCACATGTATATATATATATGGAGGAGAGCAGCTCTTCCTTTCCCTAAACCCTAGAAGTCGGTCGCCTGTTCTTCTTCAAATCAAGGACGAGGCTTAGAGGGTCGTCACACAGAGGCTTTGATTTTCCTCTCACAGGTAATCCTCTAATCTCACCAATTAATCTCTTTTACAATAGTTTATTTGACCATAATCCAATAGATAGCAAACAGTCGAGTTAATGCTTGAAAGGAACTAAGCACAAATGAGCATAATCCGGAGTTAGTCTCCCTGTACCCATGTGTCAATAGGTCATAAGTGCATATGGATGATTACTGGAGGTTCAATTCACAGGCATGGGGGTTAATGTGCCATGGATAGGTTGTAAATATGAAGTAGTGACATGTTGGTATCAGTAACACAAGGAACGTAGGTAGCAGTCGTAGACTGAGGGGAGTATCAGATGGTGTCAGACCCTTTGACACTTGGGGTATCACAAGGGTGCATAACAAATGGGTAGATGTATCAACCTATAAGTGATTATCAGAACAGTAGATAGAGTTTTCCTATAACTTTGTACAGACAGACACTTGGGAGGCAGTAGTGTCACGACCCGCTCCCGAATAATCGGACACGAGTTGGACACGCCCAGCCTTCGTTGTTAGACACGACGAAGTAAGCTGTACCAATCTAGGGAAAATCTATCCAGATAAACATGACAAGTACAAATCATAGCTTCTATAAACATATTTCAGAATCAAAGTAAAGTACAAGTCTACAAGTTATTACATTCATCCAGCTAAAATAAAGTTTGATAGTCTCAATACAAGGAAAATATAGAAACTACTAAAGGTAATGCTCTAGGCTTCCTCAGCCTCTAAGTCAAGAGCAACTCCAGCTGGCTCTCCTGCATCTACTGGCTCTGGCCATAATAGGTATCACACAGAGCCTCCAACTCACCTGCAACATATCCTAGTCAGGAGCGGAGAAAAGTACAGTTCTAGGTAATGAACAAGAACATGATATAGAAATGAGTACATGAGAACATGAAAATGAAATACAGGAAATGAACAGGAAGTACAGGAATGTAAGTACATGAATGTAAAGTACAGGAAATGTAAAGTACATGAATGAAACTATAATCCTGAAGTACATGACATGACAAGTGCCCAATGTTTGAAATACAAATAGCCTATGTGACCGGCTGGGGTGAGTACAGGAGCATGTACATGAGTACATGAATAAGGTACGGCTTAGGGCCCGCGTGCACGATACGGGGCCTAAGCTATCTACATGAATATAGTAACTGGGGTTTGGTCACATAGCCAGTGTATTTCTCCACCCGACACAAGTAAGTACAAGAACAGGAAGTACATGGTACAAGATATCGTGTCATGACGTGTCACAGGAAAAGTACAAGATATGTAAATGCACAAGACCATAGAAAAGTACTTGCCTTGCTCCGGGAAATCAAGTGTACTAGATGGAGCTGGATGTCCTCCTGAATAATATTTGATACAAGTTGCTCAAGTTCTACCCATGACACCAGCTAATTTAAGTTTAAGTAATTATCCCAATTATTCATTAAGGAACTAATCTTATAGAAGAACTATTTAAATCTAGATAACTACTCATTAAAAGAGTTACATACATTATCCACTTACTAATGTAAGGAAGTTCCAATAAATATTAACAAGACTAAAATTATACTGAAGCTATTTATTCAACTCAAGTCCTCTAAGCCCAAGCCAAATTTATATGAGTCCAGCAATCTTAAACATAACAGGACCTTTCATCACTCACAAAGGCTGACAACCAATACTCTTGCTTCATGGCAAGAGTCCATATTAACCCGTCACTCTTGAATCAAATCAAAACATTGCTAATCTACCAAACCCAAGAATGAACCACACAATCTAATGGAAATTATACAATCAACTCCCATGCACCAGCAGATAGGGACTATACTCCCAAGTTAAACAATTTCGAATTAAAACATTCCCCACCCCTGCATTCAAAATCCAATATTGCAACACTAAGAAATCCAAGGATTTAACCTACGGCCCAATAACTTCAACTGTTTGGAAAGATGAACACAATTAATATACAACCAAATTGAAAACCCAACCCAAGAATTTCATAAAAACCACAGAAAATTTATACCACATTTATACAAAAAATGAATGTAAATAGAAATCATTCAAATATTCAATGCAATAAGCAGTCTTCAATGCTAATTCCAATCCCTGGACACGTACGTACTTCTCGGACACAATCCGCAGGGACACGAGCATCAATCTTGAAGGTACGAAAACAGACACACACGCAATACATGAACAAAAAATAGCACCCGCACAATCAACAGTATCCTTACACGCACGCAAGCAATATGCCACCCAATCTACCAACCCTGACATCGAACACACGAACCGAACAAAACTCATAACTAAATTAACATGGAAACCTAAAATCAAGAGGGAAGACTACATATACCTGAAGAGAAATCCGTCTGTAACTGAGGATATGTTCCAAGAGTTGGGGCACGGCTTTATAACAGCAACCCAGACACAATTCCCGAAATACAAATCAAGCTCGCTAGATACGAACACAGCTCCGAACGAGCACTGGATACAAGAGAAGTAATTCAAATTTTTGAAAGAAAACGTGACATCAATAATAGGGCATATGATTTTTACCTGTGAAAATCTGATCGCCGAAACAACTTGATCGAAGGATCGGTCGTGGCTAAATCAATCGAGAACACGAACCACTCGATGGAAGACACAGCAACTAAACAATGATCTAGATTGATTCAAACCACCTCCAGTTTGAGCCTAAACAGAGAGTGATACTCAAATAAAAAATTATAATAAAATGAATCTTCGATTCACGAACGCAGATCAAAAACTAGAATTCAAACTGACCTAAAAAATTCATGAACAAAACTAGGGAGAAAGTATCGAGGACTTACTGTCGTTCGATCCTTACAGGGAACCTTCGAATTAACCGGAGATGCAACAAACGATCGGCTCTCTGTCGTCCGATTAAATGAGATCTGAAGTTCAACCGAAATTTAGATCGATCCCCAACAATTGAGATGGAAACGGTCGTCGAACTCACCGTTCATGCAAACGAAGAACATCGCCGCCTGGGGAACGCCGAGAGGTCGAAGCGCCGCTGGAGAAAAGTTGCTGCCGCTGCCGAAGTCATCGCCGGAGACTCGCTTGGTCGCCGCTGCGGTCTCAGCCAGAGATGGCTATGACGCCGGAGACTCGCTGGAGACTCGTCGTCGTCATCACCGTCGACGTTGAAAAAAATTAGGGCTAGAGCTCGAGAATTTGGGGAAGACTCTCGGAAAGAGGAGAAAGAAATCAGACTGAGCTCTCACTTTCTCTCTCCACTCAATTTTAATGAAAGAATAGGTAATTTTGCATTAAACCCCCTGCTATAATTTGTTTTTATATGAGTCCCACCAGTTTTAGTAAATTTCTAGAATCACCCTCCTCCTTTTCATATATTACACTGAGTACATGAATTAGTTAGAAAAGTGAATGAGAGGGCCCCAAGTTTGTTACAACAAACTTTCAAAATTAAAATTTCTGCTCCTAACTACTTTCCCTCCAAAAGTTTAAATCACAATATTTATTATTTAAAACTAAACTTATTATTTTATTAGAAAACTTTAATGTCTCAAAAATAGGAAAGTGGAGTTACAAATCTCCCCCCCTTGAAAAATTTCGTCCTCGAAATTCAAAAACTACAAAATAAGTCTCAAAAATCACACAAGTAATTTATTGAAATCAAATTTTTCTGAAAACTTGAATACAATCAAGCAAACAAAGTAGGATAGCGGTCTCGCATCTCGTCCTCACGCTCCCATGTGGACTCTTCCGGAGAGTGATGTCTCCACATGCCTCGAACAAACGATATAGTCTGGTTTCGCAGGCGCTTCTCTCTTCGATCAAGAATCTCCACTGGCTGCTCCTCGTAGGTCAAGCTCGGACCCACATTTAGCACTGAATAGTCCACCACATGGCTCGGGTCCGGAATGTAGCGTCGAAGCTGAGACACGTGGAAAACGTCGTACACTCCCTCCAAGCTAGCTGGTAGTGCCAGTCGATATGCCACCTCGCCAATCCGTGCCGTCACATCGAAAGGCCCGATGTACCTCGAACTGAGCTTCCCGCCTCTGCCAAAACGAATGACGCCCCTAGTCGGCGAGATCTTCAGAAACACTCTATCTCTAACCGCGAACTCCAGTGGCCGTCTGCTACTGTCCGCCCAGGGCTTTTGTCGATCCTGTGCAACTCTGAGACGCTCCCTGATCAGTCTGACTTTTTTAGCTGAGTCTACCACCATCTTTGACCCAAACAAAGCCCGCTCGCCAACATCGTCCCAAGATAAAGGTGTGCGACATCTCCGCCCATATAGCACCTCGAACGGTGTCATCTCGATGCTAGCCTGATAACTGTTATTATAGGTAAACTCCACTAGATGTAAGTGATCCTCCCATGAACTACCGAACTCGAGTCCGCAAACCCGCAGTATATCCTCCAGTATCTGAATGGTCCTTTCGGACTGCCCGTCTGTCTGTGGATGATTGACAGTGCTAAACTTTAACTGTGAACCCAAGCTCAGCTGTAAACTCCTCCAGAAATATGATGTGAAGTGGCTGTCTCTGTCTGAAATGATGCTCACCAGCACCTCGTGAATCCTTACGATCTGACGCATATAGAGGTCTGCAAGCTTCTCGATCGACAGCCCAACCTTGAACGGAATAAAGTGAGTAGACTTCGTCAATCTGTCCACGATAACCCAAATAGCATTCTTGCTACTGGGCGTACGCGATAAACCAGAGACGAATTCCATGGTGATATGCTCCCACTTTCATTCCGGAATAGGTAAAGGCTGGAGTAATCCTGCTGGTCTCTGCGCTCCGCCTTGACTTACTGGCACACAAGGCATCTGGAAACAAATCTGGCAACCTCTTATTTCATCCCATACCACCAAACATACTTTCGCAGATCCTTATACATCTTGGTAGATCCAAGATGAATAGAATACTGCCACTGGTGGGCTTCCTGCATCACCTCCTCCCGCAAATCCTTGGACACACACAACCGGTTCCCGTGCCTCAGGGATCCATCCGCTGCAATGGTGAAGTCGTCGAGCAATCCTGCCTCTGCCTGGCCTCTGAGACATCGGAGTCCCTCATCAAGAAACTGGGCCTCCTTGATCTTCTCCAACAGTCCTGACTGTATCTGCAAGTGCATCAGCTGCCCGATAACTCATCAATCTGAGCCTTCAACTCTGCAGCTTCCTTCGGGTTGATCTTGTAGCAATACTGGGACTTCGGTGCTGATCCGGGCACTAGGTCGATGCTGAACTCCACATCTCGATCTAGCGGCAATCCTGGCAACTCCTCGGGAAAGACGTCGAGATACTCTACAATCAGCGGATGCGACAACTCCTGTTCTTCTGCAACTGCTCCGAAGTAGACTCCCTCTGGCCTCTCTGTAACTCGTCTGCTGATCTCGAACGGTGGAACTCCAGGCGGGCTGAAAATCACCTTCCCTTCATGGCAATCTATTACGGCAAACTGCTCGCTCATCTAGTCGATGCCGAGGACTATATCAAATTCGGGCAATGGTATCACCAGAACTCGAGCCCTAAGCTCCCTTCCAGCTATAGTGATAGAGAAATCTACCATCTCACTAACTGGCACTACCCCTCCTGTCATAATCCGACAGTTCCTCCTAGTGGGCTTGGGTGTGAAGCTGTGTCTATGCAGAAACTCATATGATACAAAGATATGGGTGGCTCCAGAATCAAACAATGTAATGGCTGGAAAAGAATGTAAAAGGATAGAACCTGTGATCACATCTGGCACTGCCTCATCCTCCTCAACTGTGGCCATGACGTAAGCACATTCCTGCTTTGGTGGTCCCCTCTGCTGCTGGTGCTGTGCAGAACGCTGTTGCTGAGTTGGTAATGCATAAACCCTCTGTGGTGCAGCTGGTAGAGCTCTGGGTGGTGCAGGTGGTGGTCCTCCAGCTCCTCGTGGTCCTCCTGTCAGTCGAGCTGCAACCTATGGACAGTCCCTCGTCGTCGTCATTATCGTCGACGTCGAAAAAAATTAGGACTAGAGCTCGAGAATTTAGGGAAGACTCTCGGAAAGAGAAGAAAGAAATGAGACTGAGCTCTCACTTTCTCTCTCCACTCAGTTTTAAAGAAAGAATAGGTAATTTTGCAATAACCCCCCGGCTATAATTCGTTTTTATATGAGTCCCTCCGGTTTTAGTAAATTTCCAGAATCACCCTCCTCCTTTTCATATATTACATTGAGTACATGAATTAGTTAGAAAAGTGAATGAGTGGGCCCCAAGTTTGTTACAATAAACTTTCAAAATTAAAATTCCTACTCCTAACTACTTTCCCTCCAAAAGTATAAATCACAATATTTATTACTTAAAACTAAACTTATTATTTTATTAGAAAATTTTAATTTCTCAAAAATAGGAAAGTGGAGTTACAAGTAGGTCATACAAGAGATGAACCTTGCACTAGACCTTCACCTATCAAACCCAGAGTAAAGAGGAAAACACATACCACAGTAAGAGAAAGTTAAGGTTAGGATGATAGGTGAACTGAGTATAGAAAATAAAGAGTATCAGTAGTATATTCGAATATCAAGAAAAAAGGGTTAGAATCAGAGTTCATAGTTGGTATTAGTTTCACAAGGTGCACTAATGCCTAGAATGTATCAAGGACACCAGTCTTAAAGGAAACAAATGGGACAGCCTACTAGGCCAATGAGATTTCCTATGTGTAAGCTGAGTTTTGAGCAGCTATGTCTATGAAGAAGCCTAGATACAAGAATTTACCCATGTGAAGCCTACAGGCTGGCCCTGTATAGACTAGTAGGCCATGTATAGATAACCATAACAAAGTTATGTGTTGAGAATATAGGTGTAGATAGAGTATCTAGGACCAGGAATGTCATTATGTAATACGTTTGATGACTAAGCAAGTTTGATGTTCGAGAGTTATCTCAGTTGGATAATAAGGAAAACCTAGGTGAAAACCATTAGCGGTAGTCCTAGATATAGGGGATGGGGAGTCATACAACCAAGCACGAGTACAGGTGGAGGGTATTAACTGTCACTTAGGAATAGGGAGGTAGGTAGGTGGCAGTACCCCTACAAGACACGAGGAAATGTGTACATCAAGTCAGTAAAGCCAGGGTATAGATTTTTACCTACAGGTACAAGTGGAGTGGGGTGATATGCACAGGTAAATGGATAGGCCCTTACCTGTGAATGAGTACCCAGAGTAGTTACAGGTTTGATAAATATCCAAGTTTAGGGGAAAGTCATCCATACCAGATCTGCAGGATACATGTAGTGAAAGGAGTTAATGTTGTAGCCTGTAGGAAGGATACACATTGTTAGAGTCATGGGTGGATACATTAGATGAAGGCATCATATAAGTGAGAACTCTGGTACCTATATAGCAACAAGTAGTACAGCTATCCCCATGGACTTCCAAATAAGAGCTGCCCGTAGCATGTACCAATATCAGTAACATTGGTGGCAGTAGCCGTAACATGAAAGTTGGGAAATAATGTTGTATGGCAGGGGAGACCTTGAGGCAATCAAGCTCTGCAAGGTTGTCCCACCAAAACCAGGGATAAAATGGTAAAGCAAAGATCGAGTGTTAAGAGTTTTACTAGTACAGGGGTGTCCCTATGGTTCCAAAAATAAGATATTCCCTTGTAAAGGTAAATTAGTCAGCAATGAAGGGTAGCTTTAATGAAGATCCAGACATTCATAAACAGATAACTGTTACCAGGAAATGACAAGTAATCTATGGGTAACAATGAGGGGTAAGTGGGAGTAACCTGATGCAAGAGCAACAAGGGTATAGTCTAAATAAGGAAAGGTATCCTAGAGGAACAATAGTAATGGGGTATATATGACATAAGGACAAGTAGGGTATGTGGTCAGTGTAGAGGAGCAAGTGAACATCTAGAACATGGTTAAAGGGACATGTGTAAGGGAACATATATATATATATATATATATATATATATATATATATATATATATATATATATATATATATATATATATATATATATATATACAAAGAAGAGACTAATAGTATAGAATTAACTAAGCTAGGGTAAGTAAGTAGTGGTATATATCTGAGTTGTTGTATAGGATAAGGGGTATTGTGTCTTAAAGAAGCAACCTTAGGAATATGAAGTCATAGAAACTAAGGGCAAAATAGATAGGGCAAATCTTAATGTTCTAATATCATTATTGACACGAATAATTCATAAAACAGGTTCATTGGACTTTGAATCAGCACTTGGCCCGTGCCAGCAGCTCAGGAC
Organism: Iris pallida; assembly: GCA_029216955.1. NCBI lineage: Eukaryota > Viridiplantae > Streptophyta > Magnoliopsida > Asparagales > Iridaceae > Iris > Iris pallida. The sequence continues at coordinate 348,953 of JANAVB010002197.1, read as the reverse complement.
CACAGGCAAGTATACCTTGCCCTTCTTTACAGCTTTATTACATGCTATTCTTTTTTCATCACCCAGTTGATCTTGATTTGATTGCTGACATGTGCTTCTTCATGATTATATAGTCCTTGTTCACAGTTAGCCTTATAGCTTTATTGGACATGTTTTACTTGTACTGGATTGAGTTGTATCGTAGGATGACCGTGTTATAAACTGAACTGCTATTCCCTTATTTCGATTTCTTACAATATGCGAGTCCACATACGGGGCGAGGGTTGACCGTTTGTACCTGCGAGTCCACATTTGGGGCGAGGGTGACCTGTCTTGAATTGACCTGCGAGTCCACATTCGGGACGAGGGTTAGTGATTAGTTCAAACCTGTGAGTCCACACTCGGGGCGAGGGTTTGGTATTCCATTGATCTCTTGTTTACTTGTTCTTTCTGCAGTTCATTTATGCATAGTTGTTCATATATTCATGTCTCGTGTTCGTTTAGTCTTTTCCTGTTTATATCCTGGATTTCCTTCATGCATGATAAACTGTTAGAAAGGCTTGTATATTATGTATATTGCTAGTCCTCTGAGGACCTGATGATCTCTTCAGGTTTAGCCGAGCATTGAGCCAGGTGTACGCGAGCAGTCTTGAGACAACATTGGACGACGGTACCCTTGCAGACGAGATTGTCTTGGAGTAGCAGTTGTCCTCAGTTGTTTCATGTCTTTACTTTATTCCATCTATTTGTAGTGGATTTGTGTCCACCAGAAGTGACATGGATTCTGGATAAACTTGATATTCTATTTTTCAGTCTCATTTGAGTTAGTTGATTGTGTCATATTTATGTGGATGAGATCTAGACTGCCATGTTAGTTCCATAGACTCTGTGACTTGTGTATATTAGACAGCTCCCGAATAATCGGACACGAGTCGGACACGTCCAGCCTTCATTGTTAGACACAATAAAGTAAGCTGTACCAAAAGCTAGGAAAATCTAACCAGATAATCAAGACAAGTAAAAATCACAGCATCTATAACGTATCCCAGAAAGATTACCATAATCCACAAATCCAGATATCATAAGGTACCAGAATCAAGAAATGAAAAGTGCTATGAACTCTAAAGTCAACATCTAAAAGTAAAGCTAAGTAGTCTAAACCTGAAGCCTCAAGCTAAGTCTCATCCTACTCAGCTAATATCCTGGGCTCTGGCCTATAGAGTAGAACAATATCCTGCAAGCACCTGTAACATATCCTAGTCAAGAGCGGAGCTAAGTATATCCAAGGAAATGAACATGAACATCATGGTATGAACAAGAAACAGGAAATATATATAAAGAACGAGAAATGAGACAAGACATGAAACTGAGCAGGAAATACTGAAAGTAAAACAGGGAACATGATAAGAGTCCTGAACATGAAATACAACCTGAACATGAAGTACAACCTGAACATGAAATACAACCTGAACATGAAATACAACCTGAATCCTGAAATGTGCAAGATTGAAATACATCTAGATTGTGTGATCGGCTTGGGTAGATACAATGAACATGAAATGGTACGGCTTTGGTCCTGCGTGCACGATGCGGGTCCTAAGCTATTCACATGAATAGTAACATGGTTTGATCACATATTTATAGTATTTTCCCTTCCAGACACAAGTAATCCATGAAACATGAAACCAGACAATACCGTGATATATCATGTCAACAAGGAGATACAGGAATGAATATACAAGACATAAAAAATGAACAAGTTCGAGGAGTATACTTGTCTTGCTCAGGGTGATCGAGAATATAAGGAAGATCTGTGAGTCCACCTGATAATGGGTACAGGTTGGTTAAGTTCTAAACAAAGTTATTTTATACTCTACAAACTAACTATAGGTTAAATAATATTACTAATTATTAAAGTAGAATATCCGTAATAGCAAAGAGATAATTTAGCTAAATATAATCTAATCATAGTATTAGATATATCTAAAATTAATTTAGAATTATAATCATTAGTTTAGAAATATAGTTAGCAATAAAATAATACTAATAAAGTTTGTAATTTGTTCAAGTCAAGTTTTTTTTATATAGAAGAATCCATACCAATGTTCAACTAAAATAATAACACCAATAATAATAACAGCCTATCCTTTACTCATTCCTACTCCTTACTAGTCCAAGTAGCTTGGCCATACATCACAGACCTGAATCTCAAGTTCACATTTACTTTAGCCCAACAATCTGTTGTAAAAAAGATTCACATGGATTCAAAACTCAATTTAAATTCCTACTGCAGCACCGCATACCAAATCACCAACTCAATCTAATTGACTGTCTTCTATCTGCTGAAGTAATATAGGCAGGCCCAGAGAGTTATATTGTAACCACTACAGGCTAAAACTCACTTTGATTTCCATGGCTACTCTACCATTACTAACTCAGAAGAAGCAGGAATATACAATTTAAAATTTAAACAAATAGTGAAAGAATTATATAAAGGAATAATTTATATAAATGATCAAATCCAAAATTAAGCTTCAACTTAAATAACTCCCAATCTTGCTATGGCCGACTCCCATCCCGAACATGATCTGGACATGATCCCAACCTTTAAAAATAGGATTGTACATAGCCATCTTCATAACCTTACTCGAGCTCAGCAACACATATTCCAGTTAAATATGGAAACCACAGCTATAGCCCACACCAATCGTTACAATAATAATTTACAAAATTATATGGAAATTAAATCTATAACCAAACTTAACATTAGTCCAGCTATACAGATTATCCCAACCAAAATCGAAAGTTCAAAGAACATTCAAATTAAATACCCTGCCAACACTTAGACCCCGACCCAGGTACAGAGTCTTCCAGTCCAACCTCAAATAGCAGTCAACACCAGAACGATCAACGCCTAAACACAACCAACGCTTGGACACGAACAACTTCAACTGGACACGAGCTACTGGACACGAATACCTAACTTCCTGCATCCGAACATAATCCTGCCCCCAATACCCCATCAATTCTAGATACAAAGTGATACGTTCTTCATCGTCAAGAAAATTTAGAACAATACCTGAGGAAAATAATCTGATCTGGAACGAAGGTACAACCTAAGAAACTGGACACAGCTTTTTCGTATCCTGAACTGAACCGATATCAAATTATTTCGATCTGCCACCCCGATTGAATGCCACTGACGACCATCAAACATTCTAGAGTTCATCCAGTTCAAAAGAGGAAAGAATCAATCAGAATAATAACCAACCGATAATACTTGATTTCAAAGAAATTCAGAAGGATCGATTGATCCTTAAATTCAATAACAGTGACAAGCATTAATCGAGACTCACCAGTTTAGGTCGGTTGCTGAAGAAAGAGGATGGCGTCTATCAGTGACGAACGCAGAGGAAATGCAGACACCGTCGACGAAGGAGATTCGCGATGTCGCAGTCGCCGGAGAAGAAGGAACCGGCAGAGGAATTTGCTGCACGTCGTCAAGAACGATCATGCGCCGCCGAGGAGTAGTCCCGCGCGCGTCCGTTCCGCTCGTCAGTCATCGGAGATCGCTCACAGTCGTCACCGGAGAAAGAGATCGACTGTCATCGGGCTCGTCGAGATACTCTGCCACACGAGGAGGGTCGTACGTCGCCAGAGATGGTGGTCGTGTGCCGCCGGAAAGATGGCTCCACCGTACATCGTGGAGTGGTGGCTCACAGCCATGGTCGCCGCCTCAATATCTAGGGTTAGGGTTAGGGGCTCTGGTGGATTTGGGGGAATGGGGAGCACAAATTCGAAACGAAGGAGACTGAGTAGTCTCTCTCCTCAGCAAAGTAAATAAAAAAAATTGAATTTTTGCACAAACCCCCCTCCCTCCCCCGCTCGACCTATCTTTCCATTAGTCCCTCCGGCCTAGGATTTTTGCATAAACTCCCTCTTCTTTTTCATTAATTGCTAAGAAGTCCAATTTTCAGTTAGAAATTTGTTAGAAGATTTAAAAAAATGGGGACCACACTAAATTAATTTGAAAATTAGTTCCTTGCCAAAAAATTAAATCTCCCTCCAAAAGTAATCATAAAATATTTATTCAAAAAATATTTAATCAAGCATTATTATTCATTTATAAAATCACAAGAACATTAAGTTTGAAAAAAATGACTATTCCTCAAAATAATCACAAACTAATATTTTAAAATTTTAAATACCATAATGTCATAAAATCAGGAAACTGGGGTTTTACTTCCTACTACGCCCAGCGGGCGAGTAGTATTTAGAGTCCGTTGAAGGCTTACCTAAAGGAAAAGCGATTCTGTCGAAGACATATCTCCTTGCCGACAATACTCCTGTCATGAGGGGTTGGACCGGTGCACACTTCTTTCGGTGTCGTTCATTCATCAGATCAACCATGGAACCACCATCTTCTTCCCTATGCTTTTCCGGGACGAGAATCGGGCGGGGGGATAAGGCTATAGCAGCCGGGATCTTCTCTGTGGCTTTGACATTGAGGGGATCCTGAGATGCAGTTCCCGCCATCGTGCTGCTGGCTGCAGCCGCCGTAGGCCTTTAGACACGTCGAGTCTTCTTCGGTTGTACGAACCGCTTCGAAGTCTTCGACTTTTCATCAGAGAGAAGATCTTCAAAAGCCTGCTGGTCGAAGCGTACGGCCAGCATGTCTTGAGAAACTTCCTGCAAGTTATCATCAGATTACGTCACCGCCTTCTCGTTGGAGGAGAAGGTAGTCCCTAGCAGAGTCACCATTTTGTTCGACGTAATAAAAGGTTGAACGAACTTTTTACTTTATTGAACGTATAAGGTATCCGTGTACAAATAAGGAAGTCCTAAATAGAATATTCTAAGTACAGGAAGAAGAGGTTTCTAGGAAAGTGTGACGGTGGAGATCGAGCACTACAGCAGCTCCTTTACTCCGTTGACGATCTGACGACGAATCAACCTTGCTATGGCTCTCTGGCACCTTTAATGGGACTCTGGGATCACCAATCAAAAGACTGTCTGGATGAGAAGATTCTTTGAAGATGGTTGGTTGGTTGGTTCTTTAGTTGATAGGTGGATGAGGGTGGTTGACTCTTTGTGGATAGAGATTAATGCTCCTTTGAAGATTGTCGATTGTCGATGTTCCCTCTATCGATTTTGATCTTTTGGTGGAAGAAAAATTTCTTCTATTTATAGAAAACCAAGTACATATGCGATGTACATTAGGGTTCCTGAGAAATAAAAGAATCTATCGTCATTATATGGTACGGGCTTCTGCAGCGCTGACATGTGGCGGACATCGAGATTCCCCTCAAACGAGATCTCTGTTGGTTATAAACATAACCGAAGGAGGTGACACGTGGCGCACGTCAATTTTCTTGCTCGAATATAGTCGAGTAAATTTTAGGATTTCATCTTAGATTTGGAGTCTAATTGATCCTCATCTAAGATTTAAATCAATCTGATATGATATCAATCATGATTTAATCCCAATATTCTGTACAAGAGGCAGTTTAAACAAACCAATTAGGGTGGAACCATGCTTCTTGTGCATCTGGTGAGGACTATGTGCTACTGTGCTTCTATGGTGACGAGTTGACTGTGCTTCTGGAGACGACGGAACCTCTATGCTTTCAGGCGATGAGTGGACTTGGCTTTGAATGATGACGAGACTTCTGTGCGTATAGAGCAACTTACGAAGCTGTGTTTCGGGCTACCAGAGTCACTATGCTGTAGGCAACAAGTAGGCTTATGCTTCAGGTTGGTGAGGTTACTGTACTTTTGGAGCGACATGTTGACTTGTATTAGTTGCGATGAGAGTTCCCAGGTCTCTTGTAGAGAAGTGACTTAAGTTTCTGATCCAGAGCAGATGATTGTGCCGTAGGAATGGAGATGGTATGAGCATATCACCATCCTGCACCTTATACGGATGCAGGTAAGTAGCTGCACCTCTGAACAGTGGAGACGTTGGCTTCGAAGGGAAGGGTATGACACCCTTGCGCGTCTGAGAATGTCACAGTTAGATAGCTTTGCCTTTGGAGTGAAGACACCGGCTTCTGGAATAAAAGAAGAGGAAGAGGACCCTACCACCATCTTGTTTTTGAGGTTGACGCAGGCAAGTGGCTGCATCTCTGGCTTGAAGACTCTGGCTTCTTCAAAGTAAAGAGCGATAAATACCCGCTCTTTAAGGACTTCCCTCTTAGTTGCCACCGTAATATGGGAAATTCCAAGGGTCTGAGACCAATATTCAAAGTACTGAGTCTTTGGTTTGTCCCATTAATGTGGGAATTCTGACCGTCGGCCATGTGGTGTGCGCTCTAGGCCACTCTCGGTACTATAAAAGGGGAAGTTCTCCTCTGAAGAGTCGCTGTCTTCTTCTTGGAATCCTTCACCACCATGCGAGATCCAAACTTAACTTCGAGCGACGATCGACTTGTGTAAGTTGGCTGCTGGTTGAGGATTCTTTCGTTTGTAGAAGCCACATTCTTATGGAGAAACTCTATGTAGAAGGAATCATCACTGCCCTTAAGAAGTATGCAAATGTCCTTCTTAGGGAGTTCGTGTCACGCCCCGATCCCGCTAGGGTCGTCTGCCTTGCTTGGATTCCTGCGGGATCGTTCGTCCTCGCTAAGGCATGATGCCGTGCAAGCCTAAGTTGCGCTTGCACAAGGCCAAATACCTGCACAAAACAACTAGTCAAGCAAAACGCACGCATGCACCCATTTATTACAGAAAACCAAATACTTGACACAATGATTTGAAATAGAAATACTTCTTTTATTGATAAACTTGATAGGAATACAAGTACAAAGCTTTGCAAACTCAGATTTTCCTTATCTTGGCTACATGATTCTCTTTAAAACTCTCTTTTGAAAATAGTCGCAATGCCCATACATCATATCCCTTTATTACATACTGAAAATGTAAAGACACCTTCAAAGAAAAAGAAACTTGTAACTTTGACTGGACATGAAAAGAAGCTTCGAGGCAGTCCACAGCTCTACTGGGCTAGACGAGCTTTAGTACCTCACTTGAAATCTCTATGTCTCCTTTGCTTTCTGAAAAGGATGCCCACAACGTGGGTCAGCACACATCATCTACTGGAGAGCGGCTCTTCGCTGAAACTCATAAATATCTACACTAATTCATATGAAGCTACATATTTACTAGTGATCTTTATACTTGTCTAGGTTCTTTTTAACAATTCATAAGAAACATGACAGTAGAATATTTCATAAGCAACTTACCATCGCTGACAGTCATCCTTACACAAAACAGGTTAGCACAATTTGCATATTTATATAAGAAGCATTCTTTACCATCATCTATCAGTGTTAGGTTTTGCAATAAGGATTTATTCATATGCATGTCCTAACTACATGGTGGTCCATGGGTTCGCTCCCCATGATTAGCCACTGAGACTCATGGTTCAGCTCGTCGATAAGGACACAACATTCCCGAGGTGTAGCATTTACCTCAGGGTGCTATTACAATCTCTCCTTGGCCGATCGATCCCGGGTGCTCCCAATATCGTCGAGAGACTGTTACCTTGTTAACAAGTTGTTCGAGACCAATGCATGACTTATTTTTTTGTCAGATAAAACTTAGCAGTACAATAGGTAACGACCAGTTCATAACTAGCCTTAATCGTTTGGTCATTCATTAGCATTCAATTCTCATTCGATCATTCGATAACATTCAATTCTTATTCGGCCATTCGGAAGCATTCAATAGCATTTTATTTCCTTTGTAGTAATTTGTTAGCATTCATTCTTATTCTTATCTTTTGTTGATTTTGGTATCATTGATCAGAGGGATGCAACAAAATAGTGGACTAGAGATCATTTTTATTAGGATGTACAAATAAATACAAGCCCGATTAGAGCAACTCACCGAGATAAATCTTAGTTGAGAGAAGAAGGGACTTCACGTGCCATTCACGAACAGTTCACGCATCCTACATTGGCACCAACAGTTGATTAACATACTTCGGTCACTTTCTTTCAAGATTCGAAATGAATGCAAAATGCGATGAAAGCGAACAATACAAATCCAATCATCGAAAACCATCACGAAAATGCATTCATCTAAACCAAGCAGCGAAAGAAAACATTCAACAAAACTCTTGGATTCATTTTAATAGAAGCCAATCCATCAATTGGAAAAGTTTATTGTATTTCATCCGTGATCAATCGATACCGGCAAAGGTTTCCCAAAATACTTAGTTCAGGACTGGGTTAGCAAGCCGTAGGTATTACATAGTGGACCGCGATGAGCGGGACACGTACTACATAATAATCCACTGAGAAAAGTTTTGTCCTCAAAACTTAAGAAACAAGCTCACCTCCACTAGTATTACATTCAGGATCAAGTAAGGTGGAGAGATTATAGACGCGCGCTGTGGCATTGTTGGCATTCCGCAACTGCTGATTATATGGATTATCTCTGATTGGCGGTGGGTCCCTCAGCGGCCTACGCTCTTTTTTGGTATCGTTTCTACATTTTGGGTATTTTTTACTGTATGGTTCGTACTTCCACAACCAAAGCATGATTTGTTGAAAAAACGACAGACTTCCTTAGTGTGCCCACGACGACCGTAGAAGGTGCACTCAGTTCTCCGGTGCTAATCATTGTCTGTCTTATTTTCTCCCTTAGTCTTTTCTCTCCATCGTGGTTTCTCTTAGTAGGCTGATTGCGACTGCACTGAATCTTTGCTGACGCCTTCCTCAGGCTGAATTGTTCCACTTGCAGCACCGCCTTAAAGACCTGAGAGTACGACTCACATTATCGGTTTAACACACTCAACTGAATGTCGTCATTCAAACCTTCAACTAACCGATCTATACGAGCCTGTTCCGTGGGTAACATAACAGCAACAAAATTTGCCAGCTTGGCAAATTCAGATTCATAGTCCTCCATGGACATATTTCCTTGTTTCAGAGTTATAAAGTCATTCTTTATTTTCTTACTCATGGCTGGAGGCAGATATTGATCCAGAAATGCCTTCTCGAACGAGGCCCATAAAATCTTTCCATTCCTAGCCGTTGCGAGCAACGTCGGCTTTTTTGCTTTCCACCAGTCTTTTGCCCGCAGCCGTAGTAGCAGAGCGGCACACATTACCTTCTTGCTACTCGGAACTCCTACAAATGTGAACAGACTTTTCATTTTATCGATCCAGTCCATCACCTTATCTGGTGATGTCCTGCCCTCAAATTTTGGAGGTTTTACATCCAAGAAGTCCTTTGGCTTAAAGGAAGAGTGCCTTTACGCCGGCTGGGGTTCGTCACCATCCACGAGCTCAATCTCGGGTGTGTTCGTCCGTTTGGTCGCTGTGGTGGTATCTCGATTTACCGCTAGCGCAGTTACAAGTTGGGTCAAGGCATAAAATTGTGTATGTTGGGTCTCCAGTCGGTCCTGTTGTATCTGGCCACGCTCCTCATTATCCTGCCTCTGTAGTTCCATCAGGGTCATAATCTGCTCTATCGGATCGGTCGAGCCAGATGGTCGAGGAGGAGCCATTTCTCTAAAAAAGATTATAACTTCTGTCAGTCTCATAAAATATTATGGACTTATTATATGGGGAATTGGTTTTTAATAACTCAAAATCGGGACCTTTTGAAAGTCATCAAAATACTTTATATACTTTTTCGAAAAACGATATTTGCAAGAGGCCAAGGACGTAAAACCGTGCTCTGATACCACTTTGTCATGCCCCGATCCTACTAGGGTCGTCCGCCCTACCTGGATCCCTGCAGGATCGTTCATTCTCGCTAAGGCGCGATGTCGTGTCACCCTCGGATTTTGTTATGCATATTTTGGTATATGTGTACGTATCTCGGACCCGTATTTTGACTTATCCTGACTGGCTAGCCTTGGGTTTTGCATTGGCATGTGTTAATTAGCATTTCATGGTTTATGTGGTCTATTTTGGTTTTGGCATACATCGGGTTCGGTTGGGTTCGGCTTGGTTTGGTTCGGTTTGGGTTAGTATGCAACCCCTACCTACCACCATCCATCATTTATTAACCCAACAACCCTTCTCTCTCCTTATTCATTTCTCATTAACTTCTTCTTCTTCCTGATAACTCTCTCCACCTACCCAGAGAGAGGCTTAGGCAAGTGCAACTTGCTTCATAGAGGAATTCCATTTTTGTTGTTCCATTGTCTTCCTCACGAGATTGTAAGACACTTTAGTACTTAGCATTTTTATTTCCATGGTTTATTTCTTGTAGATCTATGTTTGTTGCATTTCGAATTTCTTGGGTTTTGATCTACTAAATTTGGTTATTTTCAAAGTTTGAGAGTTCCATGTAGGAGAAAATTTCGATTCTACGCAAGATTGGCTTTTGAGCGGTTGGATTTCATCAAGTCTTGGCCGGGATGGGATTTCTGGAGTTCTTGAGTCCCATGGCTGCATGTCTCGGCCATGGGGAGTTGGCGTAGCTTTTACGCACACGTTCTTACGTGCCCGCGTAGTAATTTCCCTTTTATGCACACGTTTTTACATGCCCGCGTAGTATTTTTCCCTGTTACGCACATGTTCTTATGTGCCCGCGTAATCTATTCTACGTGGAGTTCATCCGAACTCTACGCAGGAGCTATTCTCGCTCGTGTAGTAGTCTCGCTCGTGTAGAGTCTCTTTCGCGTGCAGTCTCGCTCGCGTAGAATTCTCGCTCGCGTAAAGTCTCGTTCGCGTAGAATTCTTGCTCACGTAGAGTTTCACATAGAGCTGTCTTCCTTGTTCTTGCCCGCATAAAGCTATTTTTATGCTCGAGGCTCCTTGGCCTAGCGTAGTCTCGTTCGCGTAGAGGCTTTGAGCCCTTGGCGTACCCCGTTTGCCCTTTTTATATTCTTGCACCTTTTGTCATGAACTTGATAATCATGAATTGGTACACGACATGGTATAACAAGTAATTTGACGTGACATAACATGGCATGATATGACAAGTAAGCATGATGGGAACTATTGAATGCTGTTGCGACGACTAGCATGACATGACAAGAATGAATGGCCTAGACACCGTGGACGATTGTGTTTGTACAAATGAACTAGTATTGTCTTGTATCATGTCTAGGGCATGGACCCCTGAGTACCACGGTCAGGGTTACCTACTGAAACTGACTAAGGCTAAATAACTAGAATAATCCAGTAGTCATGAAAAGATTTCCCAGCTACAGGCAATCCCGTTATCTGGGCATCCCATCATGGGATTTGTAGCCTGCCGTCGAGTAGGACACATTTCCATCACACTGTTATGTATTGCACCCCCCCAAGCTACTTAAGGTTACATACGTTTCTTGGACGAGGTACCCACTTGAACTCAACCCCTAATATCGTCTAGATAACCTGGATGGTCTGTAGGGCTTATGGCTGTTGGAACATCTCATTGCATCTTGCTAGTAACTAGGCCTGTGATAACCCTAGTTAGTTAAAGTATCAAGCCGTACTTATTACTTGGCCGTGAATGTTGGATAGAGTCTAACTAGTCCAAGCCTTGTCATTGTTCCAGTACCTGGCTCCTTCAGAACATGATTGCTTATGCTTACCTTACCAATAACTGATCATACCGGAGCAGCTCCAGAGGATCTCCTAACCTTCCAGCCAGATGGTGACCACCAGGCGTAACCCTGGCAACGAGTGGGTTTTATTTTGCTCTTCCATTCTATTGTAAAAATATTCTTTTGAGGTATTTAGCCGACGAGCACGTGTTAGCTCGATTGCACTTTACTTACTGTCTGCCTACGGGCTGTAGCATGATTAACAAATCCTAGGGTTGATCATGTATGACTGAAACTCTTGCTAGTCTTCACATTTTGTATGACTAGATTCATGATCATCCAAATATGTAATGTATGGGACGCCTTAATATTGTATATTTGGTGCTCTGACATCTTGTAAACTGCTATTAATTGTTTAAGATTGAGACAATAGGCTTGTTCATGAGCATAAATGACTGATGGCTTGTAGTTAAACCCTCATGTATCTAGACAGCCGTGACCGTATAACGACGTAGGTTGCACTTCAATATACGTAGCTAGCTGTGTCCGCCCCCGCTCTCCAGTATTCTAGTTCTAGGGCGTAACACGGTTTAAGTGGTAGCCCATACAGGTCTTGTGAATCAAGATATGTGAGGGTTTACCGAATAGATGTCTCAATCAGTACTCGCCCTTGATCTCTGCTCGTATCCTCTAAATTCCTGGAATCTTGACCTGATCACATGCTTGTATCTTTGATCTGTCCTGGTCCTTCCTTATTATTCCATGTATCGTCTTCTTCAGCGGCATTGTTCCTGGTCCTGCCAATCAGCCGGAAGGTGCTCAACGAGTACCCCCGCAACAAGAAGATCATGCTCAACACTCAGGAGCATCTTCCCGAGTCATGCTTCCCAGAGGTCCAGAACCCCCAGTACAGCCATCCCAGCCTACAAGGCAGGATGATGAAGCCTTGGTTGGACTCATCAGGGAGTTGCTTGCATCACAGGATCGTCAGGGTAATGCATTGCACCAGACAGTACAAGATGCTATGAGCAGAGGTAACAGTACGGCCAACAGCTTCAAGTGCTTGAACCCTCCCTTCTTCGTTGGCAGCGAAGATGCTATTGCCGTAGAAGCTTGGCTGCAGGACACTGAGGTTATTCTAGAAGTAGCCAGGACCCCAGAAAATGAGAAGGTGGCCGTGGTGCACCTACAGTTATTGGATCTAGCCCGCAGCTGGTGGACGGCGCAGGCCATTGGATTAGTGGCACCTATTGCCTGGACAGTATTCCGTGAGAGATTCCGAACCAAGTACTTTGATGCTGTAGCTCGGTAAGATCTACAGACGAGGTTCACTAATTTGAAGCAGATGGACAGGACGGTCGATGGATATGCGACCGAGTTTTCCAGGCTTAGTCGGTTTGCTCCCACCTGATGGAACATGAGATTCCCAGGACCCTTTCTTTGGTGTGCGTATTGATCGATAGAAAGCTAAACAGATCTAATACGTGTTCTAACCCTTCATAGGCGGAAACTAGGGTTCACGAATTATACCTGCGACGGAAAGGAGACAAGTAATTCCTGTCAATCTCGAGCGGACGACCCCAAGATCTTCTGCACATATTCCTTCCTCGAGTTGGACGTCGTATGGGCGACGATCTCCCAACCTTTTCTTATTCTTGGCAGCCCTCTCTTTCTCTCCTTTCGTGAATCACGAATTTAGAGAAAGTTTCAGATTTCTGATCGGTAATACGGCGGCCAGAGAATAGAGGATATATATAGGCTACGGCAGGGACCATGAGGAGAAATTAGGGTTAGGCCTCCTAACGGATCTGGATATCCCGTATTCAGCCCGAACACACAATCCAGGCCCATTAACAATAGCTCGGTCCACTAATGAGCTATTGTTGCACTACCTTCCTAATTCCAAATTATATTTGTAGGCTCCTTTTATTATATGCTCGTTTGGCTACCATGTTAAGATATCGTATGTCCGTCGATCAAATTAAGTTACTGACAACTATATTGATTTGACATCTTTTATCCTTAAGTAGTACCACTCAACTTTATTTGTCATGTCGGATATAATCCACCTGCAGGGTTTACATGACAATCCTTATGAGCTCCTTAAGGGGACATCATCAACCCGATGTATCGGGACATGGATTCCATTTATAATCAACAGCCCATCATACATACAATATTATTACCCAATTTATAGAGGTTGTCGATCCATAATGAATCTCACTCTTTTATGAGTCAAAATAATGCACACTGCATATACATGTCCGTTATTATATCCGGGTTAAGAGCACAAGCATCCATAATAACACAGGTGTTTGTTCTCTTATGTAGTCAGTACAAAGAGAACAACCTCAAGTGGTCCTGTTCAATACACACAAAGTGTACTAGTGTAAACCTATAGTCAAGATAGACTAATACCAGATTACACTACAACCTTTCCAATAGATTGTCCAAGTCCATCTAGGTTGTGAACTATTTATATACTCCATAGGGAACTGATAATATGATCTTCTGTGTGACACCATACACCATATTATCTACAATATAGAATATCAAACATTTGCATTAACACTTGCAACAAATACAATATGCAAATATTTGCCCATATGATTCTTATTCAAAATTTAAGGAAATAAGGTTACTAAAAAAGTGATACTTTTAGTATATAACCCTAACAATCTCCCACTTATACTCAAAGCATTGCTTTTCAGTATACTGTTACAAATCTTCCACTTATACTTAAAGCCATACTGCTACACATCTGACTCACATTCCCTCAACATGACTATCAAAAGCCTTAGCTGGTAAGCTCTTTGTAAAGGGATCAGCTAGGTTGTCGGCTGATGCTATCTTGATCACAGTAACTTTTTCTTTCTTTACGAAATCTCGTATCAGGTGGTTCTTGCGCTCAATGTGTTTGTCAGTCTTATGGGCTCGTGGTTCCTTCGAGTTTGCAACTGCACCACTATTATCACAATAAAGTGTAATAGTCTTTGGCAAACTAGGTACCACATCCAAGTCCAACAGAAAGTTTCTGAGCCAAACCGCTTCTTTGGCTGCCTCAGAGGCTGCCACATACTCGACTTCTATGGTGGAATCAGCAATACATTTTTGCTTGATACTCCTCCACACAATGGCTCCACCTCCCAAAGTAAACACATAACCTGAGGTAGATTTTCTAGAATCCCTATCTGACTAAAAATCTGAGTCTGTATACCCCAAGGGAACTAAACTATCTGCCTGGTAAACTAGCATATACTCTTTAGTCCTTTTCAGGTACTTCAAAATATGCCTTACGGCAGTCCAGTGCTCTTGTCCTGGGTTAGACTGATATCTGCTGACCATGCCTACGGCAAAGCAGATGTCTGGTCTCGTACATTGTATTGCATACATTAAGCTTCCTACTGCTGAAGCATAAGGAACTGCCTTCATATTCTCTATCTCTTTAGGTGTCCTCGGACACTGTTCCTTTGATAGAGCAATTCCATGTCTAAAAGGTAAGAAACCTTTCTTAGAATTTTGTATACTAAAACGAGTTAGTACAGTATCGATATAGGAAACTTGGGATAAGCCCAACATCCTTTTCTTGTGATCTCGTAGAACTTTGATCCCAAGGATGTGACCTACTTCTCCCAAGTCCTTCATATCAAACTGTTTGGATAACCATACCCTTACATCAGATAACACCTTCACATTATTTCCAATGAGCAAGATGTCATCCACATAAAGTACTAGGAACACCACCACATTTTTGTCACACTTTCTGTATACACATGATTCATCCTGACATTGATCAAATCCATAGGATTTTATCATCTGATCAAAACATATGTTCCAAGATCTGGAAGCTTGCTTAAGTCCATAAATGGACTTCTTGAGTTTACAAACAAGATGCTCCTGGCCCTTTTCAATGAACCCGTCTAGTTGCTTCATATAGTTGTCTTCCTCAAGACTTCCATTAAGGAAAGCTGTCTTGACATCCATTTGCCAAATCTCATAATCGAGATGAGCTGCAATAGATAAAAGAATCCGGATAGACTTAAGCATGGCTACAGGAGAAAAGGTTTCCTCATAATCGATACCCTCTCTTTGAGTAAAACCTTTTGCTACAAGCCGAGCTTTAAAGGTTTCAACCTTACCGTCTGATCTTCTTTTTCTCTTATAGACCCACTTGCATCCAATGGCTTTTACACCAACGGGTGGTTCTACAAGCTCCCAGATCTGATTAGAATCCATATATTCTATTTCAAATATCATTGCTTTTTGCCAAGACTCTGAATCTTTATCTTGGAGTGCTTCATTGTAGGTACAGGGATCATAATCTTGTTCCTCAGGGACGAAGTCTGACGACTCTCCCAAGAACATATATCTATCAGGTTGTATCACAACCCTCCTACTACGACGAGGTACTATCGGTTGTGGTGTAATATTTGTGACATGTTGTGCAGTTATTTGTGGTTCATCCTCTTGTACTATTGGTATTGAAGTACTTGGTGTCTCACGTCTCAGTTCTTCTAGAACAACTCTACTTGTGGGTTTATGGTTCATCACATAGTCTTCCTCTAAGAATCGGGCATTGGTGCTAACAATGACCTTCTGATCCTTAGGACTATAAAATAAACCTCCATTCGTTCCTCTTGGATAGCCTACAAACAAGCGTACTTCTGTACGATATTCTAACTTATCTGCTTTCCCATTCAGCACATGTGCTGGACTACCCAAAATACGAACATGTTTCAGACTAGGCTTACGCCCAATCCACAGCTCTGTAGGAGTAAGAGGTACTGACTTAGAAGGAACCAAGTTCAAAATATAAGCTACAGTCTCTAAGGCATATCCCCAAAACAAATCTGGCAAATCCGAATAACTCATCATTGATCTAACCATCTCCATAAGAGTTCTATTCCTTCTTTCGGCTACACCATTCTGTTGGGGCGTTCCAGGTGCAGTCAATTGGGATGCAATCCCAGCCTCTGATAAATAATCCCTAAACTCTCCAAAGAGGTACTCGCCACCACGATCTGATCGTAATGACTTGATACATTTTCCATGACATTTCTCCGTTTTAGCCTTGCACTCTTTGAATTTCTCAAAGCACTCAGACTTACGGCGCATCAAATAAATATATCCATACCTTGAATAATCGTCAATAAATGTGACAAAATATTCAAAGCCACCTCTTGCTTGGATAGTCATGGGTCCACACAAATCAGAATGAACCAATTCCAACACATCTTTGGCCCTATATCCCTTTGCCGTAAAAGGCCTTTTGGTTATTTTACCTTCCAAGCAGGATTCACAGACTGGTAGTGCCTCCACTTCCAATGAACTCAAAGGTCCATCTTCAACCAGTCTTTGAATCCTTCTTAGGTTAATATGCCCCAATCGCAAGTGCCAAAGATATGTTTGGTTCATACAAGAAGGTTCTTTTCTCTTATTTAAGTTAGATGACATATTATTCATTTTCATAAGTTGTATTGTGGGCGAAATAGGATTAATGACATACAAATTATCAACTAATGCACCAGAACAGATAAAATATTTATTCTTTCTAATAACAATATTGTCATTAAAATAAACTGAATATCAATCCTTAACTAACATAGAAACAGAAACTAAATTCCTTCTAAGTGAAGGTGCATAAAGACAATCTCTCAATGTCAAAGACTTATTTCTACCAAAAGATAAAGTAACATCTCCTAATGCAACGACCGATACTTTTGTAGCATCACCCATGAACAAGCATATCTCTCCATCACTGAGCCGTCTGGTTTCCTGGAACCCCTACAATGTATTACAGACATGATTAGTGGCTCCTGTATCTACACACCAGGTGCCGGTAGATAACACCGCTAAACATGTTTCAACTACTAGTAAATGAGATATACCTTCTTTGTTCCCTTGTTTGAGAAGTGGACAATCAGTCTTCCAATGTCCTGACCCTTTGCACTTGAAACATTTACCTTTCAGCTTTTTCACCGTGCCTTGAGGTCCCATGCCCTTTTTTGCTGAGTTTGCCTGTTTCTTAATGTTATTCTTCTTCTTACCGCCTTTTGGCTTAGAAGTAGAAGCCTTTTCAGAAACAAAAACATGACCACTCTGCCTAAAGAGAGATTCAACATCCTGTAGCTCTTTTGCAAGTTTTGCCAAACTATACAACCTTTTGTTCATGTTGTAATTAAGGCAAAAATTGTCAAAACTTTTAGGCAGAGTCCCGAGAATGATATCGACCTGGGATTCTCCATCGATTTCAGCTCCAAGGATCTCCATCTCATTCAGATGACCCATCATCTTGAGAACATGATCCCTTACTGGTGTACCCTCAGCCTTTTTGTATTCATCAAACATTTCATAGCAAACTGCCTAGCTGCTCTACTCTGATGTCCGAAGAGTTCCTTGAGGTGATACATCATGTCATAAGCAGTGGCCGTGGCCTGATGCTGATGTTACAGTACATTTGACATAGATACCAGAATGTAACACCGTGCCATCTCATCTGCCTTTTTCTACTTCTTATAAGCCTCTTTGACCTTTTCATCAGAGTTAGCATCAGGCTTAGGTGGGCATTCCTCAACAAGTACATATTTGTACTCCTCAGCAGTCAGAACAATATCCAAATTATGTTTCCAGTCAATATAATTAGGTCCAGTAAGTTTGTTTTCTTTAAGAATCACCATAAGTGGACTGAAAGAACCCATTTTTGAAATCCTGAGAATCACATAAATAAAATTATGTAGGGCAAAAAAAACTTTTTAAATTAACTAAATATTGATTCCCTCAAAACATTAATAAGAAATTCACCAATACCTTGAACACCATGAATTTAGCATGCCACGATAGTGTGGACGTATACAAATTCAACTTTGTTCAAGTAGGTTTTTCTTATTAATTTTACTATCATGTCAACATAACTTTATGACAAGTAAAATTAATATGCTGGTCTTGCTCTGGTCATACAAATAATAGCAGTGACTCCGATGGGAAGGATACCATTATTTGTATCTAAGTGTATACCATTACTTAATACTAAGTCCATTACCTTGTAATGAGTTCCTTCAGATGGAGAAGTGAACACATACTAGGTAACTTTCTACAATTATCCCTAAGGAAGTTTGTACTGGTGATCCATAATTATACTCATCCGATATAGAGGAAAGCACTATAGCCAACACGCAAGTATAATTACATCACCTACAAACCAGTAATGGCCCCATAGGATTTAAACTAAATAAATATCCTCTCCCACTTAGTTATTTAACAATGAGGGTTTTTCTACTAGTTGATATTATGTCCATGTTGTCCATTATTAATGTAGGCTTGGTTTTTAAAAAAATAACCACACAATAATAAACATGCATAATCAGAAAAAGCAAAATGACAAAAATAAGAGAAAATATCCAACTATTATGGTCATCTTTGCTGCTCCGTCCTCAACTATCCGAATCCAAAATCTGGCGCTGCACAGATCTATTCGGGGTTCGACCTGCGTAAAACCAACATCTCGTCCGACGTCAGAAACAGCCACCACCGCCATCACGATTGATCAAAAAAAAATTAAAATTACATCAATCCTATGCCTTCCGAAGGAGTTCACACATAATCTAGATTGCAAAATTAAAATAATAAGCACGATCAACCCTCGTGATTTTAATTACATCCACAGCAACAATAACATCCACGACATGTCCGTGGTTTAAACAACACAATCAAAAACATGTATTGGACCATAATAGTTGGATCAAAGATGCCTGCAAAATTGAGTTAGAACAGATCTACATCTACCGACTATTACACAACGCAGGTTTTATTTGACAACATGGACGTATCAATCAATACGTAGATCCAAAGTGGCTCTGATACCAATTGATGGAACTGGAGATTCCCAGGACCCTTCCTTTGGTGTGCGTATTGATCGATAGAAAGTTAAACAGATCTAATACGTGTTCTAACCCTTCATAGGAGGAAACTAGGGTTCACGAATTATACCTGCGACGAAAAGGAGACTAGTAATTCCTGGTAATCTCGAACGGACAACCCCAAGATCTTCTGCACGTATTCCTTCCTCGAGTTGGACGTCGTGTGGGCGACGATCTCCCAACCTTTTCTTCTCCTTGGCAGCCCTCTCTTTCTCTCCTTACGTGAATCATGAATTTAGAGAAAGTTTCAGATTTCTGATCGGTAATACGGCGGCCAGAGAATAGAGGATATATATAGAATATGACAGGACCATGAGGAGAATTTAGGGTTAGGCCTCCTAACGGATCTGGATATCCCGTGTTCAGCCCGAACACATAATCCAAGCCTATTAAAAATAGCTCGATCCACTAATGAGCTATTGTTGCACTACCTCCCTAATCCCAAATTATGTTTGTGGGCTCCTTTTATTATTTGTTCGTTTGGCTACCATGTTAAGATATCGTATGTCCGTCGATCAAATTAAGTTACTGACAACTATATTGATTCGACATCTTTTATCCTTAAGTAGTACCGCTCAACTTTATTTGTCATGTCGGATATAATCCACCTGTAGGGTTTACATGACAATCCTTATGAGCTCCTTAAGGGGACATCATCAACCCGATGTATCGGGACATGGATTTCATTTATAATCAACAGCCCATCATACATGCAATGTTATTACCCAATTCATAGAGGTTGTCGATCCATAATGAATCTCACTCTTTTATGAGTCAAAATAATACACACTGCATAGACATGTCCGTTATTATATCCGGGTTAAGAGCACAAGCATCCATAATAACAGAGGTGTTTGTTCTCTTATATAATCAGTACAAAGAGAACAACCTCAAGTGGTCCTGTTCAATACACACAAAGTGTACTAGTATAAACCTATAGTCAAGTCAGACTAATACCGGATTACACTACAACCTTTCCAATAGATTGTCCAAGTCCATCTAGGTTGTGAACTATTTATATACTACATAGAGAACTGATAATATGATCTTCTGTGTGACACCACACACCATATTATCTATAATATAGAATATCAGACATTTGCATTAACACTTGCAACAAATACAATATACAAATATTTGCCCATATGATTCTCATTCAAAATTTAAGGAAATAAGGTTACTAAGAAAGTGATGCTTTTAGTATATAACCTTAACACCACCTTGGTGGCGACCGAGTTCGACAGAGCTCAGCGGTTCCAGCAGGGACTCCACCTGAAGATTTTACTGGCGGTGGAGCAGTTTGAGCATCAGACTTTCGATGCAGTGTTGAGAGCAGCTATGAGGCATGAGTATACCTCCTAGAGGATTGTGGACCGGATTGGAAGTCGGAAGCGGTCTCACGGCCAGAAGAACCAGACTTCAGCACCAGCCCCGGCAGCTAGGGCTTTGACCATTGGAGCTCCGAGGCAGGCGACTTCTGTTACGTCGATTCAACATTTGACCCCGGTATATCCCCCGTAGCAGCAGCAGAAACAGTCTTCCATAATAGGTTGCACTCATTGTGGGAAGCCAGGGCACGCGGTGTCAGAATGTCGTAGAGCACAGGGTTTGTGCTTGGTTTGTGGGGCACCGGACCACAGGGTTGGGAACTGCCCGAATAGGAGGAGTTCATCTTTCTCAACCTTTTCTAGTCCCTCGGTTAGGGGGCCAACCCCAGTACCAGTCCAACAGCAGCAGCAACAATACCTATTTTTGAGGCCCTTGTCACCTCAGGCCCAAGCATTTCAGCAGCAGAACTCCCAGCAGCATGTACAAGTCCAAGCTCAGATCCAGAATTGCCAGAGAGGTTTCCAGCAAAGGGGACCAGCACCCAGAGGGCAAGGTCAAGTGATGGCTTTGACCATGGCGGAGGAGTTAGCATCAGGTAAGGTGGTGGCAGGTACTATTCTCGTTAACTCCTTTCCAATATCAGCATTATTTGATTCTGGTGCATCGCATTCATTTATGTCTGTACGATTCACGACACGGATAGGACTGGAGCCCGAGTCATTATCAGTAAGGCTCAATATACTTACTGGTAACAGACTTATGGGAGTAGATAGAGTATTTTCCTCGTGTCAGATCGTAGTTAGCGGTAGAGGGTTTCCCGCTAGGTTGATAGAATTCCCGATGGCCGATTATGATGTGGTCTTAGGGATGGATTGGTTGAGGGACCAGTATGCTAGAATAGATTTCCATATCGACAAGATTATTTTTAGTATTCCTGGTGAGCCAGAGTTTTTATTTTTCTGAGGCGGAGTAGAACCTTCACCTCCAGTATTTTGGATGGCAGTTGCAGCGACAGTCCGATTTTCCAGAGTTGTAGAAGAGTTTCTTGATGTTTTCTCCGAGAAGCTTCCAGGTATGCCACCAGAGAGAGAGAGGTCGAGTTCACCACAGACTTGATCCCCGGAGTAGCACTAGTGTCAGAGAGAGTCTACCGGATGGCACCGTCAGAATTGGAGATCTTGTATAAGATTATTGAAGAAGTCAGGACCAAGGGATTCATCCGTATTAGTGGATCGCCTTCGGGAGCCCCGATGCTTCTTATAAAAAAGAAGGATGGTACGTCCAGATTATGTGTTGACTATCGTACCTTGAACTCAGTGACAATCAAGAACAGATACCCTCTCCCGAGGATAGATGACTTGTTTGATCAACTCAAAGGGGCGTCCATATTTTTAAAGATTGACTTGCGGTCAGGATACCAACAGATCAGAGTCAGAGAGTAGGATATCCCGAAGATGGCATTTAGATCCAGGTATGGGCATTGGGAGTTCCTTGTTATGCCCTTTGGAGCAACCAATGCGCCGGCTGTATTCATGGACCTCACGAATCGTATCTTCATGCCTTATTTGAATCATTTCGTGATTGTGTTCATAGAAGACATCCTGGTCTATAACAAGAGTGAAGCAGAGCATGAGCAGCATCTCAGAGTTATCCTCCAGATTCTTCGAGAACACCAGTTGTATGCGAAGTTCAGTAAATGCGAGTTCTGGCTCGATCGTATTCCATACTTGGGTCATATCATCACCAGAGGTGGAGTAGAAGTGGATCCCCTGAAGATTGTGGCTGTTGAGACGTGGTCGGTACCCAGCACAGTTACAGAAGTTTGCAGTTTTCTTGGCTTGGTCGGTTACTACTGGTGATTTGTTTCAGACTTTGTACAGATTTTAGCACCTATGAACCAGTTGACCCGCAAGGATGTGCAGTTTGCTTGGACAGCAGAATGTCAGGATTCTTTTGAAAAGTTGAAGCGAGGCTTGATGACGGCATCCATTCTCACGCTTCCAGATGGGACCGGAGGATTCTCAGTGTATTGTGATGCTTCAGGCAGAGGTTTGGAATGTATTTTGATGCAGCATGGGAAGGTAATAGCTTATGCATCACGTCGACTTCGTGATCATGAGAGGAATTACCCGACCCATGACTTGGACCTGGCAGCAGTAGTGTTTGCACTTAAGCTTTGGAGATACTACTTGTACGGAGATAGGGTAGAGATTTTTATCAACCATAAGAGCCTGAAGTATGTGTTTACTCAGAGGGATCTTAACATACGTCAGAGGAGATGGCTAGAGCTACTTGTGGATTACGACATCAACCTGCAGTATCATCCTGGGAAGGCCAACGTCATTGTAGATGCATTGAGCAGAAGAGCCGGAGTTTATTTTCTAACAGCACAATCAGAGTTGTTAGTAGATCTTCAGAAGATGGGTATAGAAGTTGTCCTTCCTACCGATGTGGCATTGATGGCCAGTATGCAAGTTCAGTCCAGTATAGTTGAGAGGATCAAGTTAGCTCAGTCAGCAGATTCTAAGCTTTAGCGGCTTAGGACAGAATATATAGCAAGATGAAGACCAGAGTTATGTATCCATAAGGACAGTACACTTCGACATAGGAGGCGTCTTTGTGTACCTAGTAGTGATATCAGACTGGAGATCATGACAGAAGCTCATAGTTCTCAGTATTCGATTCATCCGGGCGGTACGAAGATGTATCGTGATATCCGGCAGCATTTTTGGTGGAATGGCATGAAGAGGGAAATAGTCCGGTTTGTCTCTCGATGTTTAGTTTGCCAACAAGTTAAAGTTGAACATCAGAGACCGGCTGGATTTCTTCAACCTTTACCAATCCTATAATAGAAATGGAAGCACATTATCATGGATTTTGTAACTGGATTGCCTAGATCCCCAGCTGGAAGAGATGCTATCTGGGTTTTAGTCGACAGACTCACCAAGGTGGCTTATTTTCTTCCTTTCAGGGTTGGTCAGTCGACGGATCAGCTTACAGAGATGTACCTCAGACAGATAGTCAGGTTGCATGGAGTACCAGTCAGTATTGTATCTGACAGAGATTCAAGATTCATATCACACTTTTGGCAGAGTCTTCAAAAAAGTTTGGGGACTCGTCTCAAGTTCAGTTCAGCTTATCATTCGCAGACAGATGGTCAGTCAGAACGCACGATCCAGACTCTTGAAGATATGTTGCGGTCATGTACACGCAACTTCGGTGGTTCTTGGGAAGATCACCTGCATCTCGTGGAGTTCTGCTATAACAACATTTTCCAGGCCAGTATCTAGATGGTACCCTTTGAGGCCTTGTACGGCAGAAAGTGCAGATCTCCGTTAGCATGGGATGATATAGGCGAGAGACAGATGCTTGGTCCAGAGGTGATCATACGGACTATTGAGGTGGTCAGGCAAGTCAGAGATCATCTTCGAGTTGCACAAGATCGCCAGCGTCATTGGGCCGATTCTCATCGGCGTCCCCTTGAATTTTCTGTCGGCGACCATGTATTCTTTAGGATCTCGCCTACCCGTGGCGTCATTCGTTTCGGCATACGGGGAAAGCTTAGTCCTAGGTATATAGAGCCATTCGACATTCTAAAGCGAGTAGGTGATGTGTCCTATCGTCTCGCTCTTCCGCCGTCATTACGTGAGGTACATGATGTCTTCCATGTATCCCAATTGCGACGGTATATCCCAGATCCGAGTCATATCCTTGATCATTCGAAATTGGTTGTTGGTACGAACCTTTCGTATGAGGAGAGACTCGTATCCATATTGGACCGAAGAGAGAAGATACTCAAGAACAAGATTATCAAGTTAGTCCGTGTTACTTGGGGTCATCACTCTTTGGGTGAGTCAACGTGGGAGCGTGAGGATGATATCCGATCGCGATATCCCGACCTATTTAACTCGTAAGGTATAATATCTTTCTTATGCCTTCTGCCTTCAACTTCCTTTTGCATGAATGATTGCTTGATTGATTGTCTAGTTATAACTTGCTTGTGGTTAGTATAACTTGCTTGATATCTCTAGCCTCTTGATTTAATTCCGAGGACGGAGTTCTTTTTTGGTGGGTAGAATTGTCACCCTCGAATTTTGTTATACATATTTTGGTATACGTGTACGTATCTCGGACCCGTATTTTGACTTGTCCTGACTGGCTAGCCTTGGATTTTGTATTGGCATGGGTTAATTAGCATTTCATGGTTCATGTGGTCAATTTTGGTTTTGGCATGCATCGGGTTCGGTTGGGTTCGACTTGGTTTGGTTCGGTTTGGGTTAGTATGCAACCCCTACCTACCACCATCCATCATTTATTAACCCAACAACCCTTCTCTCTCCTCATTTATTTCTCATTAACTCTTTCTTCTTCCTGATAACTCTCTCCACCTACCCAGAGAGAGGCTTAGGCAAGTACAACTTGCTTCATGGAGGAATTCCATTTTTGTTGTTCCATTGTCTTCCTCACGAGATTCTAAGACACTTTAGTACTTAGCATTTTCAATTTTCATGGTTTATTTCTTGTAGATCTAAGTTTGTTGCTTTTCGGATTTCTTGGGTTTTGATCTACCAAACTTGGTTGATTTCGAAGTTTGAGAGTTCCATGTAGGAGAAAATTTTGATTTTACGCAAGATTGGCTTTTGAGCGGTTGGATTTTATTAAGTCTTGGCCAGGATAGGATTTCTGGAGTTCTTGAGTCCCATGGCTGCATGTCTCGGCCTTGGGGAGTAGGCGTAGCTTTTACGCACACGTTTTTACGTGCCCGCGTAGTAATTTCCCTTTTACGCACACGTTCTTACGTGCCCGCGTAGTATTTTCCCCTTTTATGCACACGTTCTCACGTGCCCGCGTAATCTACTCTACACGGAGTTCATCCGAACTCTATGCAGGAGCTATTCTCGCTCGCGTAGTAGTCTCGCTCGTGTGTAGTCTCGTTCGTGTAGAATTCTCGCTCGCGCAGAGTCTCGTTCGCGTGCAGTCTCGCTCGCGTAGAATTCTTGCTCGCGTAGAGTCTCGCGCAGAGCTGTCTTCCTTGTTCTTGCCCGTATAAAGCTATTTTTACGCTCGAGGCTCCTTGGCCTAGCGTAGTCTCGTTCGCGTAGAGGCTTTGAGCCCTTGGCGTACCCCGTTTGCCCTTTTTATATTCTTGCACCTTTTGTCATGAACTTGATAATCATGAATTGGTACACGGTATGGTATAACAAATAATTTGACGTGATATGACTTGGCATGATATGACAAGTAAGCATGATGGGAACTATTGAATGCTGCTGCGACGACTAGCATGACATGACAAGAATGAATGGCCTGGACAGCGTGGACGATTGTGTTTGTACAAATGAACCAGTATTGTCTTGCATCATGTCTAGGGCATGGACCCCTGAGTACCATGGTCAGGGTTACCTACTGAAACTGACTAAGGCAAAATAACTAGAATAATCCAGTAATCATGAAAAGATTTTCCAGCTACAGGCAATTCCGTTATCTGGGCGCCCCATCAAGGGATTTGTAGCCTGCCGTCGAGTAGGACACATTTCCAGCACACTGTTATGTGTTGAACCCCCCCAAGCTACTAAAGGGTACATGCGTTTCTTGGACGAGGTACCCACATGAACTCAACCCCTAATGTCGTCTGGATAACCTGGATGGTCTGCAGGGCTTGTGGCTGTTGGAACATCTCATTGTATCTTGTTAGTAACTAGGCCTGTGATAACCCTAGTTAGTTAAAGTATCAAGTCGTACTTATTGCTTGGCCGTAAATATTGGATGTAGTCTAACCAGTCCAAGCCTTGTCATTATTCCAGTACCTGGCTCCTTCGGAACATGATTGCTTATGCTTATCTTATCAATAACTGATCATACCGGAGCAGCTCCAGAGGATCTCCCTACCTTTCAGCCAGATGGTGACCACCAGGCGTAACCCTAGCAACGAGTGGGTTTTATTTTGCTCTCCCACTCTATTGTAAAAATATTCTTTTGAGACGTTTAGCCGACGAGCACGTGTTAGCTCGATTGCACTTTACTTACTGTCTGCCTACGGGTTGTAGCATGATTAACAAATCCTATGGTTGATCATGTATGACTGAAATTCTTGCTAGTTTTCACATTTTGTATGACTAGCTTCATGATCATCCAAATATGTAATGTCTGGGACGCCTTACTATTGTATATTTGGTGCTCTGGCATCTTGTAAACGGCTATTACTTGTTTGAGATTGAGACAATAGGCTTGTTCATGACCATAAGAGACTGATGGCTTGTAGTTAAACCCTCATGTATCTAGACAGCTGTGACCATATAACGAGGTGGGTTGCACTTCAATATACGTAGCTGGCTGTATCCGCCCCCGCTCTCCAGTATTCTGGTTCTGGGGCGTGACATGCCGTACAAGCCTAAATTGCGCTTACAGAAGACCAAGTACCGGCACAAAACAACTAGTCAAGCAAAACACATGCACGCACCCATTTATTACAGAAAACCAAATATTGGACACAGAAATTTAAAATAGAAATACTTCTTTTATTGATAAAATTGATAGGAATACAAGTATAAAGCTTTGTAAACTCAGATTTGCCTTATCTTGGCTACATGATTCTTTTTAAAACTCTGTTTGAAAATAGTCGCAATGCCCATACATCATATCCCTCTATTACATACTAAAAATGTAAAGACACCTTCAAAGGAAAAAGAAACTTGCAACTTTTACTGGAAATGAAAAGAAGCTTCGAGCCAGTCCACGGCTCTACTGGGCTAGACGAGCTTTAGTGCCTCACTAGAAATCGCCCTGTCTCCTTTGCTTTCTAAAAAGGATGCCCACAATGTGGGTCAGCACACATCATGTACTGGTGAGCGGCTCTTCGCTGAAACTCACAAATATTTGCACTAATTCAATATGTGAAGCTACATATTTACTAGTGATCTTTCTACTTGTCTAGGTTCTTTTTAACAATTCATAAGAAATATGATAGTAGAATATTTTATAAGCAACTTACCATCGCCGACAGGCATCCCTGCACAAAACAGGTTAGCACAATTTGCATATGTATATAAGAAGCATTCTTTACCATCATCGATCAGTGTTAGATTTTGCAATAAGGATTTATTCATATGCATGTCCTAACTACATAGTGGTCCATGGGTCTGCTCCCCATGAATAGTCGCTGAGACTCATGGTTCAGCTCGTCGCTGAGGACACAACATTTCCGAGGTGTAGCATTTACCTCAGGGTGCTATTACAGTCTCTCCTAGGCCGATCGATCCAGGGTGCCCCCAGTATCGCCGAGAGACTATTACCTTGTTAACAAGTTGTTCGAGACCAATGCATGACTTGTTCTTTTGTCAGATAAAACTTAACCGTGCAATAGGTAGCGACCAGTTCATAACTAGCCTTAATCGTTCGGTCATTCATTAGCATTCAATTCTCATTCGGTCATTCGATAACATTCAATTCGCATTCGGTCATTCGATAGAATTTAATAGCATTTCATTTTCTTTGCCGTCATTTGTTAGCATTCATTCTTATTCTTATCTTTTGTTGTTTTTTGTATCGTTGATCAGAGGGACACAACAAAAGAGTGGACTAGAGATCATTTTTATTAGGGCGTACAAATAAATGCAAGCCCGGTTAGAACAACTCACCGAGATGAGTCTTAGTTGAGAGAAGGAGGGACTTCATGCGCCGTTCATGAATCGTTCACGCGTCCTACATTGGCACCAACAGTTGATTAGCATACTTCGGTCTTTTTCTCTCAAGATTCGGAATGAATGCAAAATACGATGAAAGCGAACAATGCAAAACCAATCATCGAAAACCAACACGAAAATGCATTCATCAAGACCAAGCACACTACAAGAAAAAGACCTATTAATAATACTCAAGAATGTCTATAATGACGGCTGATACCAAAGCGTTAATATAGTTTAAAATTCCTTCTTTCTATAACGGTCTAGACTAATTTTAGACTTTTGATAACGTATACAAAATAAAACGTTATTAATATTTTAGAGCGGTGGCAAACTTGTAATAAGTTTTCTATAAAATCCTTTCCATCCTCGCGATATTTTGAGGCTCAAGCCCCCGCCCCCTTCTCATTCCCTCTCCAAATCCCTTCTCCTTCCCTCTCAGCTCCACTCCCCTTCTCCTCCTCCTCTCTCCTCTCACCAAACCCTAATCTTCTTCTCCTCCTTCTTTCAATCCCCCACAAACCCTAACCTAGGTCCCGTTCTAAGCCCTAAGCCCCCAACACCCCTCCCACAGACCCTAAGTAGTAGCAGAGGGAGTTCAAGTCCCTCATCGTCGACCTCTCGGCTCGTAGCCACGTTAGCCTTCTCCTCTGCTCCAGAGCCCTCTGTGCCGACCTCCACGGCCTCCTCTCCGACCACCCTACCCTCCTTGACATCCTCCCTGGCGAGATCGACAGCCTGGAGAGGGAGATCGACGACGGGGTCTCCGAGAAGTGGCTCCCGGTGATGGTTGCCTCCGTCGGGCTCGTCCGCTACGCCAAGTGCGTGCTCTTCGGAGCCTCGACTCCCTGACCCGAATTTGCTACCAGCAAGCTCCACAACAAAATCTTTCTCCTCCTTCGAGAGCTCCTCTCATGGCAATTTTGAGCAGCGACGGGAGCTTTTTCGAGCTCTACTGAGCTTCTTCCGGCCTAAAAATTTTCAAATTTTACCCCAATATCTCGTTTTTACTGTGTTTTTTTAGAATGCGAGTCATTTTCGTTTATGGAAACCCTAATTTTCTTGTTTTCGCAGCTTTTGATGGAGCTGTGGAGCTTGCATTTGAGCTAGTTGACGGAGATGAGCTCGAGTCTGGGCCTGGGGGAGCACGACGAGAATGGTAGTTGTTCGTTTTTGTTGTTGTTGTTGTATTATTTGGTAGCGATTGTTATTGGTTTGGTTGTGGTTAAGTGAGGGAAAATGTGAAATATTAGATTTTTTATTAGGAGGGGAGGAGGGGGAGAAGAGGAGCTTGAACTCGGAGCTCTGTCACTCGTGCGCCCGGCTGCTCGTCTGCCTACCGACCGTTGGCACGCGCATTGTCTACTTCAGAGCCGAGGATGCACAGGAAAACTGTAAAAAAAAAACTTATTTGAGTCATGACCTTCCATTTTGAATATTATTTATTCTGATTTATCAGAAAGAATATGAACATGTTATTCTAACTTGGAATAATTCTAACAATAATATAACCAGTAAAAGACTTTCATAATGCTAAATTTGTGGACTATCACAGTTTATTCTTTTTATTTCAATATCACGTTAAGAAAGCATCACTTAAGTTGGCTTTGTTAGTTTTTGCGATAATTTACTTGTTAGGTATGAATTTCTTTCTTTCTGTCTAAATTAGAGGCATCCATGCATGCATTAGTTTTAAATATTAAATTCATCTTTAAAACTTTTGTGGTTTCATCGTCTCTTCTATGACTTTAATATGGCTGTTGTAGTTAAATAGTAAAGCTACATTTCAATTGACTTGACTTCTTGGACAATTAATAGTTCAAGCCCCCTAACTGATTGAATATATATTGTTTTTTGATTCAAAGCTTGGAGTTATTTGGAAATGTTAAGTTTTATTAGTGGATTGGATTCAGTTGTTTCATCTGATATTTCTATAATGCAAACACAAGTGATGTCAACTTGGAAAATAAGGAAGGAAAGAAATTATGAAACATAAGATTCGTAGAATGCTTATTCATAGAATGCTTAAAATAAAACCTTGAAAACAGACTGTTGTTTTACTCTAAATGGAGTGCTAAGTTGCTACCACTTGTGAATTATAGAAATATGACCACAATGATTGGTAATCTATTTTTATGTTAGTATATATCATGTTTTTCTTGGCAATCAACATGAAAGAAAATGTAAATAGGGGTATAAAATGCTATCAGCCACTTTTTTTTGGCTTTTTGGACCGACCCGACTGATTGTCTAACATGGATGAAGTGATCTTACCAGGCTTTTGCATTTTACTCGATGAGGTTATCTTATTTGCAGATTTTTTTGCATTTAGACATGTTTTGATTTGAACTATATGGTTCCTAATTCACTTGTGTGGGGTTTGATCAGGTTGTATAACATTGTACAAGGTAGGATATTCAATAGTTCCTCATAAGATAGCTTCATATTTCTTCCTACAACTGAAGTCGAAGTAAAAATTTACTATTCCTATTGAGGTTCTTCTATATTTCCTTTGGCACCTTGGTCTTATACAAACTGGTTTGTTTATTTTTTTGGATGTGTTCAGGTGATTATTTTCTGCCACAATGATGAGTAACTTATCTTGCTTGTATCTAGGTTTTGCTGTGTGAGGTATTATTATTCATAATCTAACTTGAAACTTGGATCTAATTCCCTTTTGTGGAACATCTTGTAGCCATGGCGATGCTGTAGCATGCTACATCCAAAAGGATGTATTCATGGTGGTGGGATAGCCATATTAGCCCAAAGAGCCCAACGAACTCTAGATGGTTTCAGAAAAATCTGACAGGTATTTATTCTTCCTCTTTTCTTGTCCGTACGTGGCCTAGTAATCACTTGATACCATGTACACTTGCTCCTGATGTGAAAGTGACAGAATCCATGTATTAGAAAACAAAGACTTTGGAAAACTAAATACCAAAACTAGAGAACGAAAAAGTGAAACTTTGTCACAGACTAAGATGTTAAAGCCATGTAGACAAAACAAAGACTTTGGATGTGGTTTGTAGATCAAATAATGTTGAGTTCTACTATTCTATTGAACCCATTAAAAGAAAATATCTTCTTGTTTTTTTGCTTAGTTAGGTAGTGTTGCCTTTTGCGTCAGTGAGGGTTTCTGTCACATACCAGATCTTTAAGGCCAGGGAATTCTCATAGGGAGCTTTGATGGCCTTTAGTTCATATTGTAAACATAAAGTTGGCAATTTTAAAATTATTTATTTTTTATATAGGTGGTAGATTGGTTTTATTGATTCAATTAACTACAACATTGTAATGTATCATACACTTTCCTTTGCCGTCTATTTGGATTTGTACATATTGGATTTTAGGATTTTTCTTTTAAAAAGTTTCTTTCCTTGAAATGCTGGGCAACTGAGGTTGCAACTAACCTGGGCTACTCCAAATTCATATATGCTAGAGTTCGAATTCATTTCCCCTTATGATCCAATCTGGGCATGAGGGTGAGCCTGGATGAGAAAATAATATTATTTAAAGGAAGCAAAAGCATATATAGTAAATAAAAGGTGAGTCTGGAAATTTATTTCATATGTAGTAAGCATTCAAAGTAAATGGAAGGTGAGACTGGGCAATCACTTTAGGAATGGTCCATGTTGGAAGTCAAAAATCCTTCAAGATTTAACATGACTTTTAGAACATTGATTTCAGTTATCCTGAATCATGTTGCTTGTTTGATTGCCATCTCGTCTCATGTTGAATTTTACACCTAACTTGAAATTGGAAGGGATTGATTTAGAAAGGTAATGCCAGTTCCTCAGTTCATATTTTGGTACATGAGCAATATTACAAAGTATATTGAACCGTGTTTTTATCTTTTTCAGGGATTTGCTACACGTGATTTGACAGTTTTGATGTGCTCAAGTTGAAGCCAAAGTAATTAATTGTTTTGAGGATCCATTTAAGTAGTAGTTGTAAATATATGTATTTGGATACCCTATTTTGAGATAATGTAATGAAGATGGTGATATAATATTTCGATGTTTTCTTGTGAATATAGTTCAAAGTGGTTGTTTTGAAATTGAATTGAGAAGTTTTTGGAAAGTAATATATAATGTGCAATATTAAGCGTTATAACTGTGACGAGTTCAGTAATATTGAGTGTTATAAAAGTTCTCCATTGAGCTTATACAGATTATCTATTCATAACGCTTTCAAAATGTCCTGAATTGTGCACTATATATTAACTATTCATAACGCTTTTATAGAAACTATTCATGACATTTTTTTTATAACGCTTTTAAAAAATATTTATAACACCCGTTTTCATAACGGTTGCTTTGAAAAAAAAAGCGTCATGGTTCGTCATTAATGACGCTTTTTAGCCGTCATTAAAAGGGTTTTTTTTGTTGTAGTGGGAGGAAAAGAAAACATCCAACAAAACTCTTGGATTCATTTCAATAGAAGCCAATCCATCAATTGGAAAGATTTATTGCATTCATCCGTGATCAATCGATACCGGCAAAGGTTTCCCCAAATACTCAGTTCAAGACTGAGTTAGCAAGCCGTAAGTATTACATAGTGGACCGCGAGGAGCGAGGCACTACAGTTCGACTCTGGACAACGTCTAAGGGATGTCTGAGATCCAAGCCACGGGCTCGAGATCGGTTTCTCACCCGATGAATAGCTGGCCGTGCTCTGCCTTGATCTTTGGGAGCAATGGGTCTTCGCCGTGCTGTGGTTCTGGGTTTTCCACTGCTTCAGTATATGTTGGAGCTCTAGCTTCTTTTGGTGACAAGAGGGTTAGCTCTGATGACGCTGGAGTCGGTAGAGAAGAGACTTTGATGTAGACTGTACATTTCTCTTCTGTCCATGACGATCACATTGCGAAGGCTGCATATGGAAGACGATCCTTCCCTTATGTTCATAGTAATTTCTATTTTCATCTGTGTAACAAAGACCTTGTAATTGATCCTTATAAATGAGATTCAAGAAACTTCTTTCTTATGTACTTGCGATAGGCCTATGTAATAGACCCTTGTAGCTACGATCAATAAGAAGAGTGCTTTTTCTGAACTTCATCCTGAGAATGTCTTCGTCCTTGGTTGGTATGCGCATCTCACTGTCTATACCTCGGTGATGTTAGGTTGGTAGTGGGGTCACTAACCTGCGCCAAATGTCATATGGACCATGGTAGGAAGAGGGTGGGCGACGAAAGCACCCTCCTACGCCTTGCATCAGCTGTAATTTTTCACGCTTCTACAGTAATGAGCATGATCCTACGTAGGGTTGAATTCTACTATGTGGGGTGTAGAGAAGCAACTCAGAGGTGATGTGGACATGGTTGTTCTCCTACTGGGGATGCAACGGAACAACTGGGTTCCAGAAGCACATGATTGTCAATGAAGGGAGTGAACTTGGTTACCCTTATTGGGAAGAGGGAAGTACATTTTGAAGGATGTCAGGAGTAGTACTTCTTTAGGAACTTGCCGTTGATGGACATCATGAACAAGTCCCTATTAGGTTGAGCGAGACGGTAAGCACCATTTGAGTATACCTTCTATATGATGAAGGGTCCTTCCCATTTGGGTTTGAACTTTCTCGGGGTCTTGTGAGTCATCACCATCGGTCTTCTGACTGCCAGAACCAGGTCACCTGCTTGGAATGTCCTTTGTTTGACTCTTCTGTTGAAAGCCTATGAAATGCGGGCTTGATAAAGTTCGATGCACTGTTGAGCCAAGAGGCATTTTTCATCCAACGCTTCTACTCTTGCAGACAGCGAAGTTGATTGTCTTCTTCCGCCAGCTGGTTCATGATCGCCACTCAGAGTGAGGGTATCTGGATCTCTAGAGGCAGTACTGCTTTGCTTCTACTGACCAAAGAGAATGGTGTGTTATCCGTCGGGGTCCATACCGTCGTGCGATAGGCCCAAAGGCATTCACCGATCTTCTCGTCCCAGTTGTGCTTGTTGGATGACACGACCGTTTTGAGTAGCTTGGCGATGGTTTTATTAAAAGCTTCATCCAATCTGTTTGCTGCCAGATTGTAGGCGGTTGATGCCACATTCTGAATACGATTCTTGTCGCAGAATCTACTGAACGCATGGCTGACAAATTGTGAGCCGTTGTCATAGATGATCCTCCGGGGCACCCTGAAATGGTAGATGACATGATGCTTGATGAAGCTGATCACCTTTGAGCTTTTTACCACTGTCAACGGTACTACTTCTGCCCATTTAGAGAAGTAGTCGGTGATGCTAGGATAAAGCGATGTCCCCTGGATGAGGGAGGGATGATAGGTCCCACTATGTCCATGCCCCGGGCTTCAAATGGCCAAGTGGTAACCGTAGGATGTAGAGGCTTTGACGGTCTGTGGATGAAGTCGTTGTGTAGCTAGCAAGCATGACATTTCTTTGCATATTCGACAGCATTGGCCATCATAGTATGCCAGTAATAGCCCATATGATGAAGTCGATCCTGTAGTTTAGGACCTGGTTGATGGACTCCGCATGTTTCGTCATGAGCTTCTCGAAGAGCTTCGGCTGCTTCTTCGTTTGATAGACATCGGAGGAGAAGTCCATCGTAGGAGTGTCGGTAGAGCATTTTAGTGGCCGTATCGTAATAGAACCAGAGCGAGCGCCTTCTGACTGAAACTGCTTCTTTTGGGTCATCCGGGAGGATTTCGTAGACGGTAAAGTCGATGAACGGGAACCTCTAGTCTCTGACGTTGATGATGGTGTCTGTATCCATGACATAAGTTGTCCGTATGCACAGATTATTTCTGGGGTGTGACAAATCCCGGCCCACTACTGTAATAAAATGTTACGTGCTGACCTGTACTGCTAATGAGGCAGCGAGGCCAACCAGAGCGTCAGCTTCTAATTTTTGTAGCCGAAGCACATTTTCTATGAAGAACTCAGCGAAGTTTGAGATGATGACCAATGCTGCTTTATGATAAAAGATCAAGTCTTCATGGTGGACCTCGTATTGTCCTCGAACTTGATTGACGACGAGCTTCGAGTCACCGTAAGACTCGAGGGGTTCTAACCCTAGCTGTTTTGCTAACTAGAGTCCTATGATGACGGCATTGTACTCTACAATATTGTTGGAACACGGCTCTGAAAGGGAATAGGCACGCTGGATGACCAACTTGTCGGGAGAGATCAGGACTACCCCTACTCCTGTGATGATCTGGCCTTTGGGGCCTGTTCTTGAAGCACCGTCGAAGAACATCCGCCAAACGAGGTTCTCTTCGGTAATGTTTGATTCTCGTACTTTATCTAGAATGTCTTCATAGAGTCTGGATGATTCCAGAATTAGTTGCGCGGCTAGGAAGTCGGCCAGTGCTTGTCCTTGACAACCTTTTACGGGACGAATACCATGTTATATGGTGTCAATAGTATCGCCTAAGTAGTTAACCAGAAATTTAGCACTCCCGATTTTGTCATGAGAACTCTGAACGGATTGACTCAGAAGATGACATGAATTGTCTGTCTCGAGGCATAATGGTGAGTTTTCTGGATGGCAAACACCAGAGCTAGACACTCCTTTTCGACGGGGTTGTACCGGTGTTCGGCCCTGACCATTGTCCTGGTGAGGTAGTAGATGGCTTGCTTATGGCCCGCATCGTTGCTCTGGGCCAACAAAGTGCCAAGGTAATAATTCAGTGCATGGACATAAAGTAAAAATGGTTTGCCCGCGACGGACGCCACCAAGACTGGAGGGCTCATCAGATAAGCTTTAATATCGTCGAAGGCTTTCTGACATTCTTTCGTCCAGACATAGGAGACTCCCTTCTTCATGAGCTTGGTGAAGGGTTGGCATTTCCCGAAAAGGTTTACGATAAACCTTCGGATGTATACGAGACGTTCTTGTACGCCTCGAAGTTCTCTAAGGTTCTTCGGAGGGTCCATGTCAAGGATGGCTTTAGTCTTCTCGGGGTCGATATGGATGCCTTTTGCAGTGATAATGAAGCCCAAGAACTTTCTACTGGAAACCACATGGAAGGATTTGGCAGGTTCATCTTGAGCTGATGTGCCTATATGAGATCGAAGACTGTCTTCAGATCTTGCAGATGATCGCCTCGAACACGGCTCTTGACGGTGATATCGTCAACATAACATTTGACTGTTTTGCGGAGGTGCTGGAGAAAGATGGTGCTCATAGCTCTTTGGTATGTGGCACCAGCATTCTTCAGGCCAAAGGGCATTACTATGTAGCAGTAAACCCCCTTCGGAGTCCTGAACGACATGTGATTTTCGTTGTTTGGGAACATCTTGATTTAGTTGTAGCCCGAGTACCCATCCATGAAGGACATGTGCTCGAAGCCCCTTGTATTATTGATCATTACATCGGTGATTGGGATGGAAAATCGTCCTTCGGGCATGTCACTCCCACTTTTCCAATTAGGGGTATTTTAGTAATTGTATGAAATTTAAATTTTTATTATTTTTATTATTATTTATTATTAAATTGATTGGTGTGTAGCTTTGATTGGTATTTTTGGTAGTGGCAAATGGTTTAACCGTAGTCAACCTTGATTAGAAGACTAACCAGGTGATTAGAATTATTTTTAGCTAATTAGATTTTAAATTAGAGCAATTGTCCATATTAGGAAACAATTAAATCATTTTTAGACTATTTTACATGTAGCCTTTTTGCTAATGGGCTTTACATGGACTTTAACTTGCATGAGGCCCATAGCAAACCCTAACCTAACCCTAGCTAACCCTATGGCCGGCCAAACACATCCCCCCCTCTTTTATGCGAAAAACTTGGTAGCCGTCAAGTTTAACAAACCCTAGTTTTCTCCTTCTCCTCCAAAAGTCCATTTTTCTCATTTCTCAACCAAATCCTTCCAAACAAAGTGCATTGGGATTATTGGGAGGAGAGGAACCTGCTGGAGACTTTTTAGCAAGGGATCGGAGGCGTTGGACCGGAGGAAATCGATATCGACGCGTTTGGAGGCTAGTTTTATTGAGATATTGACTCTCAATAGGTAAACCCTCTAAACACTTGTTAATCCCAATTTTCTTCGTAGATGCATCCATATACGTACCCCAGACCTGTGCATGAAGTTTGGTAGATTTTTGTATTCGTTTGATAGACGTATCGCACACGTGTCGGTTCATTGGAACACGTGTTCGACGAAATGCCGCTTAGAACTGAAAGTTGGTATTTTATGAATCTGTTTTCACGAATTTATTGCTGTGATTATTTGAAATAACTTTCTTGAAGACGGATCTCGATTTGACACATTTATAGGGTACAAATCGGACACGGACACGCGTGCACGAGGCCCGTGCACGGCCCTGTGCATGCCCTACTGACCGAGTGTCATAACTCGACGCACAAGACTCCGTTTTGCATGAAATTTCATGGATGCGTGGGGGCAACCTCTGCCCACGTGCTCGTAAAATTTCACAACATTTTGTGGAGCGTGCGCGGCCAAATCCAACGCGCACGGTTCAACCAACACTGTGCACGCGGCCAAAAATTGTCGCTGACATGGCCTTTGTACGCGAACAGAATACGACGAAGACTCATTCCAGGAGCACGAACACGAAGCCCTAGACCTAGGCTACCCTAGATTCGACCACGTGGCATGACGTGGCTCGTGTCACGAGCTACGAACGTCAACACGCGCCCACGAGGCACCGCACGCGTGCGTACAGCCCCTGCAGTCTGAGTGTCATAACTCGATGCACAGGAAACAGTTTCACATAAAATTTTATGGACACATGGGGAAAACCTCTGCCCACGTGCTTCTATCATTTCATGATATATTGTTGAGTATTCGCAAAGTTATCTGGTCTGTACTGATTCGGCAGATAACGTGTACGTGCGTACGTGCCCGTGCGATACTCACTGACGGGACATGATACGGACACGAGTTCGACCCTGAGAGTACCCGAGCATGTCACACACGTGTATACCTTCGTGGTTGCCAGGTTTCACGAGTTCTAGTTGTATATTTTGAGATTTGGGTATCGAGTTGGATTTGGGTTTTGTGTTGGTTTACTTTTGAATTGATTTTTAGTTTGAAATCAATTTTCTAAGATTAAACTCAGATTTCTGAGTTTAAAGTTTAGTTTTAGTTAGATTCTCAGTTCAATTTTGTACTTAGACCTATGTTTACATTCATTAATATATAATCTATATGTTATATATATATATTTTCCCCTTTGTGTGTGTGTGTGTATATATATAAAATATATATATATATATATATATATATATATATATATATATATATATATATATATATATATATATATATATATATATATATGTAGGAACCCTAGAGGGGGGGTGAATAGGGTCGAGCTAACTAATCAAGCACTTAGCACAAGCTATTTGGCAATTTAAAAATATAAGTGCAAGAGAAGAAGCAATAACAATACCGATACCCGATGTATCCTGGTATCCTCCCTAGAGGCAATCCAGTCCCGGAACTCTCTCCGGATTTAATCCACTATTTGAGCAAATAGTTACACACGAGTTTGGATCTGAAGAACTCGCCAACTTCTTACACGAGAGCTTTAATCCGAAGGCCTCTCCGACTTCAACCGAGAGTTTGGATACGAAGACTCCCCAACTTCAACCGAGAGTTTGGATACGAAGACTCTCCAACTTCAGCCGAGAGTTTGGATACGAAGACTCTCCAACTTCAACCTTTCACAATAGGTTTTGATCTTCTTATACAATAAGATGAAGATCTCACTTTTCAACTCAATAACTCTAACACAATTTGTGGATGGCAAATGAAAGCTTTGTAGAGTTGTTTGTGGATAGGCTTTGGTGGTTTAGAAATTTTTAGGCTCAAAGCATCAACCTTGAATGAAGGGGTTCAAGGCTATTTATAACCAAAGCAAAAGAAAGTGCAATAATGCAACTTTCTCAGGCTGGCGGATCATCCGCCTATATAGTCCAACGGCTATAAATAGAGCCGTTGGGATCAATCGATCGTAAAATCCGACCGTTGGAATGTAAACGGTCATATGGCGGAAAATCCGCTAGAATTCCGCGGTTTTCCGCCGGATAATCCGAACACTTACAGAAGGTATTCTGTGAGACCATTCGGATCTTCCGCCGGATTTCCACGAAGATCCGCCGGATTATCCGCCAGGATTTCGAAGCTTGTCCTGGGTTATTTTCTACCCTAGCTTTCGATTTTGCCATCTATTTTTTGTGTTTACAATGATTCCTAAGACTCATTACAGACTCCAAATATACTGTAGTAGGAGCAGGCTTCTGCAGAGTCTTGAAATGATGATGGCTTGGCTTGGCTTTTTTCTTTGATAGGTGCTGGCTTTTCCCTTGGCGGCGGCTGTCCAAAGATATCCAGTTTGTGAAAACTGAATACCTTTCGGGGGCTTCACCCCCGAACCCCCGACGAGGGGCGCTACCCCCTCGACCCCCGTCCGCTGACCGGGCAACGGAACACCCGAGTGCGTGGCTCCGGAGATGTCGTTGGGTGGTTCAGAGAAATCTTGTGGGATCCGTCGTCTTTGGCCCACCATAATTTCTTCATTGCATATGTCCATATTGATCTTGCTTATTGCTTTTCTGTATGTACATGTTAGACGAACAAAACAATATACATAGTAGCAAGTATGATAAGTTTAATGCACATTAGGACAATGCCGAGTTTAAGTATAAGTGCTAAGGTGATAGCATAAATGTTAGTGATATCATAATGATTAAACTTAATTGAATAACCACAATCAAAAACATAGTTTTGATTTTGGCAACCCGATTAAATTTAAGATAGGAAGCTCATATCACTAATATGTAAACCAATAGGCACATATCACCAAAGGTATAAGTATAAGTATAAATGCTATAGCGATAGTATGAAGATTAGTGATAATGAAATGCTAAACTTAACATATTAACCATATTCAAAAACATGAAACAATCATTGGGCTAACAATATATTGATAGCATAAATAAATATAGGTCGATATATGTATTAGTTTTCAGTTTCTGAGTTTAGGTATGCATCTCAGTTTCGTAGATGAGATTGAGGGGTATTCATTTCTGATACATAATTGTGATATCCATATATGTATTTGAGTTGGGGTTTTTAATATATAGAGGTTTGGTTCAGATTTGGAGGATATGTATTTGAGTTTAGATGAGATTTAGGGGTGCTTGGTATCTCAATTTACTGAGATACTGAGTTGGTTATACATATCGCTATATATATACTTAGGTATCTATGTACATGTATATATATATATATATATATATATATATATATATATATATATATATATATATATATATATTTATATATATATATATATATATATATATATATATATATATATATATATATATATATATATATATATATATATATGTGATTAGGCTATATGTGAGGGTAATAGGTTTTTACCCCTCTCTCTCTCTCTCTCTATATATATATATATATATATATATATATATATATATATATATATATATATATATATATATATATATATATGCTTGTTAGAAGTATAGGTAATGATATGGAATTTGTGATAAGTTTTGAGAGGGGTTTTAATCTCAGTTTCCTGAGCTTGGGTAACATACCTATATTTTTCCCTTTTCCTTTATATACATGTATGTATATATGTATATATAATGTATGATACGGTTGTTCTCAGTTTTAGCCCCACAGCAGCCCTCACACAACACACACACACACACACACACACACACACACACACACACACACACACACACACACACACACACTCATTCCCTCTTTCCATTATATATATACACACACACACACACACACACACACACACTCATTCCCTCTTTCCATTATATATATATATATATATATATATATATATGATTTTTTCTATTAGATATAGCCTATGGATTAGTGAGCCAATTTAGGATTGACCCAATTGGCCTAACTTGGCATAGTTGGCTAGCATGTTGACCAAGTTGGCAAAAGTCAACTTTGCGTCAAACTTGATATAAATTGACTCAAACGGACTTGAAATGACTAGATAACTTAAGTTTGACCTAAAATTGGAACAATTGACTAGTTGACTTAGGGTTGACCTAGTTTGACCAGGAGAGTTGACCAAGAGTTGTCTTTGACTTAGAATGACCTTGAATCATTTAGAATGTATTGTAAATTATTCTTATTTCGTATTAGACACTTTGTAACATGTATTTGATCGAAATAGGACTCAGATACTCTGGTTCGGACTCTTATTCTCATCAGACAATTGGGATATCAGGCGAGTACATTCTCTGACCGTTTCATACTTGCTAGGATTATATTCTTGTTATAGACTAATTTACTTGATGCTGACATGATGTTATCACGGATTAGTACTATATGGATCTTTATATGAGATGTTATCCCTTTCGGGTGCATCGAATACATTATGTTATGTGCTTTTCCCGAACATCATGTATTTCATGGACTCTTATTATTGATGTACACTCTTGTGCTCTTATGTACTCTCATGATTTTATGAGCTTCATGTATAAACTTTTATGTACAATAACATAATCTGTCAAGATCCTTGTGTATTGATTGGGGTACGGGGAGTAGAAGTAGTCATGTGAACAATTTCAAAGTAGTGTAATCATGTATAAACTCTGTAGTGTAATCATGTACAAATCAAGTCGTTCACATGTCTATCTTGTACTCTAAAACACATAGTCACTTACAGTTTTCTATTATCATATATAGATAGCTTTTGTTTATCAGATTCTCTCTTTTTCTCATGTTTATTTCTTACAGTATTTCACGTATCTTATTCTATCGTATGCTTTATATTTCTTGTCATGACATGAACTGCATGAGATGTATTTTGCTCGTTCCCGTCCTGATTGGACTGTTGAAAATATTACAGGTGATGAGGAGGAGTTCTGTCCTACCTATTATGGCACTGGCTTAGATGACACTGGTGACTTGGACCCTCAGGAGGATCCAACAGTTGCTGAGGACTTGCCCATTGTCTAGTTTAGATTCTAGACTAGTTATCTTATTTAGATGTTTTGTCTTTGAGATGTACTTTAGATTTTGGATTTTGATGTTGTTTAAACATCCAAACTTATTAACTATCATTTGTAGTTCTTTGTTGAGATTTTATCCATCTTTTTATCTTTTCATTCCATCTTAGATTTGTGATTGAGTTATACTTTATATGTTGTCCTCCTTTGGAAGAGAATATCATTGTACATTTACAGATATATTATTAGATGTTGTGACCTAGGACAGCGTTCTACTGCCGACACTGTGGCGTAGGCTGGACGTAATCACCTCTCGTGCCCTTACACTGGGTGCGGGTCATGACAGGACAAGCCGAATTGAGGTCCCGGAAGTCAATACGGACCCGGATCTTCCCCTTCTTCTTGGTGACGGGAACGACGTTGTCTACCCACTCCGGATATTGCTCTTCGCGAATAAACCAGCTGCCCAGGAGTCTACCTACTTCTTTGTCAATAGCGTCTATAATATTGGGACGAAAGCATCGCTGTTGCTGCTTAACAGGCTTAGCACCAGATAAGATATT
The DNA here is from genome assembly GCA_029216955.1 of Iris pallida. Taxonomy (NCBI): domain Eukaryota; kingdom Viridiplantae; phylum Streptophyta; class Magnoliopsida; order Asparagales; family Iridaceae; genus Iris; species Iris pallida. The sequence goes on along the minus strand of JANAVB010002197.1, from coordinate 306,042 downwards.
AATTTTGGGTATTGAGACTTGTGGGTCGAGCCCCGGCATGTCTTCGTAACTCCAGGCGAAATCATCGATGTATTCTTTGACCAGTTGAACCAAAGATTCTCGTTCCTTTCCCGCCAAGCTCTTGCTGATAAAAATAGGTTTAGATGAAGATCCATCCCCGAAGTCGATCTGCTTGACTTAGTCTTCGGTAGGGGGTTCTCATAATTCATAACGAGATTTCCATTGTGCGCCTAGGCGTTGAGCCCAGGGTTCTTCTTCGAAGAACTCTATTATTTAATTATCGTCTTCATCTTATGAAGGATGTGCAGATGTCATGTTGGTTGACACTACCTTCCTGAAGATTGGGCCGACGCTGGTGTCAGAGTCCCAAGTTGAAGCCTCAGACGAGTGAGAGTGTGTGATGTCTTCTACTTCTGAACTTTCTGGGGTTGTTAGGGGCGTGATGTAGCCCACCCCCCGTCGAGTGCGGCAATAATAGTCTTGTGGCTTCCCTTTCGGAACAGGGAGTCGTAAGGGAAGACGTCGGCCCTTGCCATAGTTTAGACCCTGGCCGCTTTTCAGGTTGTAGCCCATCTTTTGGATGAAATACGTGGCTCGATCATTGCACCGGTAAATTTGCATTCTGCCGGTGTCGGATTCTGGCTCCGTCGGTGGAAGGTCTTGGTGACGCTCGACTTTGCCGAAGATGATAGGTTTCTCGTCCTGGTTTCGAGACGAGACTATATAACAGACTCCTTGGTACAGGATGACTCAATTTACATTATTAACAGTCGTTAGATGTGTTTGTAACGACTGTATAGCATTATCTAGATTATACATGGCATTCCAATGTGGAAGACTAGAATAATTGAAAGACACCCTTTTATTGATAAAATACGGGATCTTGTCTCAAGGAATTACATCGTTAAGGGACGGTGTATCCATATTGGCGGATATGTACTCTCCCAGTTCTTCGTCAGTGAGTACTGGAGCAGACTGAGGTGGTTCGGGAGAAAATATTAGGAGCTTGGCCTTTGTTGGCTCCGGTGCTGATAGAGATACGTGGGGCTTCTCTTGAAGCTTAAGAGGGGTTGAAGATTGAGGAGGTTTGCCTTTAAGCTGTACCTTGAGAGGTGCCTCAACTGGTGTTCCGGCGACTGGTGCCTTTCCACGTAGTTTTGCTACGAGAGGAGTAGACACTTGGGGAGGCTTCCCATTGAGTCGTATCTTTAAGGGGGTTTCAGTAGATGCTCCTCCTAGAGAAGTTGGTGCCCTCCCGCGAAGATTGACCACTATAGGAGACGGTATTTGAGGCGGCTTTCCCTTGAGTCGCACTTTCAGGAGAGCATCGATTATCATTTTTGCCTCCAAGTCAGCTTCGGCTTTGGCTTCGGCTTTATTATCGGCATCATTGGCTTCATCTTCGAGATGAATCGACTTGTACAGATCAGAGTCGATAAAGAAGGCCTTAATCCCTCTGAAAGGATCGACATGAGCAAACTCTGTTCGGACTATGCCGTTGGTGGATACGTACTTCATATATTCATGGAGAGTGGATGGTACCACCATGTATTCGTGTAGCCACGACCGTCGTAACAAGATGTTGTAGTTGACGTCCGCATCCATAATATGAAAACAGGTCACTTCGGTCTGGAGATCACCGATATGACACTTCAGCCGGATCTTCTCCAATGGCTCACTCTTGCTGGCGTTGAAGCCACTGATTGTAGTGTGGGATGCTGTCAGATGATGCATCGGGACCCCCAACATCTGGAGCAGAGCTCGGGGGATAATGGTGAGAGAAGACCCCGGGTCGATCTGTATTTGATCTACCTTGATGGCACCGACGTACCCTGTGTAATACAGTGGTTTGTTGTGCCTGTTGTTCTTGAGCAGCATGTCTTGTTGAGTGAATGTGATGTTGGGAATGATCTCCCCTATACTCTGGCAGTGTGGACATGTTGCTGGATTATCCTCAGGCTGCTTGACCTGACTATCAGCGTCCTTCAGGGCTTCGCAGATAGCCTCCCAAGTATCTTTAGACAGGTGGATGAGCTTGAACAAGGACAGCCGAGTTGGAGTACTGGCAAGTTGTGCCATTATGTCGATGTTGTGGGGTTCGGTTAACACCGAAGCATTGTCTCTTCGTAGAGGCCTGTCGAAGTGGGCCATCTTATGCTTCTGTTTGTCAGCTGCTGGAAGTTGCGAAGGACCTTCACCTTGAGCAGCCGAGGTAGTGATAGGAGGTGCCACTTTGACAGGGGCTTCCATAGGCTGAGCGTTATGCTGTAAACACATTTGTACAGGGAGCACCTCCTTGGGGGAGGAGGTCACCATTCGACAAGACTTGGTCTTCTTGCCTTTAGCTTTGGAGGTAGAAAATACCCCCGATTGAGTCAGTTCCGGAGCGAGATCAGGGTGAACCCACATGATCTCCCCCTGAGATGTGGTGTGTGGAATCAGTCCACTCGCGTTGTCACCGAGTCGGCAGAAGGTTGACCACCCCCAATGTCACCTTCGGGATAGGGACAACACCATCTTGATTTGTAGTACGTTGTAAGGTGCCGAACAGAAGCGACACCATGTTGGCCGAGACTGTCTTCTCTCATAATCGACTGAGATAACGTTCGCATTGATCATACAGTTTATGTAGTTTTTGAGGACGTAGTAGTCTTGAATTGGATATCCAACGAACCGGTGGTAGTGATAGTACCTCGGGTCGTCCACTCTACCCACCTCGTCAGGACGCTTAGGATCAGGCAACTTGATCTTGTCGCTCTGTTCAGCATCTCGAAGAGTTGTAAGTTGTCCTTGTCATTGAAGGAGTAGACATCATTCGGCCTCGGTGCTGGTGGAGGCTTCTGAGCGGACCCTTGCGTGCTTTTCGAAGCGTTGACAGTCAATGCCTTCTTTCCTTTCGTTTTGCACCCACTAATGTTGGTAGCAGCATGTTTTCCTTTGTCACCAAAGGCGGTAAAATTTACCCCCAGAAGGCGAGCATTATGTGCCTTCTTCTCAGCAGCTTCGGCCCCGATGATCAATGAACTCCAATCGAAAGGCTGGGTGGAGTCGAGCTAGAGCTTGATTACAGGAGTCATGTTCATGCTGCAGGCATCGATCAGTGCATGTTCTGGCATACCCGGAGGTAACCTTAAGCATGCTTGTCGAAAATGTTTGATGAAGGCTCGAACAGTCTCCTTCTCTGTCTGGCACACTTCTATAAGAGATGACATGGTCATGTCTTTTCCACCGTCGTGGAATCAGTCGAGGAAGAGGCGTGTCAAGTCATCGAAGGATGATATGGAGTGGTCAGGGAGACTGCCGTACCAGTCATAAGCGACTCCCTTTATTGCCCCGACAAATAGGCTGGTGAGTAGGGCATCTTCCTTTGGGAGGTATCCCGTTTGAGACTGAAAGTAGGTCAGGTATCGGCGAGGAGAATCCTTCCCATCGTATGGTGTCAGTGTTTGTAGTTTATACTTAGGAGGGTAAACCACTTTGTTCCACTCGAGAGGGTAAGGTTGCGGGATTTCCATCTTCTGACATTCTTCATGCTTGTTTTGTGCTTCTCCTGACAGATCACCCTTCTCCAAATCTGAGATCTTTGAGCCATGAACATGCACTACGTGTCATTTGACTCTGTTTTGCCTACGAATGGGTGCTAACCACCCAAGATCCCAGCAATAACAGAATCTCCACAACTGCCACGTGTCAGCTCCGCTGCAGCCCAACAGAGCAGTTCAACAAATTTGGCTTCAACTCAGGGCGCATCGTCCATGCGCCCCACAACATCAGCCACGTGGCATTCCCACATACAGGCGCAACCTACATATACGCGCATGAGCAGACCAGTCTGCTGCCTATAAATAGAATGATCATTCCTTCATCTACGCACACAGATCATCATATCTACATACAGAGACAAGAAGAGACACGTAACGTCTACTTCTCCAAACCCTCCGACATCCAGAAAAGCCCAGACCTTCAGAGAATTCAAGATTATCGTCAGATCGTCAACGGAGTCAACTCATTATCACTCGCTCCACCGATATAGTTTTCAGATAAAAACAAAAGTATACTCCTAGGACTACGTCTAAGTCCAACATTGTATGCTGTTCTGTTTGTAATTGAAATACCAAAGTTTTATCAATAAAAAAACCTTGTTGCATTTTCGATGGCAAACATTAACTACCTAATTGGTATTAGTCGAACTGATAGATAATGAGATTTGAACCCACGTCCTTCCAAACCAGAACCTTAATCTGGCGCCTTAGGCCAACTCTGTATGTATTATTGCTACTACTACTATTGTTATTGCTTATTTCCTATCCCTATTTTGTTAAAGCTATAAAAGGATCTATAGGGTCAGGACCCATTTGAGAGGTAGATTGATCGAACGATACCTTAATTGTATATCTTATTCAAGAGTGCACACGATGTATCAGTCGCTCACGGATACATAGTTGGTTACCTTGTAGCATACTTATGTGCATCAGTAGTCAGTCTGTATTGAGTTGAACAAATATGTGTGGTGTCCTAATTACATATGATATCCTATCCTGGAATGGTTAGATGTACCCATCTTCATTGTCAAAGTATCAACGCACTGTGTATCAGAAATTTGATACTGCCATGGATTATGAGAGGGCTGTCCGCAGTAGCCAGGTATCAATTAGCACATAGATGCGATGACCTATCTATATGTAATACCTACAAGTCGTATACAGGTACAAGAGGAAGACCATGCGAGAGTAGACTAGTAATGTGGGCATTTACTAACGGATGGATATATGTATTCAAAGCAAGATAGAGTGCAGGCCCTCACGGAAAGATATGTTCTTTGTAAGAAGTAAGAGGACAAGCCAACAAGATAACAGTAAGATGATTAGGCTTAGTCCTATATACATATAGGGGTACCAATGTTAGAAAGAACCCAAGTATTAGTAGTGAGCTATAGGATGATATCAGCAATTTAGAAGGGTAGATAAGTGTACAACTTAAGTTAGAATTTAAGATATTAAACCAACAGCTTAATAGGTGAACCAATAAATAGAAGAGTATAAGTTAACAAACCCACAAACTTAAGGAACTAAGGATCAAATAGATAAGTATTTCCTTGGTTGAATCACCCATTAACATTGTAATCTTATAAATAGGTTACTTGGACCTTAACACGAATTCTGACCCGTGTCAGCAGCTCCGGACCACAGGCAAGTATACCTTGCCCTTCTTTACAGCTTTATTTACATGCTTATTCCTCTCATTATCCAGTTTTTCAAGTTGATTATTGACATGTGTTTTGCTCATACCATGTAAATTAGTTGGTTATTTCATTGATATATATAGTCCTTGCTCACAGTTAGCCTTGTAGTGCATATTGGACCGGTTCTCCCGTGTACTTGATTGAGTCGTATCGTAGAATGAGTGCACTATAAATTGAACTGCTATTTTTTTGTTTCGATTCTTGCAACCTGCGAGTCCACACACGGGACAAGGGTTAACTATTTGCATCTGCGAGTCCACACTCGGGGCGAGGGTGTTTGTCTTGAACTAACCTGTGAGTCCACACTCGGGACGTGGGTTAGTAATTTGTTCAAACCTGTGAGTCCATACTTGGGGCGAGGGTTTGGTATCCGTTGATCTCTTGTTTGCCTATTTTCTTCCAGCAGTTCATTTATATGTAGTTATTCACATATTCGTATATCGTCATTGCTTAATCTTTTTCTATTTATATCGGGTATTTTCTTCATGCATGATAAACTGTTAGATATACATGTTTTACGTATCTTGCTAGTCCCATGAGGACCTGATGATCTTTTCAGGTTTAGCCGAGTCTAAGCCAGGTGTAGACGAGCAAATTTGAGCTAGCATCAGACCACGGTACAACTGCAGCTGAGGGTGTCATTGATGATTAGTAGTTTGGATTCTGTTATTTTACTTCATGTCTTTTATTTCTGTCTACTGGTAGTGGATTTGTATCCACTGGACGTGACTTGGATTCTTGATAACTTGGAAACATTCAATTTATATTATTCTCTATTATTCAGTTTCATTGACATTTCATTGATCTTAATTATATCTTTTATTTTCTGTGGATGAGATATAGATTACCATGTGATTCTAGATTCCTATGACTCATGTATACTAGATATCGTTCTACCGTCGACACTGCGACGTAGGCTGGACTTAGACACAGACTCATATCCGAAAGCGGGTACGGGTCAGGACATACTTCAGTCAAGTTCATATCCTTATATCAGTCATCCCATACCCACTGATACCTTGAGTATTAGTCCACTGCTTATATTTAATGATCAGTCCCTTAGCTCCTAGTGTAGCAGCCTACAGATAAGGGGCTCGGGCCCCTCTTGCATCAGTAAGTTAGTATGTATTATAGTTTCTGTCCCTGTTTGATTTATGTTCAGATCTTGCAAGGCATTAACAAATGTTCAGTCTATTTTACCTATATTGCTTTAGTTCAGGCTTTTGAAACCTTTGTTCAGTCATAAACATATGTCTTGGTTTATAGGAAGAATATTCAGTCCTTGAAGGCTTAATATCAGTCCCTCTACTGCATATCACTTTACCTAATGTTCAGTCCCAATCATGTGCAGTACCTTTGTCATAGGATTTTTCTCGTATAGAACGGTTCCGTCCATTTTCCTTTGGATGTTGTCCTGCATCACCATGGGTTCAATCCTTGAACAGCTATATGTTCGGTCCAAATCTTTATGTATCAGTTGACTGATATTTAAAGAGTATCAGTCAACATCTATATAATTTAGTAACCCCAAATTGATGTGTCCTGCATACTAAGTATCAGACCCCTGCATCATTTGAATTCAGCCCATAGACGTGATCAGTCCCTTAGTGTACCAATCCATTGATACTAAGGTATCAGTCTCCTCCTCATATTCAGACCTTGGTTAACAAGTTTAGTCCCCATTAGCAACATTCAGTCCCCTGCTATTTCATGATGGTTCAGTCCAGTTATAGGTTTACCTTGAGTCAGTCGAGGGTTTGTGAGGTGGGGAATTAGTTGTAATTCATATCATGTGCAATCCTTGGACAATTGTTCAGTCCCTATTCTAAACTTAATGCTCAGTCCATTTATATTAATGCCCAGTTCTTCTATTGTTCTGTCCCTAGATCATACTGTGCAGTCCACACCATACATGTGTTAAGTCCAGTTTAGGTAAGAGTTGTGGCTTGAATAGTGTAATACACTTGTGTCTCACTATCCAGTTCCAAACTGAGATATTGATATCAATCCATCTTTTGTTAGGATGAGGCATGTATGTTCAGTCCAGATGCACTTTTTAGTCATGTCCACTACATCTGTTAGTATAGGCTATTGTTATATCTTCAGTTCTCTTAAGTTTAGTTCCTATCTAAATTTCAGTTCCCTGTTTTAGAGATTTGTTCAGTTATTGAGCTCAACATTGGTTGTATGCAGAGCATTCCATATGTCATAAGTCCATACTGCGTTAGTAGTTCCAGTCCAATGCACTTCATATTGAGCAGTCCTCTTTGTATCAGTACATTACCTACCTTAATGTTAATAAGATCAGTCCACCCTTATGCTATTGTATCAGTTGGTGTATCTTGGTATAAGCTAATCTTGTTCAGTCATTAACATTTATATTCAGTCCCATTTACCTCATGATTCAATCAAATTCTTTCAATCTACATGTTCTGACCACTTTCCCCTTTTTGATATCAGTCTCCACATCATCCCTAAGGTCAGTCCACCTGGGTTTGATATGTCCAATCCACTCACATACCCTATTGTATCAGTTTCCCTCTTTCATTATTAAGTTCAGACCTTCATATGTTGAGTGTCAGTCCCTATGGTTGGCAGCCTATAGTTAATGTACAGTCTTTGAGTGAGGGGTGTCACTCCATGTTATATATATATATATCATTCCCATATTTAAGTCCAGTCCTTGCATAGGTTAGCCTATATGTGTACATATTAGTCATATACATTTATATGTTAACAATTGATAAGGAATATTGAGTAGAGTATCCTAAAGTTACACTATAGGGTAGATAAGTATATAGAGCTGTAGAGTCCATGTTTAGGATAAGGGTTTGGTACCACATTATTCTAGCACTAATATAGTCTAAATTAGCTAATACCCTAGATTAGACTAAATGAGACTAGGTTGACCCAAGTTGACCAATTGACTAGGATTTGACCTAGTTGACTTCACTGATCTAGAAGTAGCCTAGCAGCATATAAATAACATTTTTAAACCTACTGTTTACTCTAGAACACTTTGTAACCCTATAATTTTCATAATAGGTTTTTGTGACTCCATTTCGAATACTGATACACATCCGTTGCTCAGGATATCAGGCGAGTACATTCTCTGATTGTTTTTATCATGATAGTATCTATATTGCCTGCTATAGACCACTTTACTTGATGCTGACACATTGTTAATACGGATTGGAACTATATGGATCTTTTCATGCGATATTATCCCATTATCGGGTACATCGGGTATTCTATGTTCATGTACTTTATCATGTATATCGTGTACTCCTTGTATTCATATTATTCAAGTACTCTCATGTGCTTCATGTTCAAACTAATAATCATGTACGTAACGTAACGTGATTGGATCCTTGTGTATTGATTGGGGTAGGGGGAGTATAAGTGGTTATGTGATTAAATCCCCTAGTGTACTCATGTATATGTCGATTATACCCTCACGTATAATGGAGTTACCGTAGAATACTCATGTACAACCTAAACTAATTACATAACTGTCTTGTGCTCTGAATCACTTATATTTATTATAGTTCATAGATTCTCTATCTTATTCATATATTCAGTTTCCTTATTCATATTTTTTGTATTTCTGTACTTCTATTACAACACGCCATGTATTTTATTCTATTGCTAGTTCTATATTTCCAACCATGCATTGGAACTGCTTTCGGAGTTATGTACTTGACTCCAATCCTGACTGGATATGTTGATAAAATTTTACAGAGGACTTGGAGGATTTCTATACCACTTGCTATGGCACAGACTGAAACGACACTTATGACTTGAATCACCAGGAGGATCCTGCTAGTTTAGAGGAGACACTGGTAGTGCATAGATTAGAATGCTAGGACTTTTGTTTGGAATTTGTCTCCAGCTACTTTTATTATGTTATTATTACATACTCTGTGTGTGGTGTTGATAACACTTAAACTTATTTCTATTCTGGCTTGTATCGTACTTTGATATCTTTCTATCTATTCCATATCGTGTTGTTATTCCTCTTTAGTTACTTTGTGACAGAGTTGTATCTTTCTAAGGTTGTCCTCCGTATAGAGAGTGTATACTAGACATGTACATCATATTATGTTTAGCTATTGTTGAGACTTAGGACAGCGTTCTACCGTCGACACTGCGGCGCAGGCTGGACGTACCCATGGTCTCGTACCCTTTCACCGGGTACGAGTCGTGACAAGTGTTCTAGCCAAGGCCGTGATCTTCTCTATTCTATTGCAAATAACTTTCTCTTGGATCGTCCTTTGCTACTTTTGACAAATTCTGTCATTTGTTTTGTATTACTTCTCATTTAAAATAGTTGGTACTGGATTTGTCTCCGCCCAACAACTTGTATAATAACAATTCATAGTTAATTTATGATAACTTTTATGCTTTCATTTGTGGATGAGATTATTTGGCCATAATTATACTGCATTTACAACTTACGTATATTTATTATACGACTGGCATGTCTATGTACCTAATCCTATGTATTTTGGAACTCGGGCGATATAGTTAGGTAGCGGCCGTTGCATAATCATTGGACAACTATGGACAAGGTTTCGCATCCTCAAACGGTAACCTGGGGCTACAGGACTGATTCGGTTTATGAGAAAAGCAAGGTAGCTGAGCTGGATTGTACCGCCGAGGTGATTCGAAGATTTCGACGGGGTCGCTACCAGCGCCGATCGACCTCGTCTACGTCAGGCTACATGTCCGGGTAGGCCTGGGGGGGCCATAATCTTTCATATAGATTGAGTCGACAAGATCACGACAATCTGTATGTATGTCTTAGATTGAGTCAAGAAGTGTAAACACGACACGAATGAGCCAAAGAATTATTTGTAGGGTATGCATCACATTATGGAGCCTAAGATTCGACTATAGTAGAGACACATACTTTGACACGAGATGTGGCGTCGGGTGTTTTAGTCATTGACACAAGTTTATCTGTTCATGTTTGAGTCGTTTAAAAGGGAAAGTAAAAAGAGTATAATTTATGTTGTTATGAGGCACGACTATGATGTTGTTGCACAAGGCATGGATATTATAGCATGTTGCAACACGAAGCAAGTTTTGTACTATATGTCATAAACTGATCCTAAGACAAGATTAGAAAGACCACAAAAGAATAAGTTCCACTCACTAAAATAATGTGTAATTTTGTATGGGTGGGCAAGAGGCTCACTTACCAGTACGGTTGTGTACTGATACCCCACCAGTTTTTATGTACAGATTCAGGTATCAACCACGAGGTTAGAGGTGTGACATGGGGAGGGGTTGGGGACGCGGGGGTGGTACAGCCTGTAGAAGCTCAAAAAGTATAAATATCATCATGCGCTACACATAATTGATGTCAGCACTCAAAATAGTCAAATGGCGCCAGACAGCAGATGGCATGTGACATCAATTGGCGTAGGACTGCAAATGGTGCTGGCCGACATGTGGCAAGTTTCTTCGAGAAGCTAAAACAGTTTTCATTATGACTGACAGTATGTTAGTCGAGGAAAATCTTTTCGAATCCCGAGCGTGCGGCGCTCGAGGAGAATATGTCAGATATGTGAGATTTGTCATAATAATCAAACAGCTGTCTCGTGCCATTTGCAGTTGGCACTAGATAATCATTCAGAAAGGCACTAAAATAATAATTAACGTCTAGCACCACCCAACAGTTGGCGCTATTCGATAAAATCATCCAGAAGCAGTTAGATAATGTGGCACATATGTCACTAATCTTGAAGAATGTGTACGTGACACTGCCTATGACCAAGCACATCTCTATCACAGAATGCCACACGTCCAAGTAGTTAAACCAACCATTCGTGCGACTGGATGAATGGAGGGCCAATTGCAGAGTACACCAATCAGGATAACTACTTAACAGTTATCTCTAAACTCTGTACAGAGACACTACCAGAAAAAGATGAATTAGCGATACTTTTTATGATGTCGTTTGCAGGTGTCACGATCCGATACCAAAATAATGGGTCTAGTCGGATCATGTCCAGCCTGCACCGTTATGAGACGGCGATAGTAAGCTATATCGAGTAGTGAAACGCAATATGCAGAAACATCTAACAGAAATAAAATATTTTTATTAAACTGAAACTGGTCTAAAATGGAAATAAAACAACAACACAATTCATTTTATTACAATTATTCTGAAAAGGAAGAAAAGAAAAAGTACTAAGCCAACACTCTAGGGTTCTGGGGTTCCTGGTTCAGCCTCTTTGGGACCCAAGTCTGTCCCATAGAAAGTGCAATAAGGCAGCTCCTCTTCGTCGCTGTCACCTAAAAATGTTGGGTCTCCAGTCAGGAGTGAACAAGAAACATATTTTCTCCACATCTACATTTCTAAATTAATAATAAATAAAAAATGCGAGACAGTTTAAGAAATAATATATTTTTGTATTTAATAGTAAAAAGAGACTGGCAAGCAAGATGATATCAATTTTCAGCATGATGCAATACTAAGCTAGTGTTTTGAGTATATAACAGGGCCTGTGACCGGCTGGTGAGACAATATGTATACTAACGTTTTTGGCCAAAATGAATAGTATATGGTACGGCTCAACCCCCTGTGTGGTAGGGATTAGCGCGAGGCAATAAACGATTGATATTTGGCTTTGGTCACAGATGTTATACTACTCCCCCAATCAATCCCCAAGCAATAAGTCAATGAGTCAGTGAGTCAATATAGCAATCCAACAATCCGTCAATCGATGTGGAGTCCGAGAGGGATCCACGGTGAATCAGTGTCACTATACTGCATATAATCAATTGATGCATACATTTAATTATTAAAATAAAGACACAGACATGAAGCAGATATGAAACTTGACTTGGATAACTCCTTGGCGTGGAATGCGACGAGCAGCAAGTAACCGCTAGGATTTAAGGTCCCGAACCTACATATCGTAGTACCAGATTTAGTAACCAGAACTACACTCTAATTCTAAGGTGCAATACTAGGGTAAGTCAGGCAGGTTGGTGATCCTAATTGGAAACCACTTTGTACATAAAAATAGATTTTGTTACTAAAAGTTAACATATAACCGTTTCAATAAAATATAGATTTTCGTGTAAATATTAATTAATAGGGAAAATACTTTAAAATGAATTTCTCGAAATTAGTAATTTTTGTAAGAAAATAGTTTTTATTTAAATAATATTTTAAAATAGAATTTATTTAATCAGAATGATTTTCATAAAATATATCTTTTAGACATTTCATAAATTATGTAGAAAATCACCTTTAAACATAGATAATAATAAATACGCAAAAATACTTTTTCTTACCAAAATATTGGTTTAAAGTTAATATAAAAGGTTTTCGGGTTTTAATATTAAATACCATTACCAAAATAACCTTTTTAAATAAATATTAGTTTTTATTATATTAATTCTCCTTATAAAACCTTCTTGATTAGAAATCATCTTTAAAAGGAAAACATTTATATTTATATTTATATATATATATATATATTTTTTTTATATTTATATTTATATATATATATTTATATATATATATTTTTTATATTTATATATATATATATATATATATATATATATATATATATATATATATATATATATATATATATATATCATATATCATATATCATATATATAATCATTTAACGAAATCTATTTTATTTATACCATTTACTTAACCAAACTTTTATTTAAAGATAATACTTTTTAATAAATATTTATTTACTACTATTTTGTAAACAAACTAAATCATTATTTGGTTTAACACTCTACGACTTAACATTACAAATTAAATGATAATCCTAACTACATATTTAAAAAATTAAAAATCATTAAAACCATATCTAAATTATTAAGGTTAATCCATAAATCAATTAATACCAATAAAGTATATTTGAAGTTTCCTAAAACGATTATTATTACAACATTACTAATTTACATCACAGAAAGCTAAATTGTCAAACCACAGAACCTAATTAATTATCTATAGAACCTATTCTGAATCTAGAGAGGCTATTTCTAGGCCAGAAACTCAAATGGGTTCTAAGAACAAACAGAATGTGGGAAAAGAGGAAAGGGGTTACCCAAACTTGTACGAAGGAGTACCGAGGGGAGGCCTCGGACTCGGAACAATGTCAAAATTGACGAGCACGGACACATGCGTGCACACGGGCGGATACAAGGGCGAAGGTGCGCGGAATCGGGGCACGTGCGGGGCTGGCGGTTGCTCAGAAATGGGAGAAGTGGGGTCTAGATTCGGAGAGGGCGGCAAGGGGAGCGCGGTGGCGGTCGCAGATTTGGATTTGGTGGAGTAGGGAGAGAGTTATGAGATAGTGAAGGAGAAGGAATGGAGTTTCTGTGGAGAAGGAGTTTCTGAAGAGTTACGTAAAGGTTGAGATCCGGAAGGGGGGGTGCGCGCACGGGTTCAGGGAAGAGAGGGGACGTAGTTTTGAATGGGTTTGGGTATGGGCTTAAGTCATGGGTTTGGGTATCGGCTTCACAACCTTCCCTCCTTAGAAAATTCCGTCCTCAAAATTTTAAGATGAGGGCCAGGGTAAAATCATGCAATCATGCATCAAACCAGTCTGGGTATTCTTCACAACGTCCCTATGCCTAACTAGGCTAACTGTCCCATAGCAAATCCATTTAGTATAATATTTTCATCAATCTTATCCACTATTCTCAAATAACATTCTTTCCTCCTTAGAAGCACAGTCACTAACCACAATTTGCATTTCTGCTTCCACCCCTGAATTGTCAATTACCGTCATCACCTTAGAAATTTTGTCTTTCACATTTTCATACTAAACACATATAATATTTCCTCCAATATATACTATACTTTCTTCAGCTTGCTAATATATACAAAATTTAACTCTATGATTTGATACACTTTGTCTTGTCTTAATACTTCAGTAACAAGCCTCAGTAACACAATATCATATTTTAGAATCCAACATCATACTTCTATACCCTAATTTGTCATGATTAGAAAAATTTATCATTCCTTACCCATTTGTGATCACTCTGTAATTTATTTAGACGTCCATTTTCATCAACATGTGTATATCTTGATTCTAAATCCTCATTTTCCATATTTGATCCTGAAATCTCAACAAAATTTAATTATCCTGTTTAAGCACGAATCATTCATCTTGATTTTACTGTATCATTTTGACCAAGCTTTTCTCTGTCAAAAGTATATCTTATTACCTCTCCCAACCTTTGTATTATTTTCATTCATTTTATCTCTGCTTTCTGATCTATAATCTTTTACACTTTTTAATTCATACGATTGTCATCCTTAAAAATTACACCTCAAGTTAATTTTTGTTTTGTTTTGGTCGACCTTTATATATCTTTTGATTCATCATGCACCTTCCCAAAGTGCATTTCTATGCTTATCATTTAATCACCTCTAATCTACAATATCAATTTGCTTGGTATTCACATCATTAATTATACCTTCTTTGATTCAAATCACAACTGTTCATTTTTATCTCATCTTTATCTTATAACTCATGTACTCGATAAATTCCTGCTATAGATCGTTCCAGATTTAAATCATCAGGCATAATCAGATTCGAGGCATGATCACTAGGTACAATGATAAAATATAGGCACGGTCAGAATTATCTAGATATGATCTGAGATAGAGTTAGAAATTTTGTTGTGATCGTTTTAGGCACAAGTAAAGTCTAGGTACGATTAAAATATAATCAATGATCATAAGATAGGAAAAATCAAATCAGGTCTCGTGACACAGAAAAGACAACAAAGAAACGAGCATCAACAGTTTATTGAAAAGGTAAATAGAAATAAAATCTTCTGTGATGAGGAACAAAATTTCCAATTCAAATTGGAATGAGGTATAGGAGTTTGTGACTCAGAAAAAATTAACAAGTTGAATGATAGTAGGATAGCGAAAGTGATTTAAATAACTATGACATGAATGTAATCAGATAAGATATTTCTGAAGGCGGAGACAACCGCTAGAAATGCAAGTCCTCTAACCAGATAAAAGTCAGAATAATTTGATGGTGCAAAAAGGACAACCATCGTATGGATATAGTCTTATAATATTCGAAAACCAAATATATTCAAAGTCACTTTGCCTCTTATTTATGCCTCGCCAGAGTGCACCTGACTGCAGTAAATTTTTGGCTCCATAACTTGAATAATAATAGGTTACCGAGTAGTCTATCAACTTTATCCATTTCATTGCTGAGCAACATAAGAAAATTTTTGTTAAATTTAGGACATAGTCTCAATAATATCTGAAAACCTATGAACACCTGAAATCACTTCAATTTAGAGTCTGTGCCTCGTCAGTGCGCAACAAGCTGCAGTAAACTCGTAGTTTTCATAATTCAGACAATGACTACAACGTAAATGTGCGAAGCCATATTAGGTCACTGAATATTTTCTCAACTTTGTCCATGAGAATTTCAAAGGAGCTTCCGAAAAATTCAAACAAGTTCTAAAGTTCTAATCATGATAGGAAAAGATGTAGATGTCTGTTCTTCTGGAATCAAGAAAATTTATTAGGATAATTATGTGTTCCAGTAGCTCTGGAGAATCAAGAGGTTGGTTTGAAGTCAATAGGAGTATCTGTTCTCCGACATTTCTTTTTCAAAGATTAAACTTAAAGAATGGATCAACTTGATTCTGACTAAATGAGTTGGACACAAGACAGGATAGAAGCATCACAGCTTCGTGTTGAGTAGAAGGAGTCATGAGAATATTCCCGACAAATCACTTAGAGAATGCTGACATTTACCGAAATTATTATGAGAAAAGATAAAAAAATGATTTATAAACCAAGGAAAGTTTTAGAATTTGCTAGGTAAGTTGGGCTAGAGTTAGCCTTATTAGTTCAAGGAAGTCAAGTTGAAATGGTTTAGCAAAGCTAATAAGGGAATAGCTTTGGAACATTGGTCATGATCAGAGGTTTAGGTACAAACACAAACAAAGTAACCTACGAAACTATAAGCACAAAAAAATAGATTTTAAAATATATAATTCCGACCCTATGATGTAACAGGGTGAATATCTTCTATGTGTTCTAGTTGTTTCTACAACCTGTTTTCCTAAAGTTTCACCTAAACCTAGGTCAAGTTACAGAACTGCAGGTTGGTCTAGACTAAGTTGACCAGACCAATTTACAGAACTGACCTGCATGGGCCACCACTAAAAATATTTCATGACCCGATCCTAAAGTAATGGGTCTAGTCGGATCATGCCCAGCCTGCACCGTTGTGAGACAGCGGCAGTAAGCTGTATCGAGCAGTGAAACACAACATGCAGAAACATCTAACGGAAATAAAACATTTTTATTAAACTGAAACTGGTCTGAAATGGAAATAGAACAACAACACAATTTATTTTATTACAACTGTTCTGAAAAGGAAGAAAAGAAAAAGTACTAAGCCAACACTCTAGGGTTCTGGGGTTCCTGGTTCAGCCTCTGTGGGACCCAAGTCTGTCCCATAGAAAGTGTAATAAGGCAGATCCTCTTCGTCGGCTTAAAATTTTGCTCAGTGTGCTTCTAAAATGACACTCAATCCTTCGTCCCGTGGCTTAGGAGAAGAAAAGCTGGTTTAAGCTGCCACGAAGTTAAGAACTTAGCCTAAGTCATAGGCGTCGCCCGCATGAATGCTTGACAAAGCATGCACGGTCCCATCGTCCAGGGCTTGGCATTGCCTTGCTCGTCCCATGGGTTAAGTTACAGTACACGTTGCAGAGTACGACTTGTGGCGTAAGTCTAGGCACCCAAAGAACTTGGTTGTTTAAATCGAACGCGTGCACAGTACGTTCCCTCGACGCAAGGCTTGACGCAGCCCTTGCTTGTCAAGTCGTTGCACGAACAAGTTAGACAAGAGTTTTACTGGGCTATCGAAGTTATAGCAAGCACTGTCTCCTGTTGTCTGCGGTTGTCAAGTCATATAGTCCCACGATCTCAAGGCTCATCATATAAAGTATGTGACTTGAGCGATAGTGTCGCCTAAAGAACAAGTCAGTCTAAGGCACAAGCCATGGTTGGTTTAGGGAAAAGCATATCACGAACAAAGGAACACGTTATGTTCAAGTTAAGATGGAAGACTACTTAGTAGTCGTTCCCAGGATTTCAAAGGATGGAAGTTCATGAGATTGGTCCCGCTACTTGGGAGTCTCGATAAGGAAGTCCATGCGACTGGTTGTCGCCTAGATCGGTCCCGCTACTTGGGAGTCTCGATAAGGAAGTTCATGAGATCGGTCCCGCTACTTAGGAGTCTCGATAAAAAGTTAGAAAGTATGGTCATGATTAAGAAAGGACTTGGTATATCGAGTTGAGTCTTGTATAGTCATTGGACAACTTGCACGTAAGGGGGGTTCCTCGAACGATCATCGGGGCACCGGGTTCGTGTCAGCCTAGGAGGAATAGTAGATATTGTACGGCCTTCATTGACGGTATGACTCGATTGAAGTGAACCATTATAATATAGATTGTGGGTCATTCGGTGGAAGCTCGTACCTCGCACGTGAATGGTCACCGTATACAAAGATCCAGTATAGCTTGACATTGCTAGTGACCACTCATATAAATGTGTCGGCATAAGAGCGGCTATCCGCATTTATGCTTTTGGATTGCGTCGAATACTAGCAAGTTATGAGTTGGGTTAACAAGGCATAATTATGGCAAGCGCTAACCTTGAATCGGTACGGGTTAGTTGTGCACAGTTGTAACACCATTCTGGAGCCTAAGAGTTGGCTATAGTAAAGACAAATGCTTCGGTACGAAATGAGGCATCGGGTTTGAGTTGTCCACACAAGTTTCATAAGTTGGGTTGGTCAGTCTGTGTTAAGTCTGGAAAGGACCGTAAGGATAAGTCGGGTCAAGTTGTATTGATTTGGGAGGCACGGCCTTGATCTTAAGGCACGATCAAAGTCTATTGGCACAACCAGCACGAGTCGTCCCCTTGACGTCGTTGGTACGAGAATGGTCTAGAGGCACATAAAAAAAAGTGAAAGTTTTGGCACGGCCTAGTTTGCATAAGTTTCTACTTGGTGAGGTATTACCTCGAATATGTATTGAAGTCACGAATAGAGTATAGCACGACCCTGTCATTTTGTTGCCAAGTATAGGCCAAGGCGTCTCTGTCGTAAAATTCATCCTAAGGCAAGACTAGAAAGACAATCAAAAAGGGATTAAGCTGGACAAAGTAAATGAACGTGTCGGTATTGTATGGGTGGGCGAGGAGCTCACTCCACCAGTACAGTTGAGTACTGATATCTACACAGTTTTTATGTGCAGGAACAGGTAGAAGCCCGATGGTGCAGAACTCGCTTGGATGCATCGAGGCACGAAGTTCCTTGGTATTTCGAGGCGTACGGCCACATGGAGTCAGAACTTATACGGGACATAATGCATGGACATCGCAATTCCAAAGAATCTGTCACTCGTCGTCATGAAGCTTATATTAAAAAATAAGAGAGAGCAGAATGACTTGTAATATGAGAGAAAAGTGAGCTTGAGAGACTTGTAATTTGGCCTCGTGCCCACAATTATAACCTTTATTTGAATATCAATAAAGAGCATTTTGAATGACTTATATTTTGCTTTAAATTTTTGCTGCTGTTATTCAATGTTTCTACTATGGACTTCTGTGCGACGAACCCGTCGCTTAATCTGTAATTTGCCGTTATGGAACCTGCCTTATGTGAGCGCAATCTAGGCTCATGTGGCATCACACCTTAGCGAGGACGATCGGTCCTACGGGACCGGGGCGTGACACCTTCCCCTCCGTCTCTGCCTTCCGCCCCCTACCCCCTCCGCCTTTATGATTATTTTTATTGCATCTATCTAAACTTCACTATATAGTGAGTTATACTTGCTTGTCGGCCACAATACCTGCATGATACACCCTTCAAATTAATTTTGCAGAAGAATAGATTAGACATGAAAAAAGATGAAGAAAAAACTACTTACACCGATCGTATAGTCTTCATAATAAAGCATGTTGATAACGTATTGTAGCCTATAGAGTCCTTCAGGAACTCTGTAGAAAAAATTGTTGAAAAGAGAGAAGTATATGTTATTAATATTGACAAAAAACAAAGATGAAGAATTATCACATGTAAACCCCCCTAATTTATTAAATTATTTAAATTTAGATTTGTGTAGAAATTGGTGCTAAAATACATGTACGCATAATATTAGGAGTGTGAAATAATAGTAATAGTAAATACTTAAGTTAATGCATAGCATGGGTGTAAGTTTATATGATATATTATATGTATATATGTATGTGTGTATGTGTTGATTTATTAAGGTGTATACATTTATATATACATATATGTGGGAATATACGTGTATATAAATATATCTAAAATATTGTATTATTGAAAAGAGTTTTTAATTGGAAATAATAAATGTAAATAGAATTTAGATATTTAAATAAAGTAATAATAGAAAAATAGAAAATATTTATATAAAAAAGAATTTTTAATAAATAAAAAGAAAGGTGAAAAAAAATAAGAAAAAAAAATCACTCACCCGCCCACTTAAGTGGGCGGGCCCCCCCTCTCCCCCACAAGCTGCTGTAGCAGCATTAATGTGCGCCCAACCCAACGGGTTCGTGGGCAAAGCCTATTTTGGGTTATTAATAAGCCTAGTAGTATTAGGTTTTGCACACAACTTGTTATATACATAACTTCCTCCACAGACCTCAAAATCCTAAACTTCCAAAACGAAAATTATGGCAGAACATATCCTCTTCGTCTACGAGTTTGTTTTACCAGCAACGGAGTTGTGTGCGCGACGAACGGAGCATCGAAAGTCATCCCCTTGTCATCCACGGAGCAGTTTTCTCACTCAAGGTATCCTATTTCCCGATGACGTAACTTTTTATTCGTAACACCGATTTTCGATCCGTAAGATTTTCTGGAAAGTAGACTTGACCCTCTTCGAGGTCCTCTTGATGGATTTCGAGATAACCATCTAAATGGTTCGAAAAATTGAACCGAAGTTAGGAAAAATTCTATTTTTCTGGACTGTTAAAACAAATTCTAAACGACAACTTGTCGGCCAATTTTCTTGCGATGCATTAAAAACTTGTAGAAACTAATTGAAGACAGTAAAAGATAACATAACCGAGATCGCAATGCATCTTCTGGATCATAGTTTCGATTAACGTGTAAAAAGTAAATTTATGTTGAAGTTGGAAGAAAAACTGTGTTAAGTTTATATAAAATTTTGAAATTTTCTTAATACGGCGTGCGCCCCGACGAACCGGGCGACGTGGTCGCACGCTATACGCATCGAAAGTCGCGTATGGACGTTGCTGATGTGTGGGAACTGACGGAACTCAGTTTCGTCGTGTGTGTGCGACAAAATAAGTCCGTATCCATCAAGATACCCCTGTATCACCAATTTGCAAATTTTGCCCTAACTTCGTGTATAGTCGTCAAATCGAGACGAAACTTGCGCCAACAGGTCCGAATCAAAATTTTGGTCCTGCGTGCCAAGTTTGGTTTGATTCTGAGAAGGTCGACTGGAACTCCTTTTTGGTGGGCCTACGACCCACTCAAATGGGCAATTTTGTATGCGGCTCATCGGAATCCAAAACTGGATATACCATTGAGTTTCTCTCCTCAAACTGAATCCATAGACATGTAGTTTGATGACTTTAGAGTGCATAGACTTGTTTTTCATAAATAAATTCTATATATTTATTATGTTTCTGAGAAAATTACAACTGTAGGAATCTGATCTAGAAGACGATCACTTTATCCCTTGGACGATGCGATGAAGAAGGCTCGGACCTCGAAAAACTTGGACAGCAACTGGGCAATCTCTCTGTTCTCTCTAAATTGAATATAGTGTATGTTGAAGGTGGAGAAACTCTCTTTTATAGAGTTCTGGATAACTGCTCCGGGCATACGCTCAGTCAGTTACTTGACGTGTGCATAACTGCAGGGACACGTGGCGAATTTTGGTGGAGACACGTTGGAGTGCGGTTGAGAGTAGTGGAGTATATCCAGGAGAGATTAATGGCATGAATGCCATATTGCATAACTTCTGAATGAGTGGGTAACCGAATACAGGACACATGAGAACGTGTGTTGACTGTACATTTGAAGTCAATCTGAATGCATTTGCTTTGATACGCTGTCTTTTGGAGAAGCATGACTAGCATACACTGTCTTGTTTGAAGAGGAGTCGTATAGAGTCCATACGCTCACTTGGGTGACAAGAAGTCGTATGGAGTATATACGCTCACTTGATGAGGAGTCGTATGGAGTATATATGCTGCCTTGATGAGGAGTCGTATGGAGTATATACGCTCACTTGATGAGGAGTCGTATGGAGTACATACGCTGCCTTAATGAGGAGTCGTATGAAGTCTATACGCTGCCTTGATGAGGAGTCGTATGAAGTACATACGCTTACTTGATGAGGAATCGTATGGAGTATATACGCTCACTTGATGAGGAATCGTATAGAGTACATACGCTGCCTTGATGAGCAGTCGTATGAAGTCTATATGCTGCCTTGATGAGGAGTCGTATGAAGTACATACGCTGCCTTGATGAGGAGTCGTATAACTAGAGAAGTAGACACGTGGCTGTCCTTAATCTTCTCGAATACGCCATATCTCCCAACAACTGACAAATATCTCTCGAGCGTCGTGTTGCAGATATGACGGCTGACAGACTGTCAGAAATGACAGTAATGATGGCTGTGCATTTATGATGGATAATAAGCTGTCCTCGTAAAAGACAAAATCAACTCTAAAAAATTCATACGATGGTTCATTCTCCTAAGACAGCTGTTCTTTGCACGAAAGACGAAGTGTCAGATTTATCCCCCACTGAGCGTATGTTGTGCTGTCAGTCGAGAAATAATAATAAAATATTCACTGAGCGTATGACTTTTGCACTGAGCGTATGGCCTTTGGTTGAGCGTATGGCCTTTGGCTGAGCGTATGGCCTTTGGCTGACTTGGTCTTATGTCAGCGTGTCAGAATTTTTTTTACACCCTACAAGACCCCCTTCAAAGTTTTTGAACTTTATGATTTTCGAAAGTTCGAAATTACTTTGAACTCAAAGTGGGAATAAGTCTTGACACGCTGGCACGAGTTTGTTATTTCCTCGATATCAGTGCATATCTCTAGGGATTCTGTATTTTGAAAACGGCTGCCGTTTGGGCTTCTCTTTCTTCTATAAATAGGCCTTTAAGAACTTAATTCCTTTCTTTACTTTTGCCTTCATCTTCGAGAGAGAGAATCCAGAGCTCAAGCCTTCTTCTTCTCCAACCTAATCTTCGTCAATGGCACCTATTCTAGACGCTTCATCAAAGAATAGACGCCAGATAGGAGTTTCTTCAGAAACCTGATTTGAATCCATAACTTCATCTGGAATCTCACCGTATAATTTAGAATCCTCTGGAACTGCATGAGCTGCCAGAAAATCAGTAAGAGCCTGTCCTTTAACTGACTTTTGAGGAATATAATGCAAGTCATATTGAGCTAACAAGATTCCCCAATTAGCCAGTCTGGAGTTGAGAATACCGGGTTTCTTCATCATAATCCTGATGGGATTCACTCTGGAAATGACATGAATCGTTTGACCGATGATGTAATGTCGCGTCTTCTGAACGGCAAACATTAATGCTAGGCATTCTTTCTCAATTGGAGAATAACGCGGTTCAGCACCTGTCATTGTGCGACTGAGGTAATAAATAGCCTGT
This sequence comes from Iris pallida, assembly GCA_029216955.1. Classification (NCBI taxonomy): domain Eukaryota; kingdom Viridiplantae; phylum Streptophyta; class Magnoliopsida; order Asparagales; family Iridaceae; genus Iris; species Iris pallida. The sequence continues at coordinate 283,063 of JANAVB010002197.1, read as the reverse complement.
TCATGGCCATCTTTGTTTTTCTGGGCGAGCAATGCACCGAGAGAATGATCCATGGCTCGAACATATAGAAGGAATGGTATTCCCGAGACGGGAGGTACCAAAATCGAAGGGTTCATGAGGTACTGTTTGATATCGTCAAATGCTTTTTGACATTCTTCGTTCCAGACGAAGGACACACCTTTCTTCAGAAGTTTGTTGAACGGTCTGCAGCGTCCTGATAAGTTAGAGACGAATCTCCTGATATAAGTAATTCTTTCTTGAAATCCTCGTAGCTCTTTTAAGGTGCGTGGAGGACGCATCTCTTGGATGGCTTTGATCTTCTTGGGATCCACGTGTATATCTTTAGCGGTAATGACGAAGCCAAGAAATTTACCACTAGAGACGCCCAGGAAGGACTTAGTAGGGTTCATCTTAAGTTGATGTTGACGCATTAAATCAAAGATAGTCTTCAAATCTTGGATGTGATCCTCTTTTTGTCGACTCTTGACTGCAATATCATCAACGTAGCATTCGACTGTTTTCTGGAGATGTTCGCGGAATATAGTGCTCATTGCTCGCTGATACGTTGCTCCTGCATTTTTGAGACCAAACGACATCACTGTGTAACAGTATGTACCGATCGGCGTTCTGAAGAAAGTATGTCTCTCGTCGTCTGAAAACATTTTGATTTGGTTGTACCCCGAATACCCATCCATAAATAACATTCGTTCGAAACCACACGTGTTATCGATCATGACGTCGGTGATTGGAAGAGGGAACTCGTCCTTAGGACAAGCCGCATTGAGATCACGAAAGTCTATATAGACTCGAATCTTGTTGGTCTTTTTGAGGACAGGAACAATGTTAGCCACCCACTCAGGATGTTGTTCCTCTCGGATAAATTCGGAAGCCATAAGCTTGTTGACTTCAGCTTCAATTGCATCCATAATGTCTGGACGAAATCGTCGCTGTTGTTGTTTGACCGATTTAGCATTCGGCATGATATTAAGTTTGTGTGTTGCGATCTTCGGATCTAGCCCTGGCATATCCTCATAGCTCCAGGCGAAGACATCGATGTAATCATGAATAAGCTTGATCATGTCTTGCTTATCTGTTTCTGAAAGACTTTCGCTGATGAATATTGGCTTGGGGGATCCCTCCTTACCAACATCAATTTGGATCAATTTATCTTCAGTGGGAGGTTCTCTTTGCTCGAACCTGAATTCCCATTGGTTGTCTAATCTTTGAGCCCATTGTTCCGATTCGGGTGATATTTCAAAATCATCTTCATCTTCATCATTTTCTTGCGGACCGTCGGCGGAGACCATATTGGCGGATAGAGTAGAACGATGAAAATCGCCAATACTTGTGTCGGAATCCCAAGAGAAGGAATCGAAAGAATCAGATCGTTCGTCTCCGTCGGATTCTGGATCCTCATAGACTGTGTTGATGAAGGGGGTAGGAGTAATGTAACCCAATCCGCATTTTGTCCTTCCGTATTTCAAGGGAGGAATTCGAACAGGCATTCTTCTTCCTTTTCCACTACTGAGGCCATTTCTGAAGTTATAGCCCATGTTCTTGATGATGTTTTTGGACTGCTGACTATAGCGACGTAGTTGTAACCTTCCGGTATAATCGTTTTTGTCGTCGTCTTCCATATTAGGAGGATTCTGGGGCCCCTTGCAGAAGAATATTGGAGCTTCTCCTGACTTTCTAACAGGAACAAGGAAGTATGAATATTGTACAGACTCTAATGATACTTCTGTATGAAGAGTTTGAACAACTCCTATAGTTAGTGGCTCTAAGCTATCTAGCAAATGTAAATAACTTTGTACATGATTACAAACATCAATATACTGTAAAAGAGATGCTTTATTAATATCAGATGCTGTATTTACAGAAGAAGGCTGAGCCTTAGTAGATTTAGTCAAATTAATGACTAAAGGGGGAGAAGAAGAGCGAGCAGAAGTTTTGTTTCGATTAAGATCGATAAGAAAAGGCTCAGAGGAGGTGAGCTCCCTTGAAGAGGATCGTGGATAAGTAGTGCGTCCACTGACTGGAATGACTAGAGTATCTGGTCTAGCCTGAGAAGATGGTGAGAGAGTGGTGCATCCACTGACAGGGATTATCAGCAAACTTTGTGGAGCTTGGGAAGACAATGAAGTGGTACATCCATTGACAGGAATTATCAGTGGGTTTTCTTCAGATGATTTAGTAGATCGCGAATGAGTGATACGTCCTTTTACAGGAATAACAAAGGTGTCAACTTTCGATGTCTCATCATCATCCATAGCTTGTAAGACTTTTGAATACTCATCTTTGTACATGCGGGAGTCACTGTAGTAAGCTTTGACTCCTCTGAAAGGATTAATGTCCGCGACTTCCTTTTGAACTTCTCCCTTTTCATCAATGTATTTGAAGCACTGGTGAAGAGTGGAGGGGACGATATTGTGTTCATGGAGAAAAGGTCTTCCCAAGAGCAAGTTGTAAGATCCAACTAACTCGATCACGTAGAATGTGACACTTGCCCGAAAATTGCCTATTTGTATTTTTAGGCGAATTTTCCCCAGAGGTTCGCTCTTGCCTTGATTGAACCCTAAAATGGTAGTGACTGTCTTGACTAGATGATGAACTGGAATCCGTAAGGCATCCAAGAGACTCTTAGGTATAATACTTAGAGCTGATCCTGGATCAATTAGAATACGGTTGACCTTCATCGTGTCAATGTACCCAGTGAAGTAGAGAGGGCGATCATGACGATTGTCCTCTAGAAGCATATCGTCTTGGGTAAAAGTGATGTTCGAAATGATTTCCAAGACACTATTGCAATGTAGGCAAGTCACCGGCTCTGCTTTCGGCTTCTTCAGATGAGTCAGGCAAGAGTCTGCTTGCAGTAGAGCTTCACTTAACGTTTCCCGAGTTTCCTTGGATAAACGTAAAAGTTCGAAGATGGACAACCTGGCTGGAGTGTTAGCAAGTTGAGCCAGAATGTCAAAATTATATGGCTTCTGCAATCCAGGAGAAAGAGACTTCTTGATTGGCTTGTCGAAGCGGGCAGGTTGCTTCCCTTTGTCGGCTGTTGTTGGTTTAGAGGGAATCGTCTCAGCAGGAGCATTTGAAGGTCCTTCATTAGAGATGGGTGCTGGAGCTGCAACCGGAGGGACATCAGGAGTTTCCTCAGGAGCTTCAGCGTAATCTTTCAGATATATTTTTCCTGACCGGGTTCCGACGAGAGCTTCGACTTCAGGCTTAGGTTCAGAATCTACCGAAACCATGTTGCAATCCTTCATCTTGTTCTTGGTTTTTTGGTGCTTGATGAGAGCTTCAGTCCAGAAACCAAGGCCAACACGGGATTGATTATGTCTCAAAGTGAGGGCTAGAGGTGCTCGGAGTCCTTTGCCGAAGTTTAAACCAGGAGCAGTGGCTAGATCATAACCCATCTTCGTCATTAATTCACGAGATTGTGAACTATATAGATGAAACGCAGGTTTGTATCTGTCTTCGGATCGAGGTACAGTTTCTGCCTCTGTAGGGGGTGACTTTCCTGCTAGGATGAAAGTAGAGGTTAGAGAAAGATTGGGTGTGATGTTAGAAGTCATATGGCATGACTTAGTCTTTCCAGGTTTCTTTTTAGACAGAGGAGCCTTCCGAGGAGAAGAGGAAGACGTCTCAAACTCCGTCACTAAATCGGGGTGGATCCACATAATCTCTCCCTTTTTAGTGGTGACGGGAACAAGTCCTTCATTCTGGGATGGTGGAATATTCACAACTTCAAGGGTTGCTTTGGGGATAGGGATAATCCCTTTTTCCACCAATAACGGAGGGAAGTCACCGAACTGCATCGAAATCACATTTTCTGTGACTGTCTTGTCTTTAGGTGTTAGTGTCACAGCTCCTGATTTGATCATTTCTTGGATTTTTCCTTTTAATACGAAGCAAGATCGGATTGTATGACCCAGCATTCTGTGATATGGACAGTATTTTGGATGATCCGTCTTGTTGGCTTCATCAGGCTTTTTGATATCTGGCAGTTGTATCTTGTTACCTTTAAGTAAACATTCGAAGATGCCTTGAACATCGTCGTCGTCGAAAGAGTATTCTTCCTTCGGCCGAGGAGGTCTCTGCTGTTGATTTGTTGGAGCTGGGGTAGCTTGGACAGACATTACCTCTTGATTTTTGCTCTGGAGATTGACCTCGAGAGTCTCTTTTCCTTTGCGATTGTTGGGTCGCGTACTATTGCTAGTACTTTGACTTGATTCATTGGGAGTCATGTGTACCCCCAGACCTTTGAAAGTCTCAGCACTGACTTCAGCAGCTTTGGCACTGACGATGAAGGAAGGCCAATCTTGGAACTGAGTGGATCCTGTCCACATGCTGATGATTGGTAAGAGGTTCGATTTGCAAGTGTCGATAGTGACGGCATCGAGAGTTCCGAGAGGCATTTTTAGAGCTTCTCTTCTGAATCTTTCAATAAAGCTCTCAGTGCTTTCATTATTTTTCTGTTTGATTCTTATAAGGGATGACATGGTTATGTCGTTGATGCCTTCATAGAATCGTTCTAGAAACATCTGTTTGAACCCGGCAAACGAAGTAATGCACCCATCAGGGAGACTTCGATACCATTCATAAGCGGTTCCTTTAAGACAACCAACGAATACCCGAGTGAGGAGGACATCGCTCGGTTGCAGCTGAGCAGTCATTACCTCAAAGTGATTGATGAACTGACTTGGGGAGGTGGTCCCATCAAAGAAAGAGATGGTCGGAGGCTTGTATTTTGGGGGGTACGATACATCCTTCCATTGTATGGGGTAAGGCTGTTTGATACCTAATTTTTGTAAGCCGTCCTTTTGCTTGAACGCTTCGAATTGAGACCGAAGATTCTTCAACTCTTCAGTGACCGCTCCGGAAGATTGCGGTGTCGTTGCTTGTTAGGCATAATTGGGAGGAGGGACTGCAGTATATGTACCACCCCCAGCTCCGGACTGACTTGGAGTAGGTTGTACATGAACATTAGACTGTACCCCCGGAATAGTAGAAGGTTCCAGGTTTGGGGCAACAGGAGTATTTAATACCACTGGTGGTACTGTTTGTTGAACTTGCTGAGTTTGTTGCTGAGCTTGTATAAGAGTATGCATAGCAGTCAATGTATCCGCCATGGCTCGTAACTGTTGTTCCAAGGAAGAAATCCTTTGTTCATGAGCCTCAGTGCTAGTCGAAGGTTCGTGATTGCCATCTACCATATAAGTGGTAATCATTCGAGGTATCGATGATGAAACAGTCTGTTCCGAATCGTCGCTATGAGAGTCAGCATCTTCCCCGGGGCTATTCACGGGAGTTAATACTGGGAAGTTGGATTCTCCTAGGAAGTCCTTCGTGGTCTTAGGATTATCATCTGGATGAAAAGAAGAAGAGACACTGGTCGAAGCTCTGGTTCTGGATCTGGTGCCGAGGTAAACACCGTCTTCGAAATCTAACATAGAATCAGATCGTATTCTACCCCCAGTATTTCTGGAGGTCATGTTGACGGAAGCATAAAGAGGTTCGTCTTCGTCTGGTATTGGTTCATGTTGAATCCGTTCGAAGATAGATCGTCTTTTCGGTGAACAACAACACTGGATGACGACCCGAGGTTGGAAGTTACAACAATGCTCTTCATGACGAATATGAGCAATGTCAGAGACAGATGGAGTGTTGATTCTCAGCTTATTTTGCAGATGTTCCCGAAGATCTGCGGAAACAGACTAGGAAGTGTTTGAAGATAGTCTCTGTGTAGAAACTTGTCTTTTATTCTTCTGTCTTTTTGGTTCTTGAATGTATAAAGACCGATTGATCTGAGCGATATAGTTCTTAGCATATTGTGCATCAGGGTCCATTATACTTGTTCCAGTTTGATAAGGCTTCTTTATGCCGGAAGTAGAATCGAGACGATTCCGGTTAAGCTTGTTACGAAGGTCCATAGAAGGTACAACTTGGGTATCAGTCCTGGATACTTGCAATTTGCCTTTCTCGGATCGGGAAATTTTGAGAGAAGGAAGATGAACATTATTCCAACTGGGAGTCGGTAATAATCCATCTTTAGAGGAAGTAGCCAAAAGGCATTTTCCTTTGTTTGATCTAGTAAGAGTACTAGTCAAATTAACCCCAGAGGTAAAAACCTTAGGAGCAGAGGAGTTGACTAAAGAGTCGTTCTCCTTGGTCGGCACAAGATGTGCAAGCTGTGGGGGAATCATTTGTATATTCTGTGGAAGAGAACCCCCAGCCTGGCCTTGAGAGACAGTCAAAGGACTGTATTGGTTGGCATACGCTGACTTCAGAGAATTTTTGTCATACGCTGTCTTTTGACTAGCGTATGGTTGGTCAATGACTGCCATACGCACAGAGTTATTAATGGCTAAAGAGCCGACTGTTGTCGTAGGAGTAGAAGAAGAAGAGACTTTGACATGTCCAGAGATGGCTTTCCTTGGACACGCTGACCTGGCTAAAGAACCCATTTTGTCAGCGTGACTAGGAGAAGCCACTATTGCCGTATTCAGAGAAGCCGAGGCGTGCTTCGCTGAGGTTGGAGACATATTCTTGTCAGCGTGGGAAGTGACAGAAGCGTCTCGGGCCACCGGAGAAGACTTAGGGACATAGACAGAACGTCCCTTCTTCTTGGCAGAGAGAAAAGCGGAGGAAGCAGTTCGGCCCTCTTTCGCCTTGAGCATTTCTTCGTAAGCAGATTGGTCGAATTGTACAACCATCATCTTCTTCGTCGAGCCGATCGACGAAGTATCGTATTGAGTTGTTGCTGTCTCATTATAGGAGACAGCTTTCTCCAGCAGAGTCGCTAATTTGTTTTCCATAAATAAATTCTATTTATTTATTGTGTTTCTGAGAAAATTACAACTGTAGGAATCTGATCTAGAAGACGATCACTTTATCCCTTGGACGATGCGATGAAGAAGACTCGGACCTCGAAGAACTTGGACAGCAATTGGGCAATCTCTATGTTCTCTCTGAATTGAATATGGTGTCTGTTGAAGGTGGAGAAACTCTCTTTTATAGAGTTCTGGATAACTGCTCTGGGCATACGCTCAGTCAGTTACTTGACGTGTACATAACTGCTGGGACGCATGGCGAATTTTGGTGGAGACACGTTGGAGTGCGGTTGAGAGTAGTGGAGTATATCCAGGAGAGATTGATGGCATGAATGCCATGTTGCATAACTTCTGAATGAGTGGGTAACCGAATACAGGACACATGAGAACGTGTGTCGACTGTACATTTGAAGTCATTCTGAATGCATTTGCTTTGATACGCTATCTTTTGGAGAAGCATGACTAGCATACACTGTCTTGTTTGAAGAGGAGTCGTATAGAGTCCATACGCTCACTTGGGTGACAAGAAGTCGTATGGAGTATATACGCTCACTTGATGAGGAGTCGTATGGAGTATATACGCTGCCTTGATGAGGAGTCGTATGGAGTATATACGCTCACTTGATGAGGAGTCGTATGGAGTACATACGCTGCCTTGATGAGGAGTCGTATGAAGTCTATACGCTGCCTTGATGAGGAGTCGTATAAAGTACATACGCTCACTTGATGAGGAATCGTATGGAGTATATACGCTCACTTGATGAGGAATCGTATGGAGTACATACGCTGCCTTGATGAGGAGTCGTATGAAGTCTATACGCTGCCTTGGTGTAATGCATCATTGCAAATATGCCACGTGGAGTTACGAGTCATTTGTCGAGCATGAACGAGAACTGGGACATTCAGGTACAAGTATCAGGTAGGAACACTTTGTTCTCCGGGGTCACATTAGTGCTCATATCATGCTCAGGACAAAAGACGTAAGGATATATAGCATACTCAAACATTTACATATATATATACAATATAATATATACATATAAAAAATATAAGGTAAGTCAGGCTACGCTCAAGTCAGGCTACGCTCAGGTCAGGCTACGCTCAGGTCAGGCTACGCTCAGGTCAGCGTATGCTAGACATACGCTTCCAAAAGGCAGCGTATGTACTCCATACGACTCCTCATCAAGGCAGCGTATGAGGTCCATACGACTCCTTATCAAGGCAGCATATGAGGTCCATACGACTACTCATCAAGGCAGCGTATGAGGTCCATACGACTCCTCATCAAGGCAGCGTATGTACTCCATACGACTCCTCATCAAGGCAGCGTATGACCCAGACTGCGCTATGCTAAAGAGCGCACGCAGCTCAGTGGCACAAGCTAGAAAGCTCGCGCACACTGCTCACTGTCTTCTCCAAAACAGCGAGAACTCCATGGTTTGAACCCAAAGCTTCAAAAGTCCATAACTTGATCAAAATAAGTCCAAATCCAACTTTTCAAAGGTCAAAATTGGGTAGAATAAAATTCTCTACAACATGGAATGATCAAAACTTGAAAATAATAAAGTTTGCTAGATCAAAACCAAAAAGATCCGAAAATGGTTAAAACTTAGATCTACAAAAATTAAACCTTCAAAATGGAAAATTTCAAGTTCTAAACTAGTATAGAATGAGGAGAAGAACATATTTTGACAAATAATTTTGTAAGAAAATATCAACATTTATGGATCCATCTCTTGAGCAAGTTGGCACTTGCCGTGGTTGGTGGAGGAAAATAAATGAGAGGAAATAAAATGAGAGAAGAGAGAGAATGAGATGAGTTATTATATAGAATCTTGAACCCAAGGGTTCATGATGAACCATTGGTGAACCAAAAATGGGTTACCCAAATGAGCCAAGACTGTAGGCCCAAATGCAGAAAATAAATTACGAAATAATATTTTGTCGAATATTTTTGGGAAATGCATGAAGAAATACAGCATATAAATATCGTATAAATACAAGGTAAATACAATTTATCGGTTTACGTATTAAAATACGTATTCCAGGATCGGAGAGTGACAGTCAGATTCATCCCCCACTGAGCATATGTTGTGCTGTCAGTCGAGAAATAATAATAAAATATTCACTGAGCGTATGACTTTTGCACTGAGTGTATGGCCTTTGGCTGAGCGTATGGCCTTTGGCTGAGCGTATGGCCTTTGGCTGACTAGGTCTTATGTCAGTGTGTCAGAATTTTTTTACACCCTACAAGACTTTGGCACGTATTTCGGTGCAAAGCGGGTCCAACGGCGGACATCGTTTTAACCCGAAATTATAATTTTGCCCCTGTTCCAGAATTTGACTTTTGGATAGGCATTTCCTAGGTATATCTTTTATACCGAGTATATTTTTGATGTTTGTTTCAGCATCCGGAGTTGTTTGGAGATTATGACGTTTCTTGGCTGACATTGTGATTTCATGGACTTGCCATTTTGCACCATCAGACAAGATACCTTGCCACCTTACTCTGTGACTTACATATTCTTATTTTCAGTTATTATTTTCAGCATTTTATTTGTGGTTATTATCAAACTATATGTCTAAGTCACACTTGGGTGCAAGCGACTCGATCGGTCGTTTTTTTGCTTTTATTTATTTCTCTTGCATTGACTTAGTCTAGTGACCACCCATTGTTGATGCGGTATTAGTATATCTCATATGGCCTTGATACTTACTTTACCACGTGTTGTGAGTCACATGTAGGACACATACCTGCATAGTCGGCTGGCCACCGATACGTATGGAGCGTGCGACGGATAGGAGTAACTTCCAATAGAATTGCAAGTTAGAAGACTTGGCGGTTGTAACCACCACTTTTCTTAAATAAGGGTAATTTTAAACTTTTATAAAATTGATTATTTAATAATAGGTTTAAATCATGTTATTGATTTATTGATAAATTTTAATTATTTTAATATCATTAAATTAGTGTTTTATGATTTTGTTCTTTGGCTAGTGTAACCTTACACCTGCTTAGCCTATAGACTAACCATGACCATGGAGGCCTAACCCATATGATTAGATTAGCTAATTACCACTTTTTAGGCTAAGGGTATTTTGGTCATTTTGTGACTTTTGAATTATTTAGGATTTTGATTAATTGGTGAATTTTAGATTATTTTCATAATATTTAAATTGATGAATTGTGATTTTGGTCATTTTTTATATTTTAATATTTTAGAAATTTTTATATTTTAATATTGATTTTACGAAATTTGTTTAGTCGGGTTTGAGTTTCGTATTGTTTCGACTTGTGTTAGTGACCCGGGTAGCTTAGACTCTAGACGGGACCCCAAAATTAGTTAGTCATGGCCCACAAATTCCACTAATTAAGTTAATGAGTTTAGACTAATTCTACTTGCTTAGAATGGTTAAATTAGAGACTTAAACTTGACCTTTTTGACCACAAACCTTGTCATGACTTAAGTTGACCCAAAGGAGACTTGTAGGGGCATCTTGGACATTTCACATAGGCCCATTAGGGCATGTATGGCCAGCCACCTATAGGGGGAGAGGTGTCCCTCTCTTTCATTTCACACTTGTCTCTTTTTTTTCCCAAATTTGTTCTTCCCCAAACTTGAGAGCTTCCCTCTTGATTTTGATCACCAAATCCCTCCATTCTTCTTCCAATCTTCCATCATTTCTTCTCATTCAAGCAAGGAGGAGGTGCTAACAAGGATTGGGAGCAAGGAGCAAGGAAGGGTGTCCATTTTGGAGGAGCTTTCGTGTCGAAACCGTGTCCTTTGAGTGTATCATTGGGATCCTACTTCCAATAGGTATAACCATCTCTCTATTTCAATTTTCCTTACATTTTAGTTAGATTCGAATCCATAGAATCCACCCCCATGCATGTACAACCATTAGATTTTAATTTGAGGCTCTTTGGAGTCCTTTTTAGGAAGTTTGAATAGGTTTGGTGTCCTACTTGTGGAGTTTCCAATATAGGATACCCCATGTGTTTGTGTTTATGCAAATAGGCTATTTTGTGGTTTAATTTTAGTTTTAGGATGGTTAGAGAGTGGATTGATCTTAGTTAGGATGGTTAGAATAAGTTTTATTTAGATAGCTATGTTGGTATCTAAGTATCTTGGCCTACATGTGTTTCTTTTGTCCAAAACAGCCCAAATTTGTCATAATTTTTATCCACATTTTTAGTACCCAGAGCAACTTAGAAATACCATAACTCCTAGCTCAAGACTCCGATTAATCTTCCGTTTTTTTAAAAGAAGCGTATCGAAGTTAGCTTTCCAAATATATTTTTTTAATAAGCCAAAATCGTTCTAGAACTTTCTGTAAAATTATTTGAGTGTCAGTTGTACGAAAGACGAACACGTTTCGGTGTTTTCGCGATTTCGGGAGCTTCCGGACACGAAAATGCGATCCGTTTGAAGTTTCGGAAAGCTAACACGAAGAGCTACAACATATTTTAATCCTAAAATTTAGTGAAAGTCCAATTGGTGCAGTATTGATTTTTAGTAGAAGAGTGACTATACGATATAGACATTTTGTGTATCCTATGAGCCTATGTAGTATGGATATCATGTGAATGTAGGGATCATAGGGTGCCAAGAATATGTATGATATAGTACACACACATATATATATATATATATATATATATATATATATATATATATATATATATTATTGTTATGTAATATATGTTAGTATAGTGTGTGTGTTTGAATGAGATAAGGATGTGTATGGTTAGTGGAGAGAAGTAAGATTGATGGAGGATTTGTGCTAGTGTGTTTGATGTTGTATAGATGGTAGTGTAGTGTATGTGTGTTGTGAAGGTGAGAGAGTTGGGAGGATCATGCCATCCTATTTGACTTGAGGCTAGTGTGGTTTGTTGAGTGATTTGTGTTTTGGTTGAGTGGTAGTGTGTTTGTATATAGATGTGTGTGGGTGTGTTAGAAGAGAGGGGGTAGATTTGGTATATGTGTTTGTGTGTGTGTTAGTATTGGAGTGGAGAGGAATTTAAATGTTGTATGTATGGATATGTTAGTATGTTAGTGGTTATATTAGAATCTATGTAGAGATTAGAGATATCTTAGAAGTTAGATAGTGATATCTTGTATAAGTTAGATAATTAGTTGTGTTAGTCTATGTTATTGTTAGTTAGAGATGACATATGTTAGTTGGTTAGAGTTAAAGATGGATATATATACATATATGTAATGGTTAGATATTAGTTAGTGGATGTTAGTTGTGTTAGGTTTCTAAGTTAGAATAGATGGTTAGAAGTTATATGTTAGAGTTGGTTAGTATCTTGTATTAGAGATATAAGTTAGGATATAGAGTGATATCTTGAGATACTATAGTGGTATCTTAGGATATTTTGGGTATTTGCCTATTACCTTAAGGTAATGTATTTACCTACAAGGTAAAGGGGACTTACCTACAAGGTTAGTGGGGTATGTTTCTAGTGGTAGAAAATAAGGTTGGTCATGTTATGTTATATGTCATGTTATGTTATCTTGAGGGTAAGTGGTAGATATTTTGAGTTGGTTTTGAGAGTTATTCTAAAAGTAGCATTCTACATAGATGGAGGTTAGATAGATGTTGGTTTTTGAGTGGTAGTGGTAGAGGTTTAAGATTAGTGGTGATGTTGGTATCTTGGTATATCAAGATACCAAGATTACCATAAGGTAATATTGAAGGTATTTGTCTAAACTAAGATATGTCATAAGATGGATTTGATGTCCAAGATAGTGAGAGATAGTGGTTGGTAATGACTAGATAGGTTAGTATCTAGCTACCCTAAGAAGCCTAGGTCAGTCTACCAAGGTTAGGATGGGTTGCCTAGGTAGGGGTGTAAAATGGACAAAGTAGTCCGTTGTCCGTACGTGTCCGGCTCGATAAATGGTTCGACCGCGGAACGTCCGATTCATTAACGAACAAAACTTGGACATTTTTTTTGGTCCGATTAAAAATCAAACCCGGATACGGTCATATCCATGTCCGGTCTGAATTCGTCCGCGAACAGTCCGATAGTGGAGACTCTTTTTGGTTTTGTATCAATTATGTCAAAATATTTTGGTTTTGCATCAAGTTTTTGTTGTCCCGTCTCGATTTTTGTTATCATTTTACTATTGTTTGTTGTATTCTATAACCTTCAATTGTATTTTCTTTCAACTAGATTTTTTGAACCAACTATTAAGGTATCTTGATAAAATAATAACTTTTGGTAATATTTAATTTGTTCGCGGACCGTCCGATTGAATTAACAAACAGTGGTTGTCCGTGTTCGTCCGGCCCGAACTTGAACAACGAACTGTCCGTGTCCGTCCGTCCGAACTCATTTTCATTAACGGGCCGAACACGGACAGTGGACTGTCCGTGTCCGTCCAGTCCGTTTACACCCCTATGCCTAGGTATTGGGGCAAGGTATTGGGAATACCTTGTAAAGGGTAAAAGTAGAATTTTGGGGTAAAGTCTAAGATGGGTTTTGATTGTTAAGATGGGGCTAGAAATAGGTTGTCTTGGTAGGTAATGGTTAGATAAGGGTAGTTTAGTCTATTTTTGACCCCCGTTGACCAAGAGTTGACTTTTTGACCAAAGTCAACTACGAGTCAACACATTACCTAGAATTGATCCAAAACCTAACCAGAGTTGACCAGTGGACTAAAAGTCAACTGTTAGTCAACATTTGCCTAATTTGACCTAGGGTTGACCTAGAGTTGACCAGAGTTGACCAGTTGACCAAAAGTCAACTGTAAGTCAACCCTTGACCCAGATTGACCTAGTTTGGCTCAGTATGACATAGTATGACCTATTTTGGCTCAGTATGACCTAGTTTGACCTAGTTTGGCTTAGACTTGTATATCATGACTTGATTAGCTTTCATTTCATTATTAAACCCTGTTTTGACTTATAGTATTTCATCTTTAGGTCTGTGACTTCACTGAGCACATGTTCACCTTATCAGCTTAGGACCACAGACGAGTACATTCACTGATAGTTTTTATTGTCTTGATATCTGCTATATCCGATTCAGTTGTAGAGTCTTACTTGATTTCTAACACGATGGTTCACGGACTAGTATATGTTGGATCCTTTCATGAGATGTTGTTCGTGGATTACTTGGTATATTGGTACATTACTCGACTTGTTACCTATACTTGTATAAACATGGACTTGGGAGTAGGCTGGCCCCCTGCTCTTGAGTCCCGTATCATGACGTGTCATGTACGGATCTATTATACTATTCGGGGATGGGGAGTTATTAGTAGTTGTGTGATCAAATTCCCTACTTGTTCTTCACACTTGTACTTGTTCATAGCTATACCCTCGCCTCACGACAGGTAAAGCCTGACCCTACTTGTTCATAGCTTTCCATGGTGGCCGACCTGATCCTGCTCCGTTGTACACTTGTTCATAGCCGGTCAGATGGAAAGCCTGATCATGATTCCCAAGCCGATCACATAATGCACTAATAATTTATGGCACATTTTATTTTTATTTTATTACATCATATATCCTACTCAGTTCTACATTCAGTACTTTTCTCACCATGTTATGATATTCAGTTCTCATATGTTCTACATGATCTTATGCTATACCTTGATTGGAGACTAGGTTCTGTTCGGGAGAAGGGTTACAACCCCGGTCCTTGTTTGGTTTACGGGTTGTAACTCGGCTTCCGAATAGCTACCAAGTCATCCTATATCTTTGTCTTGTATTTCATTATACTGTCTCTTATAGAATTTGTCAATTCATATGGAACTGCTGTTAGTATTTGTACTTGCTTATTTTCCTGACAGGATACCGTTGATATATTACAGATGATTCTGAGGCAGACTGCTCGACCTACTATGGGGTCAGGGCAGATAGAGACCTAGGCCAGGGCTTTGACCTGGCAGCTGAGACACTAGATGTAGCACCCCTTGACTAGTATAGCTTAGTTAGGCTTGCCTGGACTGCGATCCAGCTAGTGCTTTTATACTTAGTATTTTATATTATATTTTGAGTTTCTGTGACGTGTTTATATATCTGAGCTTGTGTTGGATCTTGAACTCTTTTCTAGTTTTCCCTTCTATCATATTTCTATTTCGTGCTATCTATCCTAGTTTGTCTTGTGATTGAGTTATGCCATATTATACCTCCGTGCGGAGATGACAGGTACCCTTATATTTTGTCTAGTTGTAGTATTTATAGACGACCTATACAGTGTTCTACCGCCGATTCTGTCGCGTAGGCTGGACGTACCCACGTTCTCGTGCCCTTCCTCAAGGTACGGGTCGTGACAGCGGTTACTAGAGGTTCATATCAGTCATAGAGATGCTAATACGAGGCATTAGGTGGGGAGAACAATACATGATGTATGGACTGCTTTGCACTTCCTTGATTACCTGTGCGCTTTTTTGGAGACGCAGGCCCCTGGTGTCCTCTGACGCTTTCCAGAGCGTTATGGACGTAGCCCCTTGCACATGATGCCTTATGACGATCTTCAGACGTTATGGACGTAGGCCCCTGGTGCCCTTTACGGGAACTATGTCGATCCCATTTACAGCCAGGGCTCATGCATCGAAGGATTGTTTCTCAAAACTGCATATTCAGAGTAGATTGGTCAGGAATCCCGATTTCATGCATCCTCTATTTCTATCATATTATTACAGTTTATATGGCATAGTGTTTTCTTGTATCTTGCTACGTCCCTCTTAGGACCTGGTTATCTCTCCAAGATTAGACGACTTTCCGCAGGAGTACAGAGTGGCATTGGATTCAGCTTGTATCGATGACGAGGCAGTTCCTACTGATTTCTAGTCTATTCTTTATTTGAGACATTAGTGGACATTATTTTTATATCTTTTTTTTTTCTATTTTGCGGAGGTTGGACTCCGATCTTGTGAGACTATTTTCATAGCTGTTTGGAGTGAGCATGTTCATCCGGCTATCTTTTGATACACTTATTTATTATTTGGACTCTATCATCTTCTGTGTTGAGCTGTGATGAGATTAGATTATATTATTCTGGCCTGTGATTGTTTTATTTACAGCTTATGTGCATATATGAGGATTATATATATTGGAGTATTCTTCGTACGTGTGCAGCTGGCATGTTCACGTGCTTGGTCCTATGTACTTTGGGACCGGGGCGTTACATATTTTGTGGTGGCCCATGCAGGTCTACGTAAATATTGTTGGGTTACATGACTGTGCCCAACAAGCCTGCATATAGGAATAGGAATAGTATCTCATCCAGAACTACTACCTCCTTGACTTCCAACCTTTTCGAAACTTCCTTAATTATTTGATTTACCTCATATCTAATCTTTTCCAATATCAACCTATCTTCCTCGTGCCAACAGTATGAATCTAAGAAGTGGACGCACATCTGCCTTGACCCTCACATCTGGTGAAGAGGCTACCCCGGAGGGACAGAATCCTCTAATGACTCCGGTGACATCATACCAGCTAGGACAGTCGCAGCCTACTACGACACCGACGACGGTACACCCAGAGATCGCAGCACCCCTAGTCAGCCAGGTATGCAGACCACTACCATGCCACCGGAAGGGAATGTACCACTGCCTCCACCACCACCATTCCCTCAGCAGTTTCTACCATAGTCGGGACCTCAGATGCCTCCACCACCGACTGATGGGAGCCATACTTCCCAGTTTATGTACGCCATGATGCAGGCACAGTGGCAGCAGACTGAGCTGATAAGACAGATAATGATGGCATCATTGGCTAGACCTCCACCACCACCTCCAGTACCAGTACCAGCACCGGCTATGCATCCTTATGAAGGCTCTATCAAGAATTTCACAGATATAAACCCCAAATCCTTTAGAGGAACGAAAAAGCTACTAGAGGTGTCACAGTGGCTTATTAGTACAAAAAAGCTACTGAAGGCATCCCAGTTGCTAGCTCGAGATTGGATGACAGCAGTAGACCTATTGTTAGAAGATAATGCTCACCACTGGTAGAAGACAGAAGAGAGACGACTAGGTACTGGGATCACCTGGAAGCAGTTTTATGATGCATTTTATGAGAGATTCTTCCCTATTCATGTTCGAGATGGTCTCTACGACCAGTTCTTTCATCTGAAGCAAGAAAATATGACAGTTAATGAGTATGACTCAGAGTTCAATCGCTTGAGTAGATTTGGTGCGGGATTGATTCCGACAGAGTTAGAGAAGGCAAGGAGATTTCACCAGGGGCTTGCACCAGAGCTCAAGTCTTATACGACTACCCAGTCTCGAGTCTCCCATTCAGTTGTCTTGGAAGAAGCTCGTGCTCAGGAGATTCTTCGTAAGAAGCAGCAGCAGACGTCGAGACGCCATACCCCAGCAGTTACACCAGCCTGAGCTACTCAGGGAGGACCTATCAGGAGGCCCACAGGACAGCACCAGCAGAGGCCCTCACCTTATCAGAAGCCCGTTTACCATTACGGCAGAAAGCAAGGACATCTCCAGAACGATTGCAGGACTCGCCTTGGATTGTTCTTGAGATGTGGATCCAACCAGCACATGCATGCTCAAGGACTGTCCGGAGCAACAGGCGATAGTACATGCTCGACAGAACCTGAGGCCTACAGCCCCAGCTCTTCCAGCACCACGGCCCGTAGCAGGAGCACCTCGCCCACTATTGCCTCCCTAAGGCGTACAGTACAACAAGGCCAGAGCTCAGGGCCCAGGACAGAATTATGGGCATATATTCTCACTTGCTGTTAAGGATATAGAGACAGAGGTAGAGGTCATAGCAGGTATGGTTTTAGTTGCTTCATTTCCTGCCATGACATTGTTTGACACTAGAGCCACTCATTCATTCATAGCCACTAGTTTTGCCACTAGACACAGCATTCCCATCACACCCTTAGTTAAGAATGTTAGAATCCTCACTGGAGGTAGAGTTGTACCTGTTAGTGGTATTTGTAGACTTTGTCCTGTAGTAATAAGTGGTAGAAAGATGAAGGCACGACTTCTTGTATTTCCTATGCCGATATTTGACGTGGTTCTCGGTATGGACTGGTTGAGCCAGTATTTCGCTCTCATAGACTGCCACAGGGGCAGTATTTTCTTTAGACCACCGAATATGACGGAGTTCGAGTTCACCAAAGAAGAAGGAGAGAGTCGTGATGCACCCATATTGGGGACTCACATGATGATGCAGGACACCCTTCAGCACCCTATCATCACCGAGTTCGATGATGTATTCCCCGAGGAATTGCTAAGACTACCACATGACCGAGACATTGAGTTTTCTATTGAGCTTATTCCGGGAGCCGAGCCTATTTTATCTCGAGTATATCGTCTGGCACCCAAGGAGTTGGTAGAGATGAAGATACAGATTGATGACTTATTGGAGAAGGACTTTATGTCACGCCCCGATCCCGGAGGATCGAAAACAAGCCACTGGGCGTGATGCCGTACAAGTCTAGATTGCACTTGTACAAGGCAAAACCATTACAGTTCCTGGTAATTCTCAGAAAATATCGACAACGCAGCGGAACCAAGCTGATAAATTGAAGTCACACAATTTATATAGAAATGTATCTCTTTATTGATAATCAAAATGGATTACAAGATTTGCAGCAGAATACAGAGTTTACAACTGTTTACAAGACTTTTGAATAGCCAACTGAATGTATACACTTGCCCTTTAGGCTACAAATGAATATACCGACTTTTTTACAATAACTTGCCAATTTGGCTACAATCTCACTAGTATGACTGAGTTCCTATGTTCCATACATTATGTCCCGTATAGCAGAAGACATCGTCTTGAAAGAAGAGCTTCTGCACACCCATCCGATTTATCGATGCCAAGCACTGATTCTCAGGATTTCCTCCAAGCAAACACCTGTAATATTACCCACAACGTAGGTCAGTACATCATCAATGTACTGGCGAGCGGTGCTGGCCCAACTCACTTAAGAAGACAGCACTAAGTAATCATGTTACAGAACATTATTAACAGTGGTCTTTCTTGTTGCCTTAGGGTCAATTTCATGTTATAGCCGACAAGAAGTAAAGCATGCAAATCTCATAGCCAACATAATTTAAAGCATACTGTTATCACCCTTTGGTGATTCTTACCCACGGTCGTGTAGCCATCCCTGTACATTTATAATACTTACTCTGCCTGCACAAGACATTGTTAGAAACAATATCATGATTCAATATGAATATCACCGTTCAGGTGATTCTTACCAACAGCCGACATCCTTTCCTGTATTTGAGTAATAACTTACTCTGCCTGCATAAGACATCATTAGCACCTGACCTATCTATATGAAGGTCACTGGCGACACGCCATCCTGGACTGTCTTACAGGTATACAGCGCCCTTGCCAGTGCAGGTAGCTAGCCCCACTGCAAGTCCTGTATACCGTGCTACTACTTCAGCACTGCCACTACTTCGGCATTGGTTTCCCCTAGGACGAACCGGGTTCCATGGCCCAGGAATACCGTTCGAGAAACCACCTTGTCGACAAGTTGTCCATGACCATGCAACTATATGCAACTTATCTAAGAAGAAAACATATAATGCATGATAAGGAAAACTAAGCAAAACCATCATTCTCATTCGTATTGCCATCTTGCCCTCTAGCCATCTTGCCTTGAGCTAATGCTCACATTATCATCTGCCCAATCGAGGGTCTTGGCGTAATCAACATTCTACATCGGCGACAGGATAATAGAATATTGTTACCCAATGCCTTGCCACATCATTGATGCCAAATATTTTTCCAACCAAACTCAATGTACTCACCGCCCAATTCCTGGGACTTAGCATCTGTTTAGCATTCATTCATTTGAATGCAATTCAAGCATACTCACTGCCCAGTTCTTGGGTCTTAGCATCTGTTTTACCATTTATTCATTGAGCCAAAGCTCAATATACTCACCGCCCAAGTATTTGGGACTTTGCCATCACCTGTCATGTAATTCATCGCAACAGTGTACAAGCATACAATTCATCTAGCCACACCAGTTTACGTTCAGGTGATTATTATCTTTCATTATCTTTCCAAATTCCATGCAAGGTGTTATTGAACAAACTCAACTAGAAATATAGCATACTCATCCTTATTTTAAGCGTGAAGCTAAAGGATCTTTGAAGGGTTCAACACTACTCACATTCATAGGACGAATCCCGCCACGATCGCATAGACTTCCAAGCGATCCTTCGCATAATCCCAAGTCCAACAAGGCTTCATCGAACCAACCATCCATCATAAGGCATCTTGCGGGTCGGGGCGCTACAATATATACCACCCAGAAAACGTTTCGTCCTCGAAACTTAAAACAAAACTCATCCCCAAAAACTTCAACCAACTTTTCATGAAACTTCTCAATGATCAACTTGCACCATTTAACATTTCTCCGCAATCTCTCGATTGATTTCAAGTAATGTACCGTCTCGTTACAGTATCCCAATTGATTCAAAATAGTTTACCATCTTTCTTTCTTTTCTTTTTTTCTTTTTTTTTGATCTTTCCTCCAACACTCGTGCAATTCCTTTAGCACATGATAATCCCCGTGGCTTCGTTTGAATTCAGCATATCACTTAGTTGGAATTATACACATACTTTAGGCGTCCCCAAAATATATGCACTTCAGCCAAGTTCAGTGATAGATAAAACGAACGAGCTACGGTGTACCTTTCTTTTTCGAACATCAGTAATTCTTTTTGAGCATCTCGTATAATCCCACTTGTTTATTCAATATTTCAACCAACTAATAACACAATAGATGTTGCCAATTCCAACTCGATAAATTCTCCACAATCGATCCCAACATTTTCCAAAGCATTCAGACTTAGATGTATCAAGTATTCCTTTCAAGTTCATTGTCATCCATGCCACCAAAGTTGATAAATCCCATAGCCACATTTTATTTCGATACCTCGATTATCGTCGATCAAATCTTGTACTCATCATCATCTGCATCCATACCCTTTGGTTGCAACTTGTAAATTTCTCGATCATAATCCATCTTCCAAATTGCACCATCCATCAATTTGTACCACCATTCCACTCTAGTGATAATTCTCGTTGTACTCAAATATTTCTCGTATTGATCAAGCCAACATATTTATCCTCTCGTATAGGCAACTATCATATTCCAGCAACATTAATTCTGAGGGTCATTCATATTCACATTCGCCGATCTCGGCTACATGCACTATCCAATTTCGTCATTACACTTATCCTCAATCTTGATCCGGTCAATGAAATTATTCCAACTATCTCAAAGCACTACCAACAATTTTCGCAGCTCAATATCAATCAACCAATCCAACCAGTTCTAATAATTCCCAACATTTCTACCAAGGCAACTCAATTTCCGAAACCAACATGATCCGTCATCCCATCCAACATTATAACATCAAAATTTCCCAAATATCTATTCCATTCTAAAGCCTACCTTCCAACACATCTTATTCATTCCAACTATACTCACGCAACACCAATAGGGACATCCTACGGTTTTCCAATAGTCAACTCAGCATACAATCAAGTCTCTACGGTCAGCTAATCTAAGCTAAACCAGACATTCAGCTAACCCATATGAGATGAGTAGCTATCAGGGACATACTTATCTCTTATCTTAGAGGCAACCAATTCTCAACATAGGGCAACTCTATGGTCTGACCAACTTAGGGACATGGGACGCCACCCCAATCTTATGAACTTATACCCAACACGGACAACTGAAGAACATAGCCAACCAATCTGAGACCTAAGCAAGCAACCAATAATCTAGGCAACAAACCGACACTCTAGGCAACCAGCTAACAATCTAGGCAACCAACCGACAATCTAGGCAACTAGCCAACAGTCTAGGCAACCAACTGACAATTTAGGCAACTAGCCAACAATCTAGGGTCAAGTCTTTCTACCCGTACTCATACTCGAGTCATACCCAACGAAGTCTCATTCTAGACTTACCCGCAACCGACCAAATCTATCCGACAATTCTATCCAACAATTCTATCCCACAATTCTATGGGTCAATCTCGAAGCTATCATATAAAACTCCTCAATAGAATATTCAACTTTCAATTTCCATTTGCATAGACATAGCTTCTGTTCGATCCAACTTGTATCCTCATATCGTACTCAAATTGTCTATTCAATCGGGTCAACTATTTCGAGTCATCATCCGACATTGCTATCTCAATAGTTTATCACTTATGATCTCTTCCTACGGTCTCTTCGCGACATAATCGTTTCCTACATTCTTAGATCATCGATACGGTCCGTACTCTTTTAACCAACAAAAATCAGGCAACTATAATCATATTTCTTCCGAGGCATCATTTATAAATTTTCTAACACCAACACGGACATCTCTTAGCAATTCACGTTAACCATCAATATTAGTTTTGTATCATCTCCTTATGATTCCATAAGAAAAAA
Source organism: Iris pallida (assembly GCA_029216955.1). NCBI lineage: Eukaryota > Viridiplantae > Streptophyta > Magnoliopsida > Asparagales > Iridaceae > Iris > Iris pallida. The sequence continues at coordinate 260,807 of JANAVB010002197.1, read as the reverse complement.
TTTTACTATTCATGCACCGATCCAATCTCTATAGCACCAATCATCTCGCATCATATATCGGTCATCTTAGTAGACATAACATAACTCATCGGCTAAGTCATAATCCAACAATTCTATATTCTACCAAACTTGCTATTCATGCGACAACAACATCCACCAACAAGGTCTATTAAATATCGCTGCACCTCGATACTTATTTGTATTCCAGCTATTCGACTCTCGTAAGGAGCATCTATTCTTTCATGCATCAAGGGACAAGTACTCATTCTCTGTGCCTCAAAATATTCAAGGGTCATAACATATTAATTCGGGACATCAATTTCCTTCAAGCACACTACACCACGTGCTAAGATCATCTATTCCACAAGCCCATTCTCTAACTTTTCGGTCGTCGATGCAACTCTCTGCATCTTCTAAATCATTCGCAACATCCCGATAAGCGTCTAACATTACCATCAGTTCTATCGATATCCAACATGCAATTTCTTTAACTCGATTCCAACATCGTTCAATATTCAGTCCATAGTTATTCCCGCAAAATCATTCGATAGCAACACCACACTATCGTTACCAAGCCTACAATCCTTCTACCCAACTTAATGCTAACCGACAAGGTCTAGCGATGGTTCATCTGAACACATCAAAATCTTACAACGGTCATCCAACTTAACAATCAAGGAACACGCCTAGCCAACATGTATCAATCGTAAGCTCAGCTACGATTCGATACCACCCACTACCTTATAGGTAAAGCAATCACAAAATCATAGACACATCAAGGGTCAAGGGACATCTTATCACGACAAGGGTATATGTAATATACCACCCAGAACTTAAGCCATTCCAAACATAATATTCTTTCGCATCAAACCGACATCCAACATGGACTATCCATCCTGCAGTGGTTATGTTGACCACAAATTCTGACTCAAAATTCAGTCGATTTCCATTCACTGAAATCCATGCACATTCTGTTCCAACATACCAAGCCATCACCCACGGTCGATTGCTGCATAACAATCGACTCAAAGAATCCCACACATACGTCATCCAGCATACATCACAAACTTACGCATCGCATCAATGTTATTCTTTTTGGTAACTTTTAGAAATTCAACAAAGCACACATATCACAGCCCACATATTTAGACTTATTGTATGGAACACCCAGTGGGAGGTTAGAATGATCAACGGACTTTCAGTCAAGGGTACAACATAGAATAGTTTGAAAGCAACACAGAATAATCGCAGAAGCACTATGAGTCATCATAGAGGCAACTTTGATTTTATCGCGGAAGCAACTTTGAGTATTCGCGGAAGCAACTTTGATTCACCGTGGAAGCAACTTTGAATAATCGCGGAAGCAATCTTTGAATCATCGCGAAAGCAGCTTAGAATCATCTTAGTAGCAACATTGATTCGAAACAAATCGAATAGGAATCCAAGGACGTAAAGCCGTGCTCTGATACCATTATGTCACGCCCCGATCCCGGAGGATCGAAAACAAGCCACTGGGCGTGATGCCGTACAAGTCTAGATTGCACTTGTACAAGGCAAAACCATTACAGTTCCTGGTAATTCTCAGAAAACATCGACAACGCAGCGGAACCAAGCAGATAAATTAAAGTCACACAATTTATATAGAAATGTATCTCTTTATTGATAATCAAAATGGATTACAAGATTTGCAGCAGAATACAGAGTTTACAACTATTTACAAGACTTTTGAATAGCCAACTGAATGTATACACTTGCCCTTTAGGCTACAAATGAATATACCGACTTCTTTACAATGACTTGCCAATTTGGCTACAATCTTACTGGTATGACTGAGTTCCCATGTTCCATACATTATGTCCCGTATAGCAGAAGACATCGTCTTGAAAGAAGAGCTTCTGTACACCCATCCGATTTATCGATGCCAAGCACTGATTCTCAGGATTTCCCCCAAGCAAACACCTGTAATATTGCCCACAACGTGGGTCAGTACATCATCAATGTAATGGCGAGCGGTGCTGGCCCAACTCACCTAAGAAGACAGCACTAAGTAATCATGTTACAGAATATTATTAATAGTGGTCTTTCTTGTTGCCTTAGGGTCAATTTCATGTTATAGCCGACAAGAAGTAAAGCATGCAAATCTCATAGCCAACATAATTTAAAGCATACTGTTATCACCCTTTGGTGATTCTTACCCACGGTCGTATAGCCATCCCTGTATATTTATAATACTTACTCTGCCTGCACAAGACATTGTTAGAAACAATATCATGATTCAATATGAATATCACCGTTCAGGTAATTCTTACCAACAGCCGACATCCTTCCCTGTATTTGAGTAATAACTTACTCTGCCTGCATAAGACATCATTAGCACCTGACCTATCTATATGAAGGTCACTGGCGACACGCCATCCTGGACCGTCTTACAGGTATACAGCGCCCTTGCCAGTGCAGGTAGCTAGCCCCACTGCAAGTCCTGTATACCGTGCTACTACTTCAGCACTGCCACTACTTCGGCATTGGTTTCCCCTAGGACGAACCGGGTTCCATGGCCCAGGAATACCATTCGAGAAACCACCTTGTCGACAAGTTGTCCATGACCATGCAACTATATGCAACTTATCTAAGAAAAAAACATATAATGCATGATAAGGAAAACTAAGCAAAACCATCATTCTTATTCGTATTGCCATCTTGCCCTCTAGCCATCTTGCCTTGAGCCAATGCTCACATTATCATCTGCCCAATCCAGGGTCTTGGCGTAATCAACATTCTACATCGGCGACAGGATAATAGAATGTTGTTACCCAATGCCTTGCCACATCTTTGATACCAAACATCTTTCCAACCAAACTCAATGTACTCACCGCCCAATTCCTGGGACTTAGCATCTGTTTAGCATTCATTCATTTGAATGCAATTCAAGCATACTCACTGCCCAGTTCTTGGGTCTTTGCATCTGTTTTACCATTTATTCATTGAGCCAAAGCTCAATATACTCACCGCCCAAGTATTTGGGACTTTGCCATCACCTGTCATGTAATTCATCGCAACAGTGTACAAGCATACAATTCATCTAGCCACACCAGTTTACGTTCAGGTGATTATTATCTTTCATTATCTTTCCAAATTCCATGTAAGGTGTTATTGAACAAACTCAACTAGAAACATAGCATACTCATCCTTATTTTAAGCGTGAAGCTAAAGGATCTTTGAAGGGTTTAACACTACTCACATTCATAGGACGAATTCCGCCACGATCGCATAGACTTCCAAGCGATCCTTCGCATAATCCCAAGTCCAACAAGGCTTCATCGAACCAACCATCCATCATAAGGCATCTTGCAGGTCGGGGTGCTACACTTCATTCGTGCCAGTACATCACCATAGGGAGCACCCATTCTTTTTGTGCCTAAGAAAGACGGGACAGTGCGCATGTGCATTGATTACAGAGCTTTGAATGCAGTGACAGTGAAGAACAAGTATCCATTGCCGCGTATAGACGATCTATTTGATCAACTGAGTGGAGCAAAAGTATTCTCCAAGATTGACTTACGATAGGGCTATCACCAACTGAAGGTTCGAAAAGAAGACATTCCGAAGACGGTATTTTGATCAAGGTATGGACACTACGAGTTCTTGGTCATTCCTTTCGGTTTGACCAATGCTCCCGCAATTTTCATGAATTTAATGCACAAGATCTTTCACCAGTACTTGGAAAAATTTGTAGTAGTCTTTATAGATGATATCTTGATTTACTCCAAGAGTCAAGAGGAGCATGAGCAACATTTACGGATAGTTTTGGGAACATTGAGGAATGAGCGACTTTTCGCGAAGCTTAGCAAGTGTGATTTCTTTCTCAAGGAGGTATCATTTCTTGGTCATGTTGTTACGAGTGATGGTATATCAGTGGACCTAGAGAAGAACACAGCAGTCAAATCATGGCCCGCTCCCACATCAGCTTCTGAGGTGAGAAGTTTCCTCGGACTTGCGGGTTACTACCGACAGTTCGTAGAAGATTTCTCTCGAATAGCGGGGCCTATGACTCGATTAACTTGCAAGGATCAGGAGTTTGTATGGACAGACGAGTGTCAAGCCGCATTTGACGAGTTAAAGAAGCGATTGACCACAGTATCGATCTTGACACTACCATCGGACCCGGAAGGATTTGTGATCTACAGTGACGTATCCGGGAAAGGATTAGGATGCGTATTGATGCAGCACGGTCATGTGGTAGCATATTCATCGAGACAGTTAAGAGTGCACGAGAAGAATTATCCGACCCACGATCTAGAGCTCGCAGCGGTTATCTTTGCCTTGAAGCTATGGAGACACTACTTGTACGGTGAGAAGGTTAACATCTACACTGATCATAAGAGCCTCAAGTACGTGTTCACATAAAAAGAGTTGAATATGCGACAACGACGTTGGTTGGAGTTGATGAAGGATTACGAGATCGAGCTACATTATCATTCGGGCAAGGCTAATGTCATGGCAGACGCATTAAGCCGTAAGCCCATGGCACACTTCTTGACTACGCAGAAGGAGTTGATTAGAGACTTGTAGCAGCTTGGTATTGAGGTATTATTGCCTGGAGTAGATGGCGTATTAGCCAATCTCCAAGTGCAGTCATCATTAGTAGAGAGGATCAAGGCAAAATTACCCATGGATGCTAGATTTTGGCAACTTAGAGAAAGGACTGAAGCAGGAGAGCAGACAGGATTGATGATTCATCCCGATGGAACATTGCGATGTGGGGATCGTATTTATGTTCCTAATGGAGAGCTACGGCAGAAGTTGATGGCAAAAGCACACAGTTCGACTTACTCTATTCATTCCGGAAGAACTAAGATGTACCGGGACTTATGGCAGTATTATTGGTGGCACGGAATGAAGCGAGAGATAGCTCGTTTCGTGGCCAAGTGTTTGGTATGCTAACAAGTGAAGGCCGAGCACCAGAAGACGGTCGGATTATTGCTGTCGCTACCCATTCCCGAGTGGAAGTGGGAGCAATTACTATGGATTTCGTCACGGGTTTTCCTCGGAGTCCTAGGGGACGTAACGCAGTGTGGGTGATTGTTGATAGACTTACAAAGTCAGCCCATTTCTTACCTTTAGAGCGGGCCAGTCGACAGAGGTATTGGCAGAGATGTATATGGAGTAGATTGTGAGATTACACGGTGTGCCTGTTAGTATTGTGTCGGACCACGACTCGAGATTCACCTCGCACTTTTGGTGGAGCATGCAAGAGAGTTTGGGCACACGATTGAAGTTTAGCACGGCGTACCATCCGCAGACAGACGGCCAGTCGGAGCGTACCATTCAGACGCTAGAGGATATGTTGAGAGCGTACATGCTCGACTTTGGAGGATCATAGGAGGACCATCTTCATCTTGTTGAGTTTTTCTATAACAATAGCTATCAAGCGAGCATTCAAATGGCTCCATTTGAAGCGTTATATGGTAGGAAGTGTCGGTCTCCTGTTCGTTGGAGCGATATAGGAGAGCGACATCTATTGGGTCCCGAGTTAGTCTTGAGCACAGTGGAGACAGTGAAGTAAATTCAGGGCCACCTGCGAGCAGCACAGGATCGTCAGAAGCAGTGGACAGATAATCGTCGTCGACCCTTGGAGTTCAAAGAGGGCGACCATGTGTTCTTGAAGATATTCTCCACTAGAGGCATGATTCGATTCGGAGGACGTGGCAAATTGAGTCCAAGGTACATCGGGCCTTTCGATGTCTTGGAACATGTTGGAGAGGTTGCCTATGGATTGGCCTTGCCACCATCGCTAGAGGGAGTGCATGACGTATTCCATGTATCTCAGCTGAGGAGGTATGTGGCGGACGACAACCATGTGCTTGATCACTCCGAGATTACAGTTGGACCGAGCTTGTCGTACGAAGAGCAACCGGTAGGCATTCTTGATCGTTGAGTGAAGGTGTTGCGGAATCAATCTATTCCATTGGTTCGCGTGGCTTGGAAGCATCACTCGCCAGAAGTGTCTACTTGGGAACGCAAGGACGACGTTCGAAATCGTTACCCGTATTTGTTTGACAACCAAGGTATATCTTGCACATGATAGTCTTTATAGCTTCTTGCATTGCATAACATTGCATTCGACCCCTACCATAGTCTAAATTCGAGGACGAAATTTTTTTAAGTTGGGTAGGATGTAAACCCCCTTAATTTATTAAATTATTTAAATTTAGATTTGTGTAGAAATTGGTGCTAAAATACATGTACGCATAATATTAGGAGTGTAAAATAATAGTAATAGCAAATACTTAAGTTAATGCATAGCATGGGTGTAAGTTTATACGATATATTATATGAATATATGCATGTGTGTATGTGTTGATTTATTAAGGTGTATATATTTATATATACATATATGTGAGAATATATGTATATAAATATATCTAAAATATTGTATTATTGAAAAGAGTTTTTAATTAGAAATAATAAATAAAAATAGAATTTAGATATTTAAATAAAGTAATAATAGAAATATAGAAAATAGTTAAAAAAGAATTTTTAATAAATAAAAAGAAAGAAATAAAAAAAAAGAATAAGAAAAAGAATAAGAAAAAGAAAAAAATAATAAATCACTCACCCACCCACTTAAGTGGGCGGGCCCCCCTCTCCCCCACAAGCTGCTGTAGCAGCATCAACGTGCGCCCAACTTGTTATATATATAACTTCCTCCACAGACCTCAAAACCCTAAACTCCCAAAACGAAAATTGCGGCAGAACATACCCTCTTCGTCTACGAGCTCGTTTCACCAGCAACGGAGTTGTGTGCGCGATGAACGGAGCATCGAAAGTCAGCCCCTCGTCATCCACAGAGCAGTTTTCCCACTCAAGGTACCATACTTCCCGATGACGTAACTTTTTACTCGTAACATCGATTTTCGATCCGTAAAATTTTCTGGAAATTAGACTTGACCCTCTTCGAGATCCTCTAGATGGATTTCGACATAACCATCTAACTGGTTCAAAAAATCAAACCGAAGTTAGCAAAAATTCTATTTTTCTGGACTGTTAAAACAAATTCTAAACGACAACTTGTCGGCCAATTTTCTTGCGGTGCATTAAAAACTTGTAGAAACTAATTAAAAATAGTGAAAGACAACATAATCGAGATCGCAATGCATCTTCTGGATCATCGTTTCGATTAACATGTAAAAAGTAAATTGATGTTGAAGTTGGAGGAAAAACTGTGTTAAGCTTATATAAAATTTTGAAATTTTCTCGATACGGCATGCGCCCCGACGAATGGGACGACATGGTCGAACGTTATATACATCGAAAGGCACGTATGGACGTTGCAGACGTGTAGGAACTGACGGAACTCAGTTTCGTCATGTGTGTGCGACGAAATCAGTCCGTATCCGTCAAGATACCCTCGTATCACCAATTTGCAAACTTTGCCCTAACTTCGTATACAGTCGTTAAATCGAGACAAAACTTACACCAACAGGTCCGAATCGAAATTTTAGTCCTGTGTGCCAAATTTGGTTTGATTCTGAGAAGGTTGACCGGAACCCCTTTTTGGCGGGCCCACGACCCACTCAAACGGACGATTTTGTACGTGGCTCATCGGAATCCAAAACTGGACATACCATTGAGTTTCTCTCCTCAAACTGAATCCATAGATATGTAGTTTGACAACTTTAGTGACCATAGACTTTGGCACGTATTTCGGTACAAAGCGGGTCCAACGACGGACATCGTTTTGACCCAAAATTACGATTTTGTCCCTGTTCCAGAATTTGACTTTTGGACATGCGTTTTCTATATATATCTTTTACACCGAGTATATTTTTGATGTTTGTTTCAGTATCCGGAGTTGTTTGGAGATTGCGACATTTCTTGGCTGACATTATGATTTCCTAGACTTGCCACTTTGCACCATCAGGCAAGATACCTTTACCATGTGTTGTGAGTCACATGTAGGACACGTACCCACGTAGTCGGCTGGCCACTGATACGTATGGAGCGTACGACGGATAGGAGTAACTGCCAATAGAATTGTATGTTAGAAGACTTGGCGGTTACTAAAGGTTCATATCAGTCATGGAGATGATGATACGAGGCATTAGGTAGGGAGAACAATACATGACGTATGGGCTGTTTTGCACTTCCTTGATTACCTGTGCGCTTTCCCGGAGACGCAGGCCCCAGGTGTCCTCTGACGCTTTCCAGAGCATTATGGACGTAGCCCCTTGCACATGATGCCCTCTGACGATCTTCGAACGTTATGGACGTAGGCCCCTGGTACCCTTTACGGGAACTATGTCGATCCCATTTACAGCCAGGGCTCATGCGTCGAAGGATTGTTTCTCAAAACTGCATATTCACAGTAGATTGGTCAGGAATCCCGATTTTATGCATCCTCTCTTTCTATCATATTATCACAGTTTATATGGCATGGTGTTTTCTTGTATCATTCTATGTCCCTCTTAGGACCTGGTTATCTCTCCAAGATTATACGACTTTTCGCAGGAGTACGGAGTGGCATTGGATTCAGCTTGTATCGATGACGAGGCAGTTCCTACTGATTTCTAGTATATTCTTTATTTGAGACATTAGTGGACATTATTTTTACATCTCTTTTCTTTCTATTTTGTGGAGGTTGGACTCCGATCTTGTGAGACTATTTTTATAGCTGTTTGGAGTGAGCATGTTTACCCGGCTATCTTTTGATACACTTATTTATTATTTGGACTCTATCGTCTTCTGTGTTGAGCTGTGATGAGATTAGAATATATTATTATGGCCTGTGATTGTTTTATTTACAGCTTATGTACATATATGAGGATTTCATATATTAGAGTATTCTTCGTGCATGTGCAGCTGGCATGTTCACGTGCTTGGTCATATGTACTTTGGGATCGGGACGTTATATCACACACACACATACAGAGATGAAGAAGTGTAATATTATACGGAGTATCCTAGTACCTAGAGTGTATAGAGTATCCTAGAAGTGTAGGTATGAGTGGTACAGTGTCAAAACATATGTCAAGATACTAGGTATGTAGGTAAGTGCTAGCTAGGTATCGCCAAGTTTTTCTTGTGGGCTCACAAGGAACACATGACGACAGAGATATCATTAACTCTTATGTTAAATGTCCGTGTTAGCCCAAAATCAAGTGTCCATGTGAGCCCTTCTCTGGAAACTAAATTTACTTATGCCAAGCCTTTTGGGACTATCAGAGTTCTAATTTTTTCAAAAATCTAGTATAACGTTGGTTGCCTTAAAAGACTTGCATAAGTAAGAGTGTATAGAATGAGTATCCTAGAGTATATAGAGTGAGTACCTAGAGTGTATATCGTAGTACCTAGAGTGTATAGAGTGAGTATCCTAGTAGTATATAACATATTTTAGAAATTGGGTAAATTATCAAGGTATGTTTGGGGTTTAATTAAAAGTATCTAGAGTGTATCCTCCCTACTCCTTTCTTCTCATTCGGGTCATGTGGCCTCCTATTCTGCATCATATGATATCCACCTCAACCAAAGCCTAGAGAATCGTGAAAATATTAATATTAATCAAGGTTCACAGTATCGGTATCGGTGTCAGAAGTAAAAAAAATTGATTGGTGGTAGGAAGAGCCAGAATCCTTTGACGGAGGATTCTCCGTCAAAGTATTGGTGGTAGAACGAGCCAGGATTGTCTATCAAAGGATTCTGGCTCGCCCCACCACCAATCCTTTGACGAAGAATCCTCCGTCAAAGGATCTGGCTTGCCCGACCACCAATCGAAAACTTTTTACTTCTGATATTGATACTGTGAACCTTGGTTAATATTAATATTTTCATAATTTTCTAGGCTTTGGTTGAGGTGGATATCATATAATACGGAATAGGAGGCTGAGAGAGTCGAATGAGAAGAAGGGAAGTAGAGGGGGGCCAGAAAGGGGGGCTTCTTGTTGAACATTTGTCAATGCATCCATTTGGAATATACCCGAATAATATGTATCTATCTTTGCAGAATAATTGTCAAATGGATATGAATTACTATCTGCGGTATCATTCGTGGATATACAATCGTCATCCTTACGACATGTACGGTGTGTAGGATGAATTCATAGAGGGTGTATAGCAGTTCCTGCAGTTCACCAAGGCATTCTCTCAGTACATAGACGGTACCAAAATCAGTATCTGTGTGTGAGTTATCGCAACTTGAAATATCATCCAGAAGTAGAAGTCACATATCATTTGTACTCGAAAGGTTTCATGCCAAATTATTATTAGTGGACCGTGCATGAAAAACTTGTGTCTTTAGCATCTGAGTCGGAGCCTTATATGGATGTCCACAACCACACTGCTTACGATGATGGATGGGTGAACATAGTTTTTTACGCGACGGAGCCTAGTTTCGATCCGGATAATCATGATGCAGACAAAGAGGCACCGAACGCCGATGCTGCAAACTTTATGGAGTTGCTGGAGAATGCAAGGACTCCATTATATCCTGGTTGTGAGGATCATTCACCGTTGGAGGTGGTTACAAGATTGTTGAGCATCAAGTCCAATTTTAACATGTCGTAAGAATGCTACAACCGGCTGATGGAGTTGATTATAGAGATATTGCATGAGGGTGCTAAGTTGCCTAAAGACTTCTACCGGTCTAAAAGGATGGTGAGATCGCTCTGGATGGGATACGAGAAAATTGATTCCTTCCACAACGGGTGCATGCTCAACTACAAAGACGATAATGATTAAAAAGTGTGTAGATTTTGTAGCATTGATCTCTACAAGCCAACTTCTACATGAAGGTCTGCTAGTAAAAGGAGGTCGACCGATTCAATACACTACTTGCCTTTGACGCTGCGGTTGTAGAGGTTGTTTATGGCAAAGGAGACTGCCTAAAACATGAGTTGGCACAGACGAGAAAGATTGAAGGAGTGTTGGATCACCCATTCGATGGAGAAGCTTAGAAGCACTTTGATCGAGAGTATCCTGATTTTGTCGATGATCCGTGTAATGTAAGATTGGGGCTCTCCTCTGACGGTTTCACCCCGTTCAGACTTTCGGGCTTCCAGTATTCGTACTGGCCTGTGATCGTCACTCTGTATAACCTACCGGCTTGGATGTACATGAAGACTCGAGTTATGTTCTTAACCGTCATCGATGTGTACTTACAGCCGTTAATAGATGAGTTGAATCAGTTGTGGAAAGTAGGTGCAAACACGTACGATGTTACCAAAAAACATAATTTTTAGATGAGGGCAGCACTTATGTGGACTATCAACGAATTTTTGACTTATGGCATGTTATTAGGTTGGAGCACGCATGGTCGTCTCTCATGTCCTTATTGCATGGACCGTACCGCGGCTTTCTGCTTGAAAAACGAAGACAAACCATGCTTTTTCGATTGTCATCGACAGTTTCTACCGAACGATCATCCATATAGGAGGAATAGGAATGCTTTTCGTGCAGGCGTTACAGAGAAGACCAATCCACCACCAAGGTGGGACAGAGACACGATTTGGGAAGAGGTAAAAGATTTACCAAGTGCTATTGGAGATCCTGCTAAGGGGTTCAAGTGCGACGGATTCGAGCAAAGATATAATGAGACGAAAAGGAGTATATTTTGGGACCTTCCATATTTGGGCACCAACTTGATCAGACATAATCTTGATGTCATGCATATAGAGAAGAATGTGTTTGACAACGTAATTAATACTGTGATGGATGTCAAGGGTAAGACGAAGGACAATGGCAAAGCCAGGTTGGATATTGAAGAAATATGTAGGCGCCCTGAATTACATTTAATACGAGAAGGAAATAGAAAGTACAGGCAGCCCAAGGCTATTTTCTTACTGGACAAGGAGGAAGGAAGAGTTTGTAGGTGGATTCAGGGCCTCAAATTTTTAGACGGCTATGTGTCCAATCTAAGAAGATGTGTCAACACGAAGGAGAACAAACTGACGAGTATAAAGAGCCACGACTGCCACATATTCATGGAGAGATTAATTCTAATTGCATTTAGGGAGTTCTTACCGGCTGCAGTTTGGGATCCTTTGATAGAACTTAGCATATTCTTCAGAGATCTTTGTTCTAATAAACTGCTAGTCAATCGTCTAGAAAAACAAAAGCAGGACATTGTGGTAACACTCTGCAAGCTCAAGAGGGTGTTCCATTCTGGTTTCTTCGACTCTATGGAGCATTTGCTAATTCATCTTTCCTATGAGACACGTGTTGGTGGACCCGTCGGTTATCGATGGATGTATCCGTTCGAGCGGTATTTGAACCACCTAAAAAGAAAGGTGAAAAACAAGGTACGGGTTGAGGCTTCTATTTGTGAATCCTATATTCTTGAGGAGATTACAATATTTTGTTCGATGTATCTCAAGCCTCATGTTGCAACTAATAGAACAAGAGCTCCCAGAAACGACGACGAAGATGAAGAAGGTAATGATGCAGTACTAAAGGTATTCAATGCTAAAGGGAAGCCTTCGGGTAAACTGAAGAAGAGATATTTCAACGACTATGAGTTAACGGCTGCTCGAATATATGTTTACGCAACTGCGACGAGGATGAGGTGGATAAGCTTGAGGGGTAAGTAAATAATATGTTTACGTTCATGTCATCTTAATGTAGTAGCATTGACCATAATTGGCCGATATTTTTTTTTGTTTTTCAGCATATTTAATGATGAGATGAGGTCGACTAGGCCACACATAACAGACAAAGAAGCAGACCAGGAAATGAAACATTATTTTTCTTCCTGGCTGAGTGCATATGTAAGGGTCTTGTATATATATGCACTTTACATATTATTTGAACAATGAACTTAGTTTGCTATTTTTTGGTATGTAGGTCGATCTTCCACACACAAGACTTAAGAATGAGTCAATTAGAACTCTTGCCAAGGGCCCAATTCCGGACGTAAAAATCTAGCCAAACTACTGTGTTAATGGGTTTAGGTTCAAGTCAACAACTGCCCCGATCAGAGACAACTTCGTGGATCTCGATTCCACAAAAAACAGTTGTTTGTGTATAAGATCATCGATGTAGATGGATGTCGATACAGGCAGTGATTTCTACGAAGTCTTACAAGAGATTGTGGAGTTGACATTTAATTATGGAATAGAGCCTGCAAAGATCGTGCTATTCAGCTATGATTGGTTCGATCTGATTCAAGATCAAGGTGGGAGAATGGACAAGCATGGTCTTATGGATATAAACTATCGGCATCGGTATTAGGGCTATGAACTATTTGTCCTTTCCAGTCAGGCTCAGCTCGTGTACTTCATAACCTATCCTAAACGGGAGACAGTGAGGTCAGACTGGTGGGCAGTATACAAGACCAAGGCAAGAAATATCGTTGACGTTCACGAAGTAGCTTATCAAGGGGATGAGCTACCTCTTCTACCAAATATTGTAGATATGGACTCGACGGAAATTTCTCATTCCACATCTAATTATTATGTAGAAGAGATAGAAATATTCGAAGAGGAAGATCTACTAGATGAAAGTGAAGATGAAGAGGAGGAGGAGGAAGAAGACGACGAGCATGACGAAGAAGATGAATTTTCAGAAGATGATTGAAAGTAATATAATTTTCACATCTCATTTCACGTCTCATTTTGGTACTAATTTGTACTTGTACATTGATTATATTCTTTCTTACAGATTGCACCCATGATGCGTGCAGATTGGTTGGGGGTCTGGGCCAAGCTTCATGGGTCATATGACAAGTAGACTAGATACTTTTATTGTCTACTATTGTGTTGTATGGTCCACTGGTCTAGTTTTGTGACTCTGGTCTACTTCATTTTGTGACTTAGTTTGTGTGCTACTCTGGGCTACTTTTGTGATACTCTAGGCTACTTTTCTGGTACTCTGGGCTATTATTGTGAGTTAGTTTGTGTGATACTCTGGGCTACTTTTGTGATACTTATATATGTGTGTATATATATATATATATATATATATATATATATATATATATATATATATATATATATATATATATATATTATGTTCGTATTTTATTATCATATGTTATTTGCAGGTATGCTACGACGCGGAGGTAGTTCTGCAGTACGACGGCGGGGTAGTTTCGGACCCTCCAGTAGTACTCCACCATACCATACCGTTCTAGGTCCCGGTCACAAGTATACTGCTCCGTCTACTATTCCTCCATCCGCGAGTAGTCCATCGTCGAGTCTTGCCGATACTCCTGGGACAAGCAGTTCTAGGCTCGGGTCTGCTCCTAGCTTCTCCACTATTGCCCTAGTTACTGGCACCATGGAGGAAGAGGAGCAGATAGGGACGTCACTCCCACTGAGGATGTAGATGAGAGCGATCCTCCATGTGCGCCTCCGGAGGAGAGGCGGATAGAGATTTGGACAGACGTGCATACAAAGTAAGTTAATTAGTATTTATTTTTTATTACATCTATATATATATTCATGAATTTAATTATGGTTGTACAGATATAGACCCTCGGTCGTACAGAGAAGACTGGGACAGTTTCTGAGGCAGAACTATGGTGGGTCTTGGATCAACTACTCCTCCGCTCCCGAAGAAAGAAATGCTTCTTGGTTTGCCCACTTCAAGGTAAAATTTAATTACATATATTTTTAATATCAATTATCATTTAATGTATAACTCTATTTTTTATTTGTTGCAGCAAATATACTTCTATCCACCCCCATCGGGTTGCCAAGATCGAGCATCAATTTTCCTCCGTCGTCGGAAAGCTTATTCGCGATGCGATCAGCCTCCAAAAGGCTCGTGAACGCGATAGAAAGTCGATCCATGGTTGGATCACGCCCTTACATTGGGCGAAGATGAAGGTGAAGTTCGAGGATTCCAGGAACAAGGAGAAATCGATAAAGGCAAAGTTGGCACGGTCATTGTCGAGTCAGCGGTGTGGTGGATCAATTCCCATGACGAAACATTTTCGTCGTCTGGTATGTATCATATATTAAATATATATTACTTTCTACACAGTTGGATAAAATGTTTCACTTTAATAATAAATATTATCTTTTAATCGGTATAAAAGGGAGAGGACGCGAACATGGTGACCTTCTTCTTGGCCACCCATCGGAAGGGCGACCAGTTCATCGATGAGAGGGCCACATCGACCTATGTATGTTCGACTTCCTTATATATAATTTAAGTACAACTCCGCGAATATATATATATACAATAAACAAATCTCTTAACATATTATAGACATGCAAATAAATACCTTAGACGTTAGACTGGGACATTTTTCTATGAGGAGTATGTTAGGTTACGTGATCAGGCGGTTGCTAGTACTCCTACAGAGGGAGCACCCGGTACTTTTACGTAGCCGCCTGCAACTCCGTCACCGGACGTGCTCTGGATGATCGCTATTGGCGGTCTTTATCGGGGTACGTACTACGGTACGAGATCCTACAATGCCCGTTTGGCGACGGAGTGATCCAGGACCCCCTCTTTCACTGTGCACTCCTCGCCGCGACTTCGCAAGCGTCGGTGCGCGTCCAGGAGATCGTGGAACGTCAGATTGCTAAGTTGCGTGATGAGATGCAACGGAGGACAGAGATACCCTATGTCGTGCAGATGGATGATGCGGGGCTCACTGCACGATACGAAGCGCTCAAGCGTAGCATTATAGAGCTCAAGATTATGAGTGCGGATGTGATGCAGAGCAACAACAACCTGATATCCTCTATGGATGCCCGACTGCGAGCATTAGGGCATGGAACATCGTCCACTACAGCCGTTTCTACTCCACCACCGACTATTCCAGCTGTTTCGCTGTCGTCAGATATGGTGACGTTGTCGTTGGCGGAGTATCAGTACCTCATATCCCGCTTAGCCGTGTTTCTTCTCATGTCGATCAGTTTTTTTGCATGCTTGTGTGTTGGCCCATTTTTGGGTCTAATGTTTGGACATTTTTTTTCTTTTTCTAGTGGTTGAGTGTACTATTTGGATATGTTTTTACTACCTGTGTGATGTTGGATGGATGGACTTGTTGATGTTGGATGAATTTGTTGACTTATTGAATTATGATCTTGGATGGATGGACTTGTTGAATGTACTTGTTGATGTTGGGTGGACTTGTGATGTTGTATGCACTTGTTCATTCATTGTGCCTGCTAAAATGCTATCTTTTATACCAAATTAGCTGCTGGAATGCTGGATTTTTTTTATTATTTTTTTCAGAATTAGCGACATTCTGTGACGCTTTGCGACTCCATGAAACGTCGCAAAGCGTCACTAATTTGCGACGTCATGTGATCATCGTAAAACATCATAAATTAGCAACGTCTAGAGGCGTCGCACAACGTCGCAAATTTGCGACGTCTAAGGATGTCGCAAAAGGTCACAAATTTGTGACGTCATTAGACGTCGCAAAATGTCGCAATCTTGTATCAATGTGTCATCAATTTGGTGTTAATGGGTCCCAAATTTCTGTTGTAAAATGTCGTAAATTGGTGACGTCTACGGAGGTCGCAAAACTGTGATGTCTATGGGCATCGCTGTCACTCCCCGTTCCCAGAATACATATTTTAATATGTGTACTCCTTGAATGTTTTTATTTAATATTTATCATGCATTTGTTCTGTATTTAATTCCCTTAATTCTTCGCTAATCATTTTTCTGTATTTTATTTTCTGCTTTAAGTTTTGCTCTTAGGTTCGGCTTGGGTTGGTTTATTTCCGGATTTGGTGGTTCATCATGAACCCAACTCCCCACCTACCACATCTCCATTTAAAGCCCCAACCCTCTCTCTCTCTTTATTACTTCTCATTCTCATTTACTCTTCTTCTTCCTCATAACTCTCTCCACCTACCAAGAGCTTAGGCAAGTACATCTTGCTCCACATGAGAACCCATATTTTTATGGTTCATTTATCTTCCTCTCGTGATCCTAAGACAGTTTAGAACTTGGCATTTTGTATTTTGAAGTTTCATTTTTAGTAGATCTAGAATTGTCATTTTCGGATTTTGTGGGTTTTGATCTATCAAACTTCCTTATTTTCAAGTTTTGTTCGTTCCAGATTGTGAGATTTGTGTTATAACCCCTTTCGATCCGTGGAACTCCCATTTTTGGCTCAGATTGAAGTTCATGGAATTGGAGTTCCGGAGACTCTCTATGCACACGTTTATACGTGCCCGCGTAATATCAGCTCTACGCACACGTTTATACGTGTCCGCATAATATCAAGCTCTACGCCCACGTTTATTCGTGTCAGCGTGAATTCGGTTTACGCAAGTCTACTCTGGCTTGGTGCATTCTTTGCGCGTACATGTTTCACGCGTAACGTTATTCTTTACGCGTACATGTTTTACGCGTAGCGTTATTCTTTACGCGTACATTGTTTTACGCGTAACGATTCCTTTATGCGTACATTGTTTTACGCGTAACGTTATTCTTTACGCGTACATGTTTTACGCGTAGCATTATTCTTTACGCGTACTTTGTTTTACGCATAACGATTCCTTTACGCGTATATTGTTTTACGCGTAACGTTAGTCTTTACGCATACAAGATTCATGCGTAAACTTTGACTCTTTACGCATACAAGTTTTATGCGTAACTTTATTATTTACGCGTACTCCTCTGGCTTGGCGTAAGACGAGTTTTACGCGTAACTTTGTTCCTCTATTGGAGCGTACTCCTTTACGCGTAAACTTCCCTCACGCGTAAATCTCCTTTATACGTATTTTTTTTAGCGTACTCCTTTGGGTACATGGCACCCCTTATTTATCCTTACGCCTTTTGACTTGAACTCGATATAATCAGGATATGTTAATATTGTTAATACATATTATTGTGTGGAATGTGCCCTGTGACCCGATTGGTTTACGGATACCCAGAATGACTGGAACTTAACCCTGAGAGTTATAGACTCGACCATACTAAATACTAGTTTGACTTTCATGCCTTGGCACGAATTGACATTGATTGTTACCTTGACTAAATGATTGATCATGCGTTCCTAGTTGGAACTAAGAGACTGGCTAGTCGTCTTACTGAAATTGAATGAGACATGTTCATATTAACCATGAGCTATTGCAATCAACTAGCCGATCCTGAATATTGGCATATAGACACGTGCAAACTTTAACTTGTTTCTATAAAAGCAGCATGTGTACCTTACAGTCAAGGCATGATTATTCCGTGGCTAGGATTGATTGTTGCATTACGCTATGTAAGACCTACAACCTAACCGCACGGGCATCGTTGTAGAGTTATCCATATAGTACTCTGTACGAAAGTACTCATTCTGAATCACCATGATCCACTGCATGAGATTTCGATTAACATAGGGACTATTACGTTAAATAAAATAACGATTGCATGGAGAGAATGGATTTTCGAGTTCTTACATGGCAGCCATCCCGGGACAATTAGTGCCCCGACATGCCGGCTGGTTCCCACAGATACTGCAAATCTGCCACACGGGCAGGGAGTGGTATCTGCATATATATTTATCTATACATTGTTGACGGGCGTCCCGCTGGGACTCGTCTAATTCATGATTAGTGTTATTGATTATTTGGTAGACTAGCCTTGCTTGTACATAGTAATAACTGAGGAATCCCTTATTGTATATTTCCAGGGTAACTTGGAACTTACAGTTCGCAAGCCGTAGTAATTGTATTGTCGATTTAATTGATTTGTTTGTGTACTGTACCTACTCTGTTAACTACTGAGATGATCAGAATGTCAAGACATGACGGGTCAACTTCTGTCCTTGTTTGGTTGGAAAATTGGTTTGAAGTGTCGTGATGTTGTGTGAATCCCAGTAGCAAGCGGAGACTTAATTATCGTATTCTAAACCTCTTATCACTGGTTTTAGTTCTCATGTCGTGCTTCCTTGTGGTACTTGCTATTAGAGGTCTAACCTCTTTGGTTTTGCATGGCCAGATTTAGAGCCAGTTCCCGAGGACTCAGCTTACTTCTACCTCCAAGATGGTCAATACTAGAGGGATGATCGCAGGAGGACAGGAGTGGGTTCTTTACTTCCCCGCTCGTTTTGCTACTTACTTTAAATTTTGCCGCTTGGCACCGACATGTTAGTTGGATTGTCTTGTACTTACTTTTACATAATTGTAACTAAGTCAGACTGCAGCTGATAACGATTGTGTATATCTTGTTATATCATCTGGCTATGTTTTGTAAAGCCAGATCTTAAGAACATTTTGACTGAGCATTTGGGACGTCGTACTGCTCATTCTTACATGTTCTCTGTTATTGCTTCTTGTTTGAATGATTGAGACAATAGATGTTGAGTGACCATAGTGAGACTTTCATGTAGTATGCACCTCCTCGTCTTTTAGACAGCATTGATCGTATTATACGGTATTCATCTACCCATAATACGTAGCTGGCTGAGTCATTCCCCCGCTCTTCGGTATTCTGGTTCTGGGGTGTGATAGTCGCAAAGCGTCGTAATTCTACGACGTCTCTGAGGATATCGCAAAGCGTCACCAATCTGCGACGTTTTTGTTGACGTCACAAATCTGCGACGTTCTTCGATGCTTTTCGAATCAGCAACTAGCAAAATTGCGACGTCGACAAAATGTCGCAAAAAAATGTCGCATATTCAGATTAGCGACGATTTTCGTCATTTTTGCGATGTTTTGAAGCGTCGCTAATTCATCATTTTCTGGTAGTGAGAGTTTCAGATCACTTCATAAGCATCACTAATGATTATAATCTCTTGAGCACTTGTTGCAGCACTCGCCAAAGACTTTCTTTTTCGACATCGCATCGTCCAAGAGATAAAGTGATCGTCTTCTGATTAGATTCCTACAGTTGTACTTTTCCAGAAGTTAACTTTTAAACTTGTAGACACTCTTCTCAATTTGTAATCAAACACTTTTGTTTTTGCAAACACAGTCGCGGGGTGGAGGGCGGCGGGGGTGGTGACAATCGGTGCGGGAGATGGGAGAGAGAGGAGGGATACTTTTTGTCTTTTTTGAAATTTAGTTATTAAGTTGATAGTTATCAAAGTTGATGGTATAAAGTTGAAAAACTCAAATAGTTGATGTTATCAAGTTGTAATTTAACCCACAAAAATATAAATAATTTTTTTTTCTATTCATTAGTTTATGTTTATAAAAAAATATTATATCAAAAATTTTAAATTTAATCAAATTAATAAAAAAAAATCTTGTTTCCTTCCTTTAATTGATATTCTTTAAGTTTTTTAATCTAAACCCAGACCATGCCCTGAACCAGCCCGGACCTAGTCCAGTTAGGCCTGGCACACCTCCAATCTGGGTTTGGGAGTGGGCTGGGTTTGGTCTTCCAAGTTGGCCTAACTTGCCTCCTCTTCGGGCAAAGTCCGACCTGGCCCAAATTCGGTCAAGACCGATCAACTCTGGGCTTGGGCTGGCCCGGGCCGATCAGATTAACACCTTGATCACTGAGGACACCCTTCACGTTGAAAGACTGCTTCAGCATGGATACCTTTCAAGCTTAAAGGCATCTTCGAGGCAGACGTTCTTCATGTCCAAAGACTGTTGGCCCATTGGTCATGGTCAAACCTGATTTTAATAATTGATCAAACTCTGTCTCGATATAAATGCAAGTCAATTCAGATGTTTACCTACGACGTTTTGGATACCGCTCAATAATGGATATCTACTATGTTCAAGACTGAAGCTGTTTGCCATTCAGAATGTATTTCCTTCAAAGCAATATAACTTTTCATTTTATTGAGTCTAGGAATACATTGTACACCAAGTCGTACTGGCAAATAGGCTGTCTGGAATCATTTTTCAAAATCACCCTATCCTTTTAAAAATGACCTATGTTTTTGAAAAACATCATATTTTATAAAAAGCTTCTGAAGGATTTTTTAAAAAGCCAAAATGATTTTTCTCAAAATCAACTGGCAGAACCCTAGCAGAACTCGGCCAGAGTTCGGCCAAGTTGAACGTTATGTGAACGTTTGATTTTGAACTTGGTCACCCTTTAGTTGCGGTTTGTTACAAAGAGCTCTGTCAGAGTTCTGCTCGAATTCTGCCAGAATTATGTCTTTGGAAAAACTATAAATAGAGAAGGATTTCGATCATTTCAAATCACCAATTCACTTTCAATCTCTTCTCTTCTAAAGCTTACATTTTCTCCAAAGAGTTCTCAAAAGCTTTCATTTTCAAATCCCAAGCTAGTTACAATCCTCTAGTCGATTTGCCAGTGCGGTACGGTCTAGAAGTTTCAAAGCGGTTGTAATCAAAGGCTTGATTGAAGAAACAACTCTTCACAATTGAAGTTGGTCGAGTTCTTCGTATCAAAGCTCGCGTCTGTAGAAGTTGCAAGGACTTCGTATGAAAACTTACAAAATTTTCCAATAGTGGATTCAATCGAAAGCTAGAGTTCTTCCGACTGGACTAGTCCTCACAAGAGGGAAACCAGTATAAATCTCGGTGTTTGCATTTGCCTCCTGATCACTTTTTCAATACTGTCATTTACTTTGTGATTATTTTTATATCTGTGATCTAACTGCTAACGAGATTTTTAATTAGCAATATTCCGCTGCCTACTCTATTCACCCCCCTCTAGAGTATTCTGCTTTACGATTTCGTTCCTAAAATTGGTATCAGAGCAGGTTCTCTATCTAGAGGTATTATATTCTGATCCCAATTGTTCCTACAATTGGTATCAGAGCGGGTTAAACCGGTAAAGCAAGGTAAAATTGCAGTTATATTCAATTGTTATATAGATCACAGCATTACACATGGCAACTGTAAAATTCACAAGTGAAGGCCAAGCCACAAACAGACCTCCACTGTTTGACGGCATAAATTATACTTATTGGAAAACGGTTTTTTTTTCTGAAATCTCTTGATTTTGACTTATGGTCTGTAGTTATTGATGGCTATAAAAAGCCCTCTTGTATTAATGTTGATGGAGTTTTAGTTGAAAAATCCCATGACAAATATACAGAGAAGAAAAAGAAAAAGGCCAGTCTTGACGCACGTGCTATTAACGCTCTATTTTGTGCTTTAGACAGAACTGAATTCAACAGGGTGTCTACTTGCACAACATCAAACGAAGTGTGGAAACTTCTCAAAGTAACCCACGAAGGAACAACACAAGTCAAGGAGTCAAAGATCAGCAGACTTACTCAGGAGTACGAGGCGTTCAAAATGAAGCCAAGTGAATCAGTCACTCAGATGTTTACAAGATTCTTGGATATTGTAAATCATTTGTCTTCACTAGGCAAGGATTACAGTAACCATGAGAAGATTCGCAAACTTCTACGAGCTCTTACAAAGAACTGGATTCCAAAGGCTACAGCAATCATTGAAGGGAACGACCTCTCAACAATGTCTCTAGAAACACTCATGGGTAAGCTACTCACTCACGAGTTAGAACTTCAAGACTTTGAAGATGCTACACCAAAGGAGAAGTCAAAAAAGTCGATCGCTCTCAAGGCTCAATATAGAAGAACTGTCGAAGACGACTCTGATGACAGCGACTTCGACTCTGAAGATCAAGCTCTTTTGGTAAGAAAATTCAAGAAGTTCATAAGATTTAACAGGAGAACAAAAGACAGCAACAACAACAACGAGGAAGATCCTATTTGCTACGGATACAAGAAGAAAGGACACATGAAGAAAGACTGTCCATCAGCATCATCATCAAAGAAAAGCAGCAAATATGACAAAGGCTACCTGAAGAAATCTACATCAAGGAAGTACGCCAACACAAGCATATGGCATGAAAGTGAAGCCAGCGACTCAGAAGACGAACAATCAGATGACGCTGCAAATGTATGCTTGATGGCTTACGATCAGGTAATCACTAATCCTCTATTTGACCCTTATGATGATTTTCCCTTTGAGCAACTAGGAGAGGCTTTCAGTGACCTGCTAAATGATTACAGAAAACTGCGTAGTAAATATGAAACCTCTAAGAAGGTACTCAAAGAGTACAAAGGTGAAATATGAAGACTTACCGACCTACTAGATCATGTTAGAGATAATGACTCTTCAAATGAGTCTGGTGAGCTTTCATCTATTAAGCTGTTGTTACACGAGACTGTTAAGCTATCCGAAAAAAAAGACCAAACTATTATCCAGTTAAAGGAAGACCTATCTACGGAGAGAAAGAGTCTCCAGTGTGCACAGGTCAGATTAGAATCACTCACATCTGACTATACTAGATTATATGACACTTCCAAAAGGTTGGAAATTAGTTTAGGAAAACGGCCTGAAGTTGCTGCTTTATATTCTAACACGTGTCAATTACCGAATCATCGAAACACGCCCAACACTGTCAGACCAAACCATACTAATACTATGCCCAAGAAGACAAATAGGCATACATTCTTCTATACTAGAAAACCAGAACCTACCAATCATGCACCTCACACTACTTTCAACACTTAACATACTAAATGTCATTATTGTGGCCTCATTGGTCATATATCTTCTGCATATAGAATCAAAAAGTTAGTAGATTTAAATGTTTATGCATGGATACCAAAAACTAACCAGTCAAGACCCTACAAAAAATGGGTACCAAGAGTTTCATCAGCAAATTGTTTTGTAGGTGGGACCCCCTTCACATGCTAGGAGCAAATGGATCCTCGACAGCGGTTGCTCACGGCACATGACCGGTGACGCTTCATTATTCGCAACACTGTCGAAGAGGAATAAAGAAGGATACGTCTCCTTCGGTAATAATTTAAGAGGGTACATAATCGATATCGGTGACATTGGTAAGGCTCCCTATCCAGTGATTAAAGATGTTTGTCTAGTTACCGAGTTAAAATATAACCTGCTCAGCATAAGCCATTTAGCTGATCACGGTTATGGTATTAACTTCGTAAAAGATAAATGTACTATAGTTGATAGTTCAACTGGTAGTACTATATTTGAAGGTATTAGGGAAGACAACATATATGTTTTCTACTTGTTGGAAGATGCTAACAAAGCAGGTAGATGTTTGATGGCCAAAAGCGTTGAGAGTCAACTATGGCATATGAGACTCGGTCATGCAAACATGGATACAATTTCAAGACTATCTACAAAGAAGTTGGTACGCGGCTTACCGGACATTTCTTTCAAGAAGGATACGGTATGTAGCGAATGTAAAAAGAACAAAGCTACCAAATCTGCATTCAAATCCAAGAACGCTGTAAGTACCACTAGACCTTTACAACTGTTACATATGGACTTATTTGGACCAAGTAGAATTGCTAGTCTAGGTGGTAAGTTATATGCATTTGTGATTGTAAATGATTTTTCTAGATATACATGGATTTATTTTCTTGCACGCAAGAACGATGCATTATCAGAATTTGTCACCTTTTGCAAGAAAGTACAGAATGAAAAAGGGTTCATGATTACTCGTATTCGTAGTGATCATGGCGACGAATTTGAGAATGCAGAATTTAAGCAATATTGTGACACACACGATTATCTGCATGAATTCTCTTGCCCTAGGACTTCACAACAAAATAGAGTTGTGGAACGTAAGAACAGAACTCTATCTGAAATAGCTAGAGTAATGTTAAACCAGTTTAGTCTACCTAGATACTTATGGGCTGAAGCTGTAAATACAGCATTCTATATTCTCAATTGTGACACCCCAGAACCAGAATACTGGAGAGCAGAGACGTACATAGCCAGCTACGTATATTAAAGTGCAACCCACCTCGCTATACGGTCACGGCTGTCTAGATACATGAGGGTTTAACTACAAGCCAATAGTCTCCTATGGTCATGAACAAGCCTATTGTCTCAATCTCAAGCAAGCAATAATAGTTACAAAATGTCAGAGCATCAATATATAATAGCAAGACGTCCCATACATTACATATTGGATGATCATGAAGCTAGTCGTACAAAATGTCAAGACTAGCAAGAGTTCAGTCATACATGATCAACCCTAGGATCTGTCAATCATGTTACAGCCCGTAGGCAGACAATAAATAAAGGTGCAATACGAGCTAACACGTGCTCGTCGGCTAAACGCCTCAAAAGAATAATTTTTACAAATAAGTGGGAGGACAAAAAGAAACCCACTCGTTGCCAGGGTTACGCCTGGTGGTCACCATCTGGCTGGAAGACAGGTAGATCCTCTGGTGCTGCTCCGATATCTGGCCACACAAAACCAGCTGGGTCAGACCCCAGAAAGAGCAAGTGCCACAAAGGAGGCTTCACTTAGGAACTAAAACCGGCATATCACAATAGAATATTAAGGATAAATAATAAATAAAGAACTGATAATAACAGAGATAACAACAATAAACTGAGTACGAAAAAACCATTCAAGTAGCCAGGTCACAACCCTTAAACCAAACAAGGACCGGGGTTGCAGCCCTTCACCTGAATAGAAATCCGTCTCAAATACTATTGGTACAGTGAAGACAATAAACGAAGAGAGGACACAGAACTGCTCCGGGAGCCAGGTTACAACCCTTAAACCAAACAAGGACCGGGGTTGTAACCCTTCGCCTGAACAGAACTGGACCCCTGATCTTTATTGCTAAGGCCAGTATAAATAATCATGGTATTAAGGTAAGGTAAAACATGACGATCATGGCATGGGGTTGAAATAAGACAATAAACGAAGAGAGAACACAGAACTGCTCCGGGAGCCAGGTTACAACCCTTAAACCAAACAAGGACCGGGGTTGTAACCCTTCGCCTGAACAGAACTGGACCCTCGATCGTTATTGTTAAGGCAAGCATCAATAATCATGTTATGTCACAATCTTGCACAGAATCAGGATAAGACTAAGCTGGAATAAACTCCATCCAATCAATCACGGCCAATCAAGAGTACGGCTTGATACTTTTAACTAACTGGGGTTATCACAGCCTAGTTACTAGCAAGATACAATGAGATTTTTCCAACAGCCACAAGTCCTGCAGACCATCCGGTTATCCGGGTCGAATGTCCGTTTATGAAGGGTGCACCACATGACTGTGCACTGGAAATGTGCCCTACTCGTCGGTAGGCTACAAGTCCACTTAATGCGTCCAGATAACGGGATTGCCTGTAGCTGGGAATCTCTTCATGACTACTTAATCATTCTAGTTAATTAGCCTTAGTCAATTTCAGTAGGTACCCCTGACCGTGGTACTCAGGGATCCCCATCCTAGACATGATGCAAGACAGTACCAGTTTATTTGTATAAACACAATCGCCCACGGTGTCCAGGTCTTTCATACTTGTCATGTCAGGCTAGCTATCGTAACAGCATGTCGAGATATATCATGTCAGTTTACTTATCAAGAGTGCGCCACAGCGGGCCCCAATCGTGTTCTATTCTTATATTATCATAAATGAGAAAACTTGCATAAATAGTTAGTAACATATTCTTGAAGCCAAGAAAAAGATCTACAACTTTCATGTTGAGAGTTGGAAGAAATTCTGGCCATAAATCAGCCAAATAGGACAAGAAAAACAACCAAATAGGCACTATACGGCCAAGGATGGATTGGGGGCTCATGCGGCAGTAGATGGGTACTCATCTATGCGGCTGGGTAGATGGGTACTCATCTATGCGGCTGGATAAACAGAATCCCATGCAGCTGAATAGATGGGTAGTCATACGGCTGAGTAGATGGGTACTCATCTATGCGGCTGGATAAACAGAATCTCATACGACTGAGTAGATGGGTACTCATACGGCTGAGTAGATGGGTACTCATACGGCTGAGTAGATGGGTACTCATCTATGCGGCTGAGTACATGGGTACTCATACGGCTGAGTAGATGGATACTCATGCGGCTGAGTAGATGGGTACTCATCTATACGGCTGAGTAGATGGGTACTCATGCGACTGAGTAGATGGGTACTCATCTATGCGGCTGAGTAGTTGGGTACTCATGCGGCTAAGTAGATGGGTACTCATCTATGCGGCTGAGTAGATGGGTACTCATGCGGCTGAGTAGACGGGTATCCATATTCTCCGAAAATTTGAGAAGGATGACCATGGAACCATAGCTTCCAAGCTCCATAAAACCTTCATTATAAGTCCAAATTTGGACTTCCATAGGTCAAAATGGGGCAGAATTGAATTCTCTACAACGTAGAACCATCAGAACTTGATAATAACAAGATTAAACAGATCAAAATCGAAGAAATCCGAAAATAAAATAAACTTAGATCTACAAGCAATGAGCCATAGAAATTAAAAATGCCAAGTACTAAAGTATTTTAGAATATTGTGAAGAAGAGAATGGAACAATAAAATTTGTGTTCCTCCATGAAGCAAGATGCACTTGCCTAAGCCCTCTCTCTCTCTCTCTCTGGTAGGTGAAGAAGTAAAGGTGGAGAAGAAGAAGATTAATGAGGAGAGAGAAAGGAGTGGGGATTAATAAATGGGGATGGTGGTGGTAGGTAAGGGTTCTCCCCTTGGTTCATGATGAACCAAGGCAACCCAAGCCTAGCCGAACCAACCCAAAATAAACCAAGCCATGAAATGACAAGATAAGCCAAGCAAGGAATCATGCAATATAAGATAAAATTCGTACACGTATTCCAAGGTACGTAATACGAACCACAGGTATTACAACTCTACCCACCTTAAAAGAATTCCGTCCTCGGAATTTAATTAAGAGGCTAGAGGGACAAGGATAAACTATATTAATCACATGCAAGCTATACTAGGCAATCAATCAATCAATCATGCAAGCAAGGAATCGAAGGCATGAGACATAAGGAAGACATTATACCTCACGAGTCAAACAGATCGGGATATCGCGATCGGATATCATCCTCACGCTCCCATGTTGATTCACCCAAAGAGTGATAACCCCAAGTAACTTGAAATAGCTTGATAGTCTTGTTCTTGAGTGTCTTCTCTCTTCGGTCCAATATAGACATGGGCCTCTCCTCATACGAAAGGTTGGTACCAACAACCAATTCCGAATGATCCAGGATGTAGCTCGGGTCCGGGATATACCGTCGCAGTTGGGATACATGGAAGACATCATGCATCTCACGCAACGACGACGGAAGAGCGAGACGATAGGACACATCACCTACTCGCTCTAGAATGTCGAATGGTCCTATATACCTAGGACTAAGCTTTCTCCGCACGCCGAAATGAATGACGCCACGGGTAGGCGAGATCCTAAGGAATACATGGTCGTCGACAGAAAATTCAAGGGGACACCGATGAGAATCGGCCCAATGGCACTAGCGATCTTGGGCAACTCGAAGATGATCTCTGACTCTCCTGACCACCTCAACGGTCTAAGCAATCATTTCTGGACCGAGCATCTGTCTATCTCCGACATCGTCCCATGCTAGCGGGGATCGACACTTCCTACCATACAGTGCCTCGAACGGTGCTATCTGGATACTAGCTTGGATACTATTGTTGTACGAGAATTCTACCAGGTGCAGGTGATCTTCCCACGAACCACCGAAGTCGAGTGTACAAGATTTCAATATGTCTTCCAAGGTTTGTATGGTACGCTCTGACTGACCATCTGTCTGTGGGTGATACGCTGAGATGAACTGGAGACGAGTCCCCAAACTCTCTTGTAGGCTATGCCAAAAGTACGACATAGATCTGAAATCTCTGTCCGAGGTGATACTGACTGGTACACCGTACAATCTGACAATCTGCCGGAGATACATCTCCGCTAGCTGAGCCGTAGACTGACCAACTCTGAACGGGAAAAAGTGAGCCACCTTCGTGAGCCTGTCTATGACAACCCAAATAGCGTCTCTGCCTGCCGGGGATCTAGGCAATCCAGTCACAAAATCCATGGTTATATGCTCCCATTTCCACTCTGGAATTGGCAATGGTTGAAGTAGTCTAGCTGGTCTCTGATGTTCAGCCTTAACTTATTGGCAGACTAAATAAGGAGAGACAAACTGGGCTATCTCCCTCTTCATGCCATTCCACCAAAAGTGCTGGCGAATATCACAGTACATCTTAGTACTACCGGGATGAATGAAATACTGCAAACTGTGGGCCTCTGCCATGATCTCCTGTCTGATATCTCCACTAGGTACACAAAGATGCTTCCCATGTCGAAGGGTACCGTCTTCATGGATACATAACTCTGGTCTTCGTCCTGCCTCACACTCTGCTCTGAGTCGCTGAAGCTTGGAATCTGCTGACTGCGCCATCTGGATCCTCTCGACGATAGTGGACTGAACTTGCATGCTGGCCATCAATGCCACATTGGAAGGGAGGACAACTTCTATACCTATCTTCTGAAGATCGGCTAACAGCTCTGGTTGCGCTATTAGGAAATAAACTCCGGCTCTCCTGCTCAATGCATCTGCAACGACATTGGCCTTCCCTGGGTGATACTACTAGTTGACATCATAATCCACAAGAAGCTCCAGCCATCTCCACTGACGCATATTAAGATCCTTCTGGGTGAAAACATACTTTAGGCTCTTGTGGTCTGTGAAAATCTCTACCCTATCTCCATATAGGTAGTGCCTCCACAACTTAAGTGCAAATACTACTACTGCCAGCTCCAAGTCATGGGTTAGGTAATTCCTCTCATGATCACGAAGTTGTCGTGATGCATAAGCTATTACCTTTCCATGCTACATCAGAACACATCCTAAGCATCTGCCTGAAGCATCATAATACACTGAGAATCTACCGGTTCCATCTGGAAGCGTGAGAATAGGAGCCGTCATCAAGCCTCGCTTCAACTTCTCAAAAGAATCCTGGCACTCTGCTGTCCAAGCAAACTGTACATCCTTACGGGTCAACTGGGTCAATGGCGCTGAAATTCGAGCAAAGTCTGAAACAAATCGTCGGTAGTAGCCGGCCAATCCAAGAAAACTGTGAACTTCTGCGACTGTACTGGGCACTGGCCACGACTTAATAGCCACGATCTTCTGGGGATCCACTTCCACTCCTCCTTTGGTGATGATATGACCCAAGTACGAAATGCGATCGTGCCAGAACTCACATTTACTGAACTTGGCATACAACTGGTGCTCCCTGAGAATCTGAAGAACCACACGGAGATGCTGCTCATGCTCCGCCTCACTCTTGCTGTAGACTAGGATGTCGTCTTGGAACACAATCATGAACTGATCCAGATAAGGCATAAAGATACGATTCATGAGGTCCATGAATACTGTCGGCGCATTGGTTGCTCCAAATGGCATCACAAGGAACTCCCAATGCCCATATCTCGATCTAAAAGCTGTCTTCAGGATGTCCTGCTCTCTGACTCTGATCTGATGGTATCCTGACCGTAAGTCGATCTTCGAAAATACTGCTGCCCCTTGGAGTTGATCAAACAAGTCATCTATCCTCGGAAGAGGATATCTGTTCTTGATTGTCACTTAGTTCAAGGTACGATAATCTACACATAACCTGGACGTACCATCCTTCTTTTTTTATAAGAAGCATCGGGGCTCCCCAAGGCGATCCACTAGCATGAATGAATCCCTTGGTTCTGAGTTCTTCAATCATCTTGTACAATATCTCTAGCTCTGATGGCGCCATCCTGTAGACTCTCTCTGATACTGGGGCTGTTTCGGGAATCAAGTCGATGGTAAACTCGATCTCTCGCTCTAGCGGCATCCCTGGAAGCTCTTCTGGGAAAACATCTGGAAACTTCTCGACTATCCGAGGCAACTGTACTGCTGCTACTGCCATCCGCAACACTGGAGGAGAAGGTTCAACTTCGCCTCGGGAGAAGGAAAACTCCGGCTCGTCTGGAATGCTAAAAATAACCCTGCCAATGTGGCAGTCTATCCTAGCATACTGGTCCCTCAACCAATCCATCCCTAAGACCACATCATAATCGTCCATCGGGAACTCTATCAATCCAGCGGGGAATTCTCTACTGCTAACTACGATCCGACACGAGGAAAATACCCTATCTACTCCCACAAGTCCGTTACCAGTAAGTATATTGAGCCTTACTGACCCGTGTCGCGAATCGTGCAGACATAAATGAATGCGATGCACCAGAGTCAAATAATACTGAAGCTGGAAAGGTATTGGCGAGAATAGTACCTGCCACTACCTCTCCTGGTGCTAATCCTTCTTCTCCCATGGTCAAGGCCAGCACTTGACCATGTCCTCTAGGTGCAGGTCCCCTATGCTAAAAATTCCTCTGCCTGCTCTGGATCAGGGCTTGGGCTTGGGCATACTGCTGCGGTCTCTGCTGCTGGAATGCTTGGGCCTGCGTCGGCAATGGCCTCGGGAACGGGTACTGCAGCTGCTGTTGCTGCTGGACTGGGGCTGGTCCTCTAACTGAAGGACTAGAGAAGGCCAATGAACTCCCCCTGTTCGGGCAGTTCCCAACCCTGTGGTTCGGGGCACTACAAACCAAGCACAAATCCTGTGCTCTGTGACACTCTGATACCACATGCCCTGGCTTCCCGCAGTGTGAACATCCCACTGCGGAAGACTGCTTCTGCTTCTGCTGCTGAGGGTGCATCGGGGTGGAATACTGAACCGACGTCACTGAGGCCGCCCGCCTCGGAGCTCCAATGGTCAAAGCCCTGGCTGCCGGGGCTGGTGCCGATGACTGATTCATCTGGCCGTGAGATTGCTTCCGACCTCCGGTCCTATCCACGATTCTCTGGGAGGTATACTCATGCCTCCGGGCTGCTCTCAATACTGCATCAAAAGTCTGATGCTCAAACTGTTCCACCGCCAACAAAATCTCCAGGTGAAGCCTCTGTTGGAACCGCTGGGCTCTATCGAACTCGGTCGCCACCAAGGTGGGAGCAAACCGACTAAGCCTAGAAAACTCGGCCGCATATCCATCGATCGTCCTGCCCATCTACTTCAGATTTGTGAACCTCGTCTGTAAATCATACCGAGCTACAGCATCAAAATACTTGGTCTGGAATCTCTCCCTGAATACTGCCCATGAAATAAGGGCCACTAATCCATCGGCCTGCGCTGCCCACCAGCTGCGGGTAAGATCTAGTAACTGCAGGCGCACCACGGCCACCTTCTCGTTCTCTGGAGTCCTGGCTGCTTCTAAAATTACCTCTGTGTCCTGAAGCCATGCATTTGCAGCGATCGCATCTTCACTGTCGTCAAAGAAGGGAGGGTTCAAGCGCTTGAAGCTGTTGGCCGCGCTATTACCCTGATGACCTCCTCTGGCCAAAGCATCTGCCACCGCCTGGTACAAGGCATCTCTTCGATGATCCTGGAAGGCTAATAGTGACCTGATGAGACCCACCAAAGTGCCATCATCAGGCTCTGCAGGCTGGACGGGCTGAACTGGTGGCTCTCCTCCAGTAGGCATGACTCTGGAGGCTACTCATGAATGCTGGAATTGATCTCCAGGTTGTTGCTGGTCCGCAGGAGGTGCTCCGTCTTAATGATCGTCAGGTCCAGGAACAATGGCGCTGAAGAAGACAACATAGGGAACAATAAGGAAGGACCACGACAGATCAACGATACAAGCATGTGATTAGGTCAAGATTACAGGGATTCAGAAGGTACGAGCAGAGATTAAGGACGAGTACTAATTGAGATATCTATTCGGTAAACCCTCACATATCTTGATTTACAAGACCTGTTTGGGCCACCACTAAAACCATGTAACGCCCCAGAACCAGAATACTGGAGAGCGGGGGCATACATAGCCAGTTACGTATATTGAAGTGCAACCCACCTCGCTATACCATCATGGCTGTCTAGATACATAAGGGTTTAACTACAAGCCAATAGTCTCCTATGGTCATGAACAAGCCTATTGTCTCAATCTCAAGCAAGCAATAATAGTTACAAGATGTCAGAGCACCAATATATAATAGCAAGGCGTCCCATACATTACATATTGGATGATCATGAAGCTAGTCGTACAAAATGTCAAGACTAGCAAGAGTTCAGTCATACATGATCAACCCTAGGATCTGTCAATCATGTTACAGCCCGTAGGCAGACAATAAATAAAGGTGCAATACGAGCTAACACGTGCTCGCCGGCTAAACGCCTCAAAAGAATAATTTTTACAAATAAGTGGGAGGACAAAAAGAAACCCACTCGTTGCCAGGGTTACGCCTGGTGGTCACTATCTGGCTGGAAGACAGGTGGATCCTCTGGTGCTGCTCCGATATCTGGCCACACAAAACCAGCTGGGTCAGACCCCAGAAAGAGCAAGTGCCACAAAGGAGGCTTCACTTAGGAACTAAAATCGGCATATCACAATCGAATATTAAGGATAAATAATAAATAAAGAACTGATAATAACAGAGATAACAACAGTAAACTGAGTACGAAGAAACCATTCAAGTAGCCAGGTCACAACCCTTAAACCAAACAAGGACCGGGGTTGCAGCCCTTCACCTGAATAGAAACCCGTCTCAAATATTATTGGTACAGTGAAGACAATAAACGAAGAGAGGACACAGAACTGCTCCGGGAGCCAGGTTACAACCCTTAAACCAAACAAGGACCGGGGTTGTAACCCTTCGTCTGAACAGAACTGGACCCCTGATCTTTATTGCTAAGGCCAGTATAAATAATCATGGTATTAAGGTAAGGTAAAACATGACGATCATGGCATGGGGTTGAAATAAGACAATAAACGAAGTGAGGACACAGAACTGCTCCGGGAGCCAGGTTACAACCCTTAAACCAAACAAGGACCGGGATTGTAACCCTTCGCCTGAACAGAAATGGACCCCCGATCGTTATTGTTAAGCCAAGCATCAATAATCATGTTATGTCACAATCTTGTACAGAATCAGGATAAGACTAAGCTGGAATAAACTCCATCCAATCAATCACGGCTAATCAAGAGTATGGCTTGATACTTTTAACTAACTAGGGTTATCACAGCCTAGTTACTAGCAAGATGCAATGAGATTATCCCAATAGCCACAAGCCCTGCAGACCATCCGGTTATCCGGGTCGAATGTCCGTTTATGAAGGGTGCACCACATGACTGTGTACTGGAAATGTGCCCTACTCGTCGATAGGCTACAAGTCCACTTAATGCGCCTAGATAACGGGATTGCCTGTAGCTGGAAATCTCTTCATGACTACTGAATCATTCTAGTTAATTAGCCTTAGTCAATTTCAGTAGGTACCCCTGACCGTGGTACTCAGGGATCCCCATACTAGACATGATGCAAGACAGTACCAGTTTATTTGTACAAACATAATTGCCCACGATGTCCAGGTCTTTCATACTTGTCATGTCAGGCTAGCTGTCGTAACAGCATGTCGAGATATATCATGTCAGTTTACTTGTCAAGAGTGCGCCACAGCGGGCCACTATCGTGTTCTATTCTTACATTATCATAAATGAGAAAACTTGCATAAATAGTTAGTAACATATTCTTGAAGCCAAGGAAAAGATCTACAACTTTTATGTTGGGAGTTGGGAGAAATTCTGGCCATAAATCAGCCAAATAGGACAAGAAAAACAACCAAATAGGCACTATACGGCCAAGGGTGGATTGGGGGCTCATGCAGCAGTAGATGGGTACTCATCTATGCGGCTGGGTAGATGGGTACTCATCTATGTGGCTTGATAAACAGAATCCCATGCGCCTGAGTAGATGGGTACTCATCTATGCGGCTGGATAAACAGAATCCCATGCGGCTGAGTAGATGGGTACTCATGCGACTGAGTAGATGGGTACTCATGCGGCTGAGTAGATGGGTACTCATCTATGCGGCTGAGTAGATGGGTACTCATGTGGCAGAGTAGATGGGTACTCATCTATGCGGCTGAGTAGATGGATACTCATGCGGCTGAGTAGATGGGTACTCATCTATGCGGCTGAGTAGATGGGTACTCATGCGGCTGAGTAGATGGGTACCCATTTTCTCTGAAAATCTGAGAAGAATGGCCATGGAACCCATAGCTTCCAAGCTCTATAAAACCTTCATTATAAGTCCAAATTTGGACTTCCATAGGTCAAAATAGGGCAGAATTGAATTCTCTACAACATAGAACCATCAGAACTTGATAATAACAAGATTAAACAGATCAACATCCAAGAAATCCAAAGATGAAATAAACTTAGATCTACAAGCAATGAGCCATGGAAATTAAAAATGCCAAGTACTAAAGTGTTTTAGAATGCTGTGTAGAAGAGAATGGAACAATAAAATTTGTGTTCCTCCATGAAGCAAGATGCACTTGCCTAAGCCCTCTCTCTCTCTCTCTCTCTCTCTCTGGTAGGTAAAGAAGTAAAGGTGGAGAAGAAGAAGATTAATGAGGAGAGAGAAAGGAGTGGGGATTAATAAATGGGGATGGTGGTGGTAGGTAAGGGTTCTCCCCTTGGTTCATGATGAACCAAGGCAACCCAAGCCTAGCCGAACCAACCCAAAATAAACCAAGCCATGAAATGACAAGATAAGCTAAGCAAGGAATCATGCAATACAAGATAAAATTCGTACACGTATTCCAAGATACGTAATATGAACCACAGGTATTACATCAATAGGGTTCTAATTCGACCTATATCGAAGAAGACTCCCTATGAACTATGGTTTGATAGAACACCAAATATTTTATATTTTAAGATCTTTGGTTGTAAATTTTTTATTCTTAATACTAAAGATAATTTGAGTAAATTTGATGAAAAGGCCGATGAAGGTATATTTTTAGGTTATGCAGCAAAGAGCAAAGGATACAGAGTCTTCAACAAAAGAACCATAATCATCGAAGAATCTATCAATGTCAAGTTTGATGAGCTAAATCAACACTTAGACGATGATGACAATAAAGACATAATCACACCAAGTACAGCTACTGCAAAACCTTCACACAAAGATGCAGAACCATCACATCAGGCATCAGATGAACCTCCAAGCAAAGAAGCCGGAACTAGCAATCTTGAGACTACACCAAAAGAGATGAGATTCTTGGCTAATCATCCAAAGGACTTGGTAATTGGTGAGATTACCAAGGGTGTAAGTCTCGTTCCTCGAATAAAGATATAGCTTCTTGTGTTGCTTTTGTTTCGCAGTTTGAACCCAAAAATATTGATGAAGCATGTAGTAATAATTTTTGGTTAGATGCTATACAAGAGGAATTAAACCAATTCGAACAGAATCAAGTTTGGGAACTTATTTCCAAGCCCATTGATCATCCGGTCATTGGCACCCGATGGGTATTCCGAAATAAACTGAACGAGAATAGTTTAGTGACTCGTAATAAGGCTCGACTCGTAGCTCAAGGATACAATCAAGAAGAAGGTATCGACTACGATGAGACTTATGCCCCAGTTGCGAGATTAGAATCCATTCGCATGTTATATGCATTTGTATGTTTTCATAATTTTAAGTTATTTCAAATGGATGTCAAAAGCGCATTTTTAAATGGTTTTATAAAAGAATATGTTTATGTAGCTCAACATCCCGATTTTACTGATTTTAAATTTCCTGAATATGTTTTCAAGTTGAAGAAAGCCTTATACGGTTTGAAACAAGCCCCTCGTGCTTGGTACGATCGTCTAAGCTCTTTTCTACTTGATAACGGTTTTTCAAAGGGAAAGGTTGACACTACATTATTTATAAAATCTTTGAATAATAATATTCTTTTGATTCAAGTCTATGTAGATGATATTATTTTTGGATCTACTGATGAATCTTTTTGTCAAAAAATTTCAAAGTGTATGCAGAATGAGTTTGAGATTAGCATGATGGGAGAGCTGAAATTCTTTTTTGGACTGCAAATCAAACAAACCAACAATGGGACGTTCATAAATCAAGCAAAGTACACAAAGGATCTGTTAAAGAAGTTCGACATGGAAGCAGCAAAGCCACTTAGCACTCCAATGGCGACCTCAACCAAGCTTGATATTGATGAACAAGGCAAACCCGTCGACATACGTAAGTATCGAGGTATGATCGGTAGCTTGCTATATTTAACTGCTAGTCGACTAGACATTATGTTTAGTGTTTGCTTATGTGCACGCTTTTAAGCTAATCCTAAGGAATCACATCTGTGCGCAGTTAAGCATATCTTCTGATACCTTAAAAGTACTTCTTCTGTCGGCTTATGGTATCCCAAAACCACGTCGTTTGACCTGACGGGTTATTGTAGCCTCCCTTCCCGAAAAAATTTTGTAATATTTTTTTATTTATTTGATTTAGTTGGTGATTTTAATTTTTTATAAATAATTATTTAATTAAATTATTACGATAGATGATTTTAATCATAGTTGAGTTTTGAAATACAAGACAATTAGGAATCATAGCACGGGTAGTGCAGTAGCATGTTTTGACTAGTGTTTAGCCATGGTAGAGGAGTGCCAAGCCATCGGTGTGTCCTAACTAGGAAAACCAGGCCAAGTTATAGCATGACCATTAGAAATAGTTTAATTAATTATTATTAGATTTATTGACTTTGCAGAAACCAGTTATACCATAGCCTTGACAGCGTTTACGTATTCGAGTCGGGCTGGAGTCCGCTTGATGCGTAGCTGGCTTGCTCACGTGCTTGCATCCGAAAAGCGGGTGCGGGTCGTGATAAGTTTTTTTGGTGGCCCATGCAGGTCAAAGCATATCGTACCGGTTACGTAACTGTACTGGTACGAGCCTGTGCAACTGACTAAACCCTTAGAAATCTCAATCCACACTGCCTTGAAAATTCTCCTAAAAATTCTATACGTCCTTGAAAACTCCATAATTGCTCTCGATTATACTTTCTTGCTTTCCGTACCATTGATTCTCGTCCCTTCCTATTCCGGGGTGATGAATGATCGTGCTGTCTAGAATTCATCAGAAATTCTTAAATTATAGTATAATATTGCTTGACTATTAAATATTTGGTTGTTTATAGATATGATGGATTATAGATGCTATATGCCCTAGGTATCTATTGGAAGGATTGTTAGCAACTAGTTAGAAGATTATAAGACTTTAGTGACCGTGTTTTGAGGAGTAGTATGACCAAAGGTGGGTAGAAGTCCTCAATTATTCGGAGTTATAAAATGACTAGAGAAGGCCATAAATATTTTTGAGAAATTAAATTTGAGGAGATTGAGGTAATAGTAGACTTTGATTTTTAGGGAATAGCTAGGAATTAGAATTTCGAGGACGAAATTGTTTTTAAGGTGGACAGATTTGTAGCCTCTCTTCCCGAAAATTTTTTGTAATATTTTTTTTATTTATTTGATTTAAATGGTGATTTTAAATTTTTATAAATAATTATTTAAGTAAATTATTACGGTAGATGATTTTAATCATAGTTTAGTTTTGAAATACAAGACAACTAGGAATCATAGCACGGGTAGTACAATAGCATGTTTTGACTAGTGTTTAGCCATGGTAGAGGAGTGCCAAGCCATCGGTGTGTCCTAACTAGAAAAATCAGGCCAAGATTCCTAGGCCAAGTTATAGCATGACAATTAGAAATAGTTTAATTAATTATTATTAGATTTATTGACTTTGCAGAAACCAGTTATACCATAGTCTTGACAGCGTTTACGTATTCGAGTCAGGCTGGAGTCCGCTTGATGCGTAGCTGGCTTGCTCACGTGCTTGCATCCGAAAAGCGGGTACGGGTCGTGACAGTTATTCTGATGTTGATTTTGTCGGATGCAAAGTAGATAGAAAAAGTACTAGCAGCACATGTCATTTTCTAGGAAAAGATCTAGTCTCTTGGTTTAGTAAGAAGCAAAATTCTGTTGCATTATCAACAACCGAGGCTGAGTATATCGCCGCAGGACGTTGTTGTGCACAAATTTTGTAGATGAAGCAAACTTTAGAAGACTATGGATTGCATTTTACACACGTGTCACGACCCGCACCCTAGAGTAAGGGCACGAGACGTGGGTACGTCCAGCCTACGCCGCAGTGTCGACGGTAGAACGCTGTCCTAGGTCAAACATCTAACAATATAAAGGTACCTGTAGAGTATATACACTCCGAATGGAGGTGACATAACAATACAGTCTCAATCACATCTAAGGTAGAGCATGATAAAAGATAGATAGAATAGAATAAAAATCACAGAGAATACAATCCAGATAAAGTCTAAGATAACACCTCCATAACATCAGATAAAACAAACTCCCAGTATATATATACAATAATGTATCAATGAGAAGACAAAGTAAGAGTCTAAGCTAGCAATCTAAACTACTGGTGGTATATCCTCTACTGCAAGTGGGTCCAAGTCACAAGTGATGTCTAAAGCTGCACCATAATAGGTAGACACCAGAGCCTCATCCTTTACTGTAAAATTTTCAACATATCCAGTCAGGACAGGAGCGAGTACAGTACATCTCAAAAAATCATAACAGGTTAGGAAATATAAACATGCTAGAGAGTAAGGTACAGGAAACTGAAGAACAACATGATGTAAAAAGAGAGAGACTGTAAGTAAATAGCTACAATATATAGAGAACTATCAGTGACTAGTGATTCAGACCACAAGATGGTTATGTAAACGGCACGATGTTGTTCACGAGTAATCTAAAGAGGTCGTACACGAGTAATCTACTGGATTGATTACATAACCACTTCTACTCCCCCGCTCCAATCAATACACAAGGATCTAGCCAAGTTATATTATCGTACACGAAATATAGTCGTACACGAAGATCATGTGAACACATGAATATACACGATTTGTACACGAATGTCACGAATACAAGGAGTACACGATGCTCACGATAAAGTACACGAACACGAAATACCCGATGTATCCGCTAAGGGAATAACATCGCACAACAAGATCCATATAGTACTAATCCGTGTTTCCAACGTGTCAGTATCATGTAAAGTAATCTAAAGCAGAAAATATAATCCTAAACAAGATATGAAATGATCAGAGAATGTACTCGCCTGTATCCTGAGTATCTGAAGAGTATCTACTGCCCGAGGAGTGGTATCTGTCTCCTATAGAACAGTACAAGTCACTATAAGTCTAAAATGATAATAAGATACATTACAATGCATTCTACATGAATCTAGGTCAATCTAAACCAAAGTCAACTCTTGGTCAACTCCGGTCAACTAGACTAGTCAAATTAGGTCAACTAAGTCAAACCTAAGTCAAACAAGTCTCACTAGGCCCAACTAGTCTATTCTAGCAAGCACACACCACATCTAGACTATACAAGCCAACTACACCCTATACTGGCATTCAAACCACATACCTAGGCTATGAGCCTTAGGTATACACCCATAGGCTATGTCATGCCTATACCAAACCACATATTCACATATTAACATATATATCTAAAATAATATAATACACACATTATAACATATAGGCTATATGTAATAACATATGCCTCTCTCATATATATATATATATATATATATATATATATATATATTTTAATATATATATATATATATATATATATATATATATATATATATATATATATATATATATATATATATATATTTAATATATATTATCTCATCTCGATATTATATCTCTCTATATCTCTGTATCTATCTCGTATCAGCCTCATCTAATCCCACCACCCTCTATACCCAACACAAATCTCTCGTATCTACTCCCTATATCATATCTCTCTATATCTCTGTTTTTTTTTCTCTGTATATATCTCCATCTCTCTCTCTCTCTTTCCTCTCTCTCTCTCTCTCTCTCTCTCGCATCTATCTCTCTCTAATCTCTCGCTCTTCCTCTCTCTCAAATTCTATCTCTCTCTCTCTACCTCTCTCTCTTCGATCCTCTCTCTATTCTATCCTCCTCCCCACACCTCCCCCCCCTCTCTACTTTCCTCTCTCTCTTCTCGCTCTATCCTCTCTTCTCTCTCTCTCTCTATCTATCTCTCTCTCGCTACTCTCCTCTCTCTCTCTTCACCCCTCCTCTCTTCTCTCTCTCTTCGTCTCTCTCCCCCCCTTCCTCTATCCCTCTCCTCTCTTCTCTCATCCTCTATCTCATCTCTCTTCTCTCTTCTCTTCTTCTGTCCCTCCCTCGCGTGGTCGGACCCGGAACCCATGCATTTGTGTTCATGTGTGTGTGTACATGGGAGCATGTGTGTGTGTGTGAGAGTGTCAAGAGGGTGTGAGTGTATACATGGTGTATTGTTAGGCAATTGTGTGTAGAGCCTGAAAACAGGGAGTGATATAACATGAGAGTGTGTAGAGAGTTATAGGAAAACAGTATGGCAAGGTCTATAAACATGGAACAGTGAGCAGTGAGGATACCTGTGTGTGTATATGAGTTAGCATGTGGCATGTATGAAATTAACCAAGTGCCATATGTGAAAATCACATTGACAGTTCACTATCCAACCCATGAATCAATTTTACAGTGAACTAATACATGAGAATTCTGTTTTAAAGAAGGGAAATCAATTCTCAGTTTTAAGGAATTCATGTGACAGTTCTAATATACCAATCTCAAATTTCAATCACCAATTTAATTCCACACCAATCAGTGAACTAACTAACTACATTGAATCAACAGGCTAATAAGCATTTAAATTAGTTTAAGAAAAGGAAATGGAAATCGATTTAACAGTGAACCAACATGGTTATTAGCATTCAATTGATCATTCAAAATCAGTTTGAAAATGGGATTTAAATGCCCAAACAACAGTGGATCAAATGACAGTTTATAAGAAAGAAATCTATTCTCAGTTTTTAATGACAGCCCAACCTGCACATGTCAAATTCTCATTCATGAATCCAAAACCTATTCTAATATGTAAAATCAATCTACCATGAGCTAATACACATGTAGGAATAATAATTGTACTTAAATCATCAATTTACAATCAGATTAAATAGGGATTAAGTTTAGGAAAAACTGAAATATAATGTAGTATCAGTCATATCAAATATTCTATTTCTCATCGAACAACCTATTCTAATAAGTAAAACTAATCTACTATGAACTAATACACATGTTCAGGAAATTAATTGGCAATTTAACCATAATTTAAACAAATAAAAGTGGAATGAAACACTGGATAAATAGAAACTGAACACAGTACAATAACAGCCTCGTATACGTGTTCACTGGCATCGTGCACGTGACACGACACGACACAGACCCTGTGCTCGTGTCCCAGTGTCGAGTGTGTCTAGGTCTAGGGTCCTGACACCCTGATATGGGTCCATGACACGTGTGTCAATGACACGACACACGTATCAGTCGCCCAATCGGCTGAACCCGATTCCAGCGCGTAACCAATACACACACGAATGTGTGTCCGACACGACACTTGGACTCACAAAACTTGGAAAGCCTCGTGTCAGTGTCAGCCCTGACCCGCGTGTCAAGTTTTCGTGTCTACGTGGTGTGTCCAGTGTGTTGTGGCCCCCGAGTAGCAGGGGACTGCTACGCGCGTGCGTGTGTGCTGAACCCGCATGTTTACGTGTCCAATACGACACGACATGACACCACAACCACCTCAGACAACCAAAAATCATTAAGCAAAGACAAACCCTAATTTTCTATTCAAACAAAATCAGAAAACAAGAAAGAAATGCCCACTGTGGCATTTTATCAAACACTTAGGTATGCCCACTGATACGTGTCTGATACGGACACGTATTGGACACAAAACCTAGCAATACCTATACCAACAGTTAGGGTAGTCCTAGGACTTCCTATTCATGCATTAAAATTACTATTTTATGGAGAGGATTAGGAATTACCTAGGTGTGTGAAAAAGTCCAAAAAGCTTTAAAGAGGGGTATTCCTCTTGCTACCCAAACTCCTCCAAATTGCTCCTCCACTGAAATTTCTCACCATAGTCAGGAAATACACAGAGATTAGAACCTATTGCAAGAAATTTGAAGAAAAAAGGAGTTGAAATGGAGAAGATAGGGATTGGGAAAGAATGGGATTTACTTCTATTTCTCCAACTTGATAATTCCTAAAGGAGGCTAGCCCTAAGTGGTAGAGATATTAAATAGGGGTGTGGAACCCTAGGTGGCTGGCCATAAATGCTAGGGTTAGGGTTTTGGGGAATAAATCAATGGCTATAAATTAATCTAACTAATTCAATGGTTCACAAGCCTAGGTTTCACACTAGTCAAGTTGTGACCTAGTTGTTCCATCTAGTCATGACTTAACCAAGGCTAACAAATTCTAACTAACACTAACTAACACTAACTATGGTTAGCTAAGACTAGCTATGACTAATCTAGGTTAGGTCAAATCTAGTCTAGGGCTAAACACACTACAAGGCAATAAATTAAATCATATTTAAATCACACCATTCAAATAATCATATTAAATTCCAAATAATATATATTAAATTCAATTAAATTTAAAATGAAAAAAAATACCCTCAAACTGGAAATGATAAATGAAACACCCTAATCACATGGCTAGGCTCTAGGTCAAGCTGTCTCTAGTGTTACACTAGCAAAATACCAAAATTATAAGTCATGGTTTAAATAGTTTAAAAATAATTAAAAATCACCAAAAATTATAATATGAAATAAATATCAATAAATAATAATTATAATTACAAAATTTCAAAATTATCCTCATCTGGAAAATTGGGTTTTACAATCCTACCCACCTCAGAAAAATTTCGTCCTCGAATTTAAAAGGCGAAACTACACTGATGAGAAGGATAGATAATCATACCTCACGGTGCAAACAGATATGGGTATCGCTCGCGCATCTCATCTTCCCGCTCCCAGGTAGACTCTCCTAGAGAATGATGCCTCCATGCGACGCGAACCAAGGGTATCACCTGGTTTCTCAGCACCTTCTCTCGGCGATCCAGAATCTCCACTGGCTACTCGGGATAACTGAGAGTAGGCCCTACCTCAATCTCCGAGTGATCGAGTATATGGCTAGGGTCAGCCGCGCACCGTCTCAACTGTGTTACGTGGAATACGTTGTGGACACCCACTAGTGCAGGTGGCAAGTCTAGCCTATAAGCCACATCACCGACCCTTCCGCTGATCACGAAAGGTCCGATGAAGTGCGGGCTAAGCTTTCCACCTCCACCAAAACATATAGTACCACGAGTCGGAGATATCGGCAAAAAAACCATGTCTCCAACCTAATCACAAGCAAGGTCTCAAGTTACTAAATAATCAAACATGATCATCAACACAACAACAACCTGCTTCTAATCATATCTCCAGTCAACTAAGTCAAACATTGACAATGGTCAACTACTGGTCAATAACTAGTCAATTTCTTAACATCCAAGTACTTGGTCATCAGCTGGTCAACTTCTTAGGATTGTACCTATGTTAGCTACCTAAGTGTTGGCAACTAGAATTTAGCAAAAAGGGAAACTCTATAATAGGCTAGCTCTTAACTTCCCAATCCTATCAAGTCACCCATAACTAAATACCTAAAAGCTAAGCACACCAATCCCAAATACCATATATATATATGCTCAAGAACAACAACCCATCACATATATCCTAAGTATATCATCTATATATATATATATGACTGATCAACCAAGGGTTAAAGTAGACTAAACTTATAAGGGACTGAAATAAATGCTTAGAATTTAGGCTAAGGATGAATGGTCTGAAACATCAATATAGGCAAAAGGGAATGATGCTAAGGAGACTGAATTTATAAGCTAAAGGACAAGAAATTTGGGTCCACTTGTATAGTCAAAGTGAAAGAAAACCTACATGGTGACTGAAATATGCCTCTAGATCGACCTGGCCTCTCCTCTATATCTGGCTGAACTAACTACATGCAGGACGGTGGTCTGAAGAAGTGAACCAAACTGGTGTACAGGGAATGCAATAGGCAGTATACTGCAAATGAGTACAGGCTACATACCAAATCAAAATGCATTACATATATATACAAACTATATATATATTAACCCTCATCACCTCAACTCTACTCAAGATCTAATAACACATACTCCCTACCACATGCCTATCACTCCAAGAAGTGGTTAGATACTGCAGGGTGTATTGAGACAGAACAGATGATAAAGGGAGAACCCTTATCAACAACCCATATTATATCCCCAACGAATACAACTGTCCTAAATGGACTGAACAACCCTGTCCAAAAAGGTTTTGTAGGGCAGGTACTGCAGGTTATAATGAAAGGTATTGT
The DNA here is from genome assembly GCA_029216955.1 of Iris pallida. Lineage (NCBI taxonomy): Eukaryota > Viridiplantae > Streptophyta > Magnoliopsida > Asparagales > Iridaceae > Iris > Iris pallida. Next base: position 215,891 of record JANAVB010002197.1, on the reverse strand, counting down.
AAGGCTATCAAGTAAGGTAAAATGCTAAGAGATGCAGTAGGTCACCATGTACAGAAGTAAGGATGAGTGCAGACCTCTAATATGCATGATACTAACTCTCCAGATATGCAGAATATGATAAGGGGTTGATGGTTATATTGGTGAGTCAATAATTCGGGTCTGAACTATGGTCCAATGAAACCTATGATGCAACATGATAGGTAATAAAATTTAAGTGCAGTGAACAACTTGTACAAGTCTGAACCAAGGGGACAGAGTATCTAGTGAAGGGTCTGCACACTGCCTATAAAGGTTGATCAATCATGACTGAACTCCACACAAAGAGAAGTTAACTAAAATAGAAAACTGAACCAAATATAGGCTAAATAACTTGTCAATACCCTATACAACAATGGCCTATAGATACCAACCAACCCATCATATATGCCAATATCATCTGCAATCTATATGTATATATAGACCTCTCAGTCTTAGATGAACTTCAACTATACTCAAGGACAGGCTCTGGTCATGGGTGTCTCACTGGAAAAAGGTAAGAAAAGTAATAACAATCATCAAGACTGTAAGGCATACTAACATCCTATATGTAAACTGGTTGGTATTATAAATAACAGAGAAATCATCTATAATGGGTTACTATTCTAATACCAATGCTAACTATCATCTCTAGGGTACAGACACTCTATAAGTCATCATATCATTACACTATGAAATAACCACATATGAATAAGCTCTACAAAACTAAATATCCCTACTCCTAAGTTATTGATGATGGAATACAATTTTTTTTTAACAACAGAAGGGTATGATAATCATATGCGTCTGTCCAAAATCATGTTGTTCAGAGTCTTCGTCATGCTAGTGAGCAAGGCTACGATAATCACAGAGCCCTTGACTAAGGTACATACCTCTAGGTTCATGGTATTTAAAATTTTCGCATTGCCGCATGCGACGGCGAAAACCTTAAATTCCCACACCCGAGAAATACGTCCAAAATCTGACTATATGTCCTCACTATGCCAACTAACACGACTATCGAAGATTCTAGATCCCACAACTGAGGTGACCTAACCCATATGATTTTTCTCAGAAGAAAAAAATATATAACACAGGAACAACAGAACAAATTGATCAGTCAACAAGGAACAGATGGAATCGAATTTCAAGATAGTTATAAGAGACAATTATGGGAATGGAATAGAGAAGAACGGAACTTGCAGCAAGATCTCTAATGGTCTGTGCATCCTCGACTGTCCTGACGATAGCTCGCCCTGCTAGTTTCCCCTGGTCTGCTGCTGATGCTGCATGAACCACTGCTGCTAAGAGAAATCAGGAATGACGGGAAAAGGTCTCTGTACAGATGGAGGTGCACCTCCAATGCAGCAGAAATGCCAACCTGAGTCGACACAACAGGAGCTGCGATCTCGAGGCCCTGATGAACAGGACGAGAGGTGGCCAGCCTCTCGATGGTATCCCCCGGACCGGAGCGATGAGATCGTGTCTCCATAACCATCATGAAGACAGATCAAAACAAGAAGCAATTTCTGAGAATGAAGCAAAAATTCAAAGGAGGACAGTTTATATTCAAGGGAAGTCAATAAGCAACAATTTAGATAAAAGGAATCTGATTAAGAGTTCTTCCTAGTGTGATTGAGTACCTTCAAAAATATCATAATCCTACTGCAAGCTGTAGTGATACTCTAGTTCGAATACCACTACATAAACTCGACCTGCATGGGCCACCACTAAAAATGTGTCACGACCCGCACCCTAGAGTAAGGGCACGAGACGTGGGTACGTCTAGCCTACGCCGCAGTGTCGACGGTAGAACGCTGTCCTAGGTCAAACATCTAACAATATAAAGGTACATGTACAGTATATACACTCCGAATGGAGGTGACATAATAATACAGTCTCAATCACATCTAAGGTAGAGCATGATAAAAGATAGATAGAATAGAATGAAAATCACAGAGAATACAATCCAAATAAAGTCTAAGATAACATCTCCATAATATCAGATAAAACAAACTCCCAGTATATATACAATAATGTATCAATGAGAAGACAAAGTATAGTCTAGGCTAGCAATCTAAACTACTAGTGGTAGATCCTCTATTGCAAGTGGGTCCAAGTCACAAGTGATGTCTAAAGCTGCACCATAATGGGTAGACACCAGAGCCTCATCCTTTACTGTAAAATTTTCAATAGGTCCAGTCAGGATAGGAGCGAGTACAGTACATCTCAACAAATTATAACAGGTTAGGAAATACAAATATGCTAGAGAGTAAGGTACAGGAAACTGAAGAACAACATGATGTAAAAAGAGAGAGACTGTAAGTAAATAGCTACAATATATAGAGAACTATCAGTGACTAGTGATTCAAAGCACAAGATGGTTATGTAAACGGTACGATGTTGTACACGAGTAATCTAAAGAGATTGTACACGAGTAATCTACTGGATTGATTACATAACCACTTCTACTCCCCCGCCCCAATCAATACACAAGGATCTAGCCAAGTTATGTTATCGTACACGAAATATAGTCGTACACGAAGATCATGTGAACACATGAATATACACGATTTCATACAATTTGTACACGAATGTCACAAATACAAGGAGTACACGATGCTCACGATAAAGTACACGAACACGAAATACCCGATGTATCCGCTAAGGGAATAACATCGCACGACAAGATCCATATAGTACTAATTCGTGTTTCCAACGTGTCAGCATCATGTAAAGTAATCTAAAGCAGAAAATATAATCCTAAATAAGATATGAAATGATCAGAGAATGTACTCGCCTGTATCCTGAGTATCTGAAGAGTATCTACTGTCCGAGGAGTGGTGTCTGTCTCCTATAGAACAGTAAAAGTCACTATAAGTCTAAAATGATAATAAGATGCATTACAATACATTCTATATGAATCTAGGTCAATCTAAACCAAAGTCAACTCTTGGTCAACTCCGGTCAACTAGACTAGTCAAACTAGGTCAACTAAGTCAAACCTAAGTCGAACAAGTCTCACTAGGCCCAACTAGTCTATTCTAGCAAGCACACACCACATCTAGACTATACAAGCCAACTACACCCTATACTGGCATTCAAACCACATACCTAGGCTATGAGCCTTAGGTATACACACATAGGCTATGTCATGCCTATACCAAACCACATATTCACATATTAACATATATATCTAAAATAATATAATACACACATTATAACATATAGGCTATATGTAATAACATATGTCTCTCATATATATATATATATATATATATATATATGTATACATATATATATGTACATACCTAGAGTGGTAGGAAAAAGGAAAACATGCATTTGTGTTCATGTGTGTGTGTACATGTGAGCATGTGTGTGTGTGTGTGAGAGTGTCAAGAGGGTGTGAGTGTATACATGGTGTATTGTTAGGCAATTGTGTGTAGAGCCTGAAAACAGGGAGTGATATAACATGAGAGTGTGTAGAGAGTGATAGTAAAACAGTGTGGCAAGGTGTATAAACCTGGAACAGTGAGCAGTGAGGATACATGTGTATGTATATGAGTTAGCATGTGGCATGTATGAAATTAACCAAGTGCCATATGTGAAAATCACATTGACAGTTCACTATCCAACCCATGAATCAATTTTACAGTGAACTAATACATGAGAATTCAGTTTTAAAGAAGGGAAATCAATTCTCAGTTTTAAGGAATTCCTGTGACAGTTCTAATATACCAATCTCGAATTTCAATCACCAATTTAATTCCACACCAATCAGTGAACTAACTAACTACATTGAATCAACAGGCTAATAAGCATTTAAATTAGTTTAAGGAAAGGAAATGGAAATCGATTTAACAGTGAACCAACATGGTTATTAGCATTCAATTGATCATTCAAAATCAGTTTGAAACTGGGATTTAAATGTCCAAACAACAGTGGATCAAATGACAGTTTATAAGAAAGAAATATATTCTCAGTTTTTAATGACAGCCCAACCACATGTCAAATTCTCATTCATGAATCCAAAACCTATTCTAATATGTAAAATCAATCTACCATGAGCTAATACACATGTAGGAATAATAATGGTACTTAAATCATCAATTTATAATCAGATTAAATAGGGATTATGTTTAGGAAAAACTGAAATATAATGTGGTATCATAATTCTCAACATCAAATATTCCATTTCTCATCAAACAACCTATTCTAATAGGTAAAACTATTCTACTATGAACTAATACACATGTTCAGGAAATTAATTGGCAATTTAACCATAATTTAAACAAATAAAAGTGGAATAAAATACTGGATAAATAGAAACTGAACACAGTGCAATAACAGCCTCGTGAACGTGTTCACTGGCCTCGTGCACGTGACACGACACGACACAGACCCTGTGCTCGTGTTCTAGTGTCGAATGTGTCTAGGTCTAGGGTCCTGACACCCTGATATGGGTCCACGACACGTGTGTCAATGATACGACACACGTATCAGTCGCCCAATCGGCTGAACCCGATTCCAGCGCATGACCAATGCACACACGAATGCGTGTCCGACACGAAGACTCATGAAACTTGGGAAGCCTTGTGTCAGTGTCAGCCCCGACCCGCGTGTCAAATTTCTCGTGTCTACGTGGTGTGTCCAGTGTGTTGTAGCCCCCGAGTAGCAGGGGACTGCTACGCGCGTGCGTGTGTGCTGAACCCGCGTGTTCACATGTCCAATACAACACGACACGACACCACAACCACCTCAGACAACCAGAAATCATTAAACAAATCTAAACCCTAATTTCCTATTCAAACAAAATTAGAAAACAAGAAAGAAATGCCCACTGTGGTATTTCATCAAACACTTAGGTATGCCCACTGATACGTGTCCGATACGGACACGTATTGGACACAAAACCTTGCAATACCTATACCAATAGTTAGGGTAGTCCTAGGGTTTCCTATTTATGCATTGAAATTACTATTTTATGGAGAGGATTAGGAATTACCTAGGTGTGTGAAAAAGCCCAAAAAGTTTCAAAGAGGGGTGTTCCTCTTGCTACCCAAACTCCTCCAAATTGCTCCTCTACTGAAATTTTTCACCATAGTCAGGAAATACATAGAGATTAGAAACTATTACAAAAAATTTGAAGGAAAAAGGAGTTGAAATGGAGAAGATATGGATTGGGGAAGAATGGGATTTACCTCTATTTCTCCAACTTGATAATTCCTAAAGGAGGCTAGCCCTAAGTGGTAGAGACATTAAATAGGGGTGTGGAACCCTAGGTGGCTGGCCATAAATGCTAGGGTTAGGGTTTTGGGGAATAAATCAATGGCTATAAATCAATCTAACTAATTCAATGGTTCACAAGCCTAGGTTTCACACTAGTCAAGTTGTGACCTAGTTGTTCCATCTAGTCATGACTTAACCAAGGCTAACAAATTCTAACTAACACTAACTAACACTAACCATGGTTAGCTAAGACTAGCTATGACTAATCTAGGTTAGGTCAAATCTAGTCTAGGGCTAAACACACTACAAGGCAATAAATTAAATCATATTTAAATCACACCATTCAAATAATCATATTAAATTCCAAATAATATATATTAAATTCAATTAAATTCAAAATGACAAAAATAACCTCAAACTGGAAATGATAAATGAAATACCCTAATCACATGACTAGGCTCTAGGTCAAGCTGTCTCTAGTGTTACACTAACAAAATACCAAAATTACAAGTCATGGTTTAAATAGTTTAAAAATAATTAAAAATCACCAAAAATCATAATATAAAATAAATATCAATAAATAATAATTATAATTATAAAATTTCAAAATTACCCTCATCTGGAAAACTGGGTGTTACAATACATACCCATTTTCTGTGACAACACTAGTTCTATTAATTTGACTAAGAATCCAGTATGTCTCTCTCTTACTAAACATATTGAGATTAGACATCACTTTCTTAGAGATCATCAACAAAATGGAGATATAGACCTTGTATACATAGACACACAGAATCAATTAGCTGACATACTCACAAAACCTCTAGCGGAAGATCGTTTCAATTATTTACGTCGAGAATTAGAAATTTTAGATATCAATAATATTAATTAATTTTGTTTTATTAATTAATTTATTCGATACTCAATAACTATTTTCGAGACAAGCCTAAAAAGAGTCTGTCTGTCACCACGACTACGGTCGAAGCGAAGCGGTACGTAAGAGTTCCCCGGTAAACCTTCGTTAGCTGGGACAGTACTCCTACAGCTAATCTGAGATAGATGCTGAGTAAAGAATATTAATTTATAAAATAATATTAATTATATTATGATTGAGATTTAAAATTACTAAACTCTGAATTAAACATTTGAAACGAATTAATGAAAAAGATGTGGCCTCATTATTATTATATATATATATATATATATATATATATATATATATATATATATAGCCAGGCAACCCTTGGCGAATTCGGCCCAAGTTCTGTCTGATTTCGGCCAGAGTTCGGCTGGGTATATATATGTACCAGTCAGAATCCGAGGCCCCCTCTTCTTCATTCTTCCAAACATCATCTAATCAGCAGCAGCCGTGCCCCCTAAACCTTAGTTCGTCTCCACCTTTTTTCTTCCAATCCGCGTGGAGATCTTCGTCCAAAATTTGGATTCGTGTGGAGAATTTCGTCCTCTACAGCATATCCAACTCTCGGAAGGTATAATTCCTTCTTTCCTCCACTTTCCAATTGTTAGGGTTTCTAGATTTTGGAAGAAGACCAATGCCAGTGAAGAGGCATCGTCTTCGGATCCGCATACGGATTCCCTCTTTTCTCCGGTCTAATCGGATGACGGTGCATCGGACGAGTTTTACTTTAAAACTCCCGACCAAGCCCTATTATGGTATGTCAATTTTATTATGTGTACTATTTGTACCGGATCTTCGATCAAATAGACTATCTTTCCCGACTACCGTCCTTACTTTGAGGCATTAGGGTTACAACACTTTGTTTTTTTACAATTTCCTATAGCTACTAATGCCATTAGATTATTTTACTGTAATTTCGTGTTAGACACTTTTACCGCGAGAACACGTATCAGAGGGATAGATATCTTGTTTACTGATGAAACGTTAGCGAAAATCCTTGGTATTCCAAACGAAGGTGCCCCGTTCGATGACATCACTAATTTTGATTTCCCCGATGGTACGACTCTCGTTAGTTTCAAGAATGAGCTTTGTGCGCCCGCACGTGCTCGTCCATGCATCTTTCAGAGATTCGATATTGACTTATCCACTTGTGCTGTTGACCCTGAGCCCAAGTTTCTCAAACTCTCTCGTCGAAGCATTGCCACTGTTCCTCCACCTACTGCACCTGCTCCTCCTGTACCTACTTCCATAGCACCTGGTCCTCCTCAGTCCTACCCTATGACATTTGAGGATATTCATCAGCACCTATCAGATCTGCAGTCATTTTATGTTGACACTTCCAGGGAATATGAGTTCCGTGACGTGACTCGGTTCCAAGCTATTGCCAACTCCTTCGCCGATCTGAGATTTGTGCAGACGGGTCACTCTGCTAGCTCTCTCCCTCGAAACCCTTCTGTTTCTGGCTACCGCATTGATGATGAGGCGGTTCACTCTCTGTTCCAGCCAGAGAATGCTTACGATTGGTATCGTACTTCTGGTACCACTCCTCATACTTCTGGAGCTGGTACTTCTGGAGCTGGTCCATCTGGACATGCTGGCGCAGCAGCCGATGACGATGATGATGAGGATGATGATTTTTGAGATGTTATTCTTATTGAGACTGATATTTTATCTTATATTTACTTGGAAATGCTCCGACATTCCAAGATATTATCAATACTCTTTCTTTTAGTTATTATCTGTGACTCTTCATAGACATATTTTTATGCCTCAGTTTGGCATATGTTTTATTTTAGTTCACTTATTCAGCTCAGCATTTTATTTGTTTCAGCTTTATTATAGCATTATCTATCTCTTTATGCTTCCATATAAACTGTCTGTGATAAATACTATGCCTGTGTTGTTTATATATTATCTTTTCTAAACTGTTTATACCATGCCTGTGATGAATATTTTATATATATTTCTTGTGTTTCTTCACAGTTTGTTACTTATGCATTTATTGCGGGGGTGCTTTCTCTTTTACAATTATTTTGCTAAGTGACAACGGGGGAGAAATAGGATCTAACATCTTCATAAATACAGGTTATGAACAATTTTTTCTTCTCTCTGGTATTACACATTTTTGAATTGATCCATACTCAGATGTTATATCGGCAAGGTTTGTCAATTATCAAAATGGAGAAGATTGTTGGCCCATTGGTCATGGTCAAACCTAATTTTAATAATTGATCAAACTCTGTCTTGATATAAATGCAAGTCAATTCAGATATTTACCTACGATGTTTTGAACACTGCTAAATGATGGATATCTACTATGTTCAAGACTGAAGCTGTTTGCCATTCAGAATGTATTTCCTTCAAAGCAATATAATTTTTTATTTTATTGAGTCAGGAATACATTGTACACCAAGTCGTACTGGCAAATAGGCTGTCCGAAATCATTTTTCAAAATCACCCTATCCTTTTAAAAATGATCTATATTTTTGAAAAAATATCCTATTTTATAAAAAGCTTCTGAAGAATTTTTCAAAAAGCCAAATTAATTTTTCTCAAAATCAACTGACAGAACCCTAGCAGAACTCGGCCAGAGTTCGGCCAAGTTGAATGTTATGTGAACGTTTGATTTTGAACTTGGTCACCCTTCAGTTGCAGTTTGTTACAAAGAGCTCTGTCAGAGTTCTGCCCGAATTCTGTCAGAATTCTGTCTTTGGAAAAACTATAAATAGAGAAGGATTTTGATCATTTCAAATAACCAATTCACTTTCAATCTCTTCTCTTCTAAAGCTTACATTTTCTCAAAAGAGTTCTCAAAAGCTTTCATTCAAATCCCAAGCCAGTTACAATCCTCTAGTCGATTTGCCAGTGCGGTACGGTCTAGAAGTTTCAGAGCGGTTGTAATTAGAGGCTTGTTTGAAGAAACAACTCTTCACAATTGAAGTTGGTCTAGTTCTTCGTATCAAAGCTCGCGTCTGTAGAAGTTGCAAGGACTTCGTATGAAAACTTACAGAATTTTTCAATAGTGGATTCAACTAGAAGCTAGAGTTCTTCCGACTGGACTAGTCCTCACAAGAGGGAAACCAGTATAAATCTCGGTGTTTGCGTTTGTCTTCTGATCACTTTTTCATTACTGTCATTTACTTTGTGATTATTTTTATATATGTGATCTAACTGCTAACGAGATTTTTAATTAGCAATATTCCGCTGCCTACTCTATTCACCCCCCCCCTCTAGAGTATTCTGCTTTACGATTTCGTTCCTACAAAGACATCTACAATATGGACACACTTCACGCTGGAAGGCCACTTCAGCGTTAGATACCCTTCACGCTGGAAGGTTGCTTATGCGTAGATCTGCTTGTCCTGTCCAACGAAAAATTGCTTTTTCCTTCTCTTTAACGATTTTTTTCCTAATAGGAGCTTCGCCCCACACCCCTACGAGGGATGTTGCCCCCCTCGACCCACGTCCACCGAGCGATCAGTGGAACCCCCGTGGGGGGGGGCCTTCACACCACTTGTCGGGTGATACATCATGAGGGTTTTGGAGATCGGGACTGGAACTTTGGCAATTTTTTGGACGCCTATAAAATGTAAAACAAATTACCGAGTATTAGCGACATAATTTTTTGTCGGTAATCCGTCTGTAATAGTTTGCAACATTAGCGACAGAATTTTTTTAGTAACACAATAACTACCAACGATTTTTTCCCTTGGTAATCCGACAAAAGCTATTTTCCTATATTTGACAGTGATTCGAATGTCGCTAAAGTAATTACACATAAAAAGAATAATTGCCAAGTTTAACCGTAGGTATATTTTTCTATATGTTGCAACATCTTTTGCCACGTTGCATTGTCACGTCAACACATAAAATTGCTAGTGTCTCGCTAAAACGTCACTACTAATTTATGTAACGCATCAACTATTCCTGAATCAAGAATGGTCACAAAGCGTCACTGCAACGACGTAGTTGGATGCTGTTATAGCGACGTCTTTGTAGTTACGACATGCATATTGGTGACATGTATTCGCGTCCCTAAATGCGTCGCTAACTCTTTTCGGCAACGCCTCGAGCGGGGTTAGGTGATATTCTTTGGCCTCGTTAATCATGTTGTATTTTGTAGTGCTATTACAAAGGAGATCAATACTACCACAACAAAGATGAAATTTTAAACAAAGCATATAGAATCCAACAAATTGGATGAACATAATTTTTATTACTTAGTTACATGCTTGCAACAATTACAAACTATCAGAATCCTTCCATCCCCAACACACACAGCTCCATCCTAAGGCCTCGTTTGGTTTGCAGAATCTCCGGGTCAGGAAAGGAAAGTGATTATTTTTCTATGTTCGAGTGTCAAAGGAATTGAGGAGGAAAGGAAAGTGATTTCCAATGGAAAGAAAATTTAAAAAAAAAAAAGTAATTTCATCCATCCAAGCAAGGAATCACTTTCCACATTAAAGTAATCACTTTCCTTTCCAAATTCCTTGGCATTTCCAAACATCGGAAAGGAAAATCAAGGAAAAATAAAATTTTTCCAAAGAAAGGGAATAACAAGGAATTGATTTCCTTTCCCTTCGATTCCGCGAACCAAACAAGGCCTAAGAGAGAAGTGACCACAAAAGAGGAGGCTATCTGTCTGTCAATAAATTCGATACATTACTATTCATTAAACCCAATCATAAGTCTATACCTTGAAAAAAAAAGAAAAAAAAAAGACGAATATGATATTTTGTCCTGGTTTGTAACTGTGGCGTGACTGTTGGCCCATACGGCATCCAACCATTGCTCCCTTGCTATTACCGGATCTCACCCCCCCTAAAATCCAGACCAAGGAGCCAATAGAAGATCGTCACGGGGCTTACGGTCATGTTCGTAGTCACAAACCGCGGACAACGTAGCCGCTTGGAAAAAAGAAGCAGCATATAAGCCTTACTCCATATCACATTACAATAGATCTACTTTCTCAGTACATAATACTTTGTTTTTGATATAAGCCTTAGTTTTCATCCTCTAAATCATTACACAGAGTAATTCAAAAAAAAAAACTTGATAATTAGATGCAAAGAATGAAAGAAGCCCATATTGTACATTGAAACATGTACCAAAAAATTTCAACTTGAGCATGCAGCATCGATCCCTAACTCCTTCTCTATGCCCATTTTGCCAGTAGGGACATGCCGCCGGCGCCCAGAAACACGGCGCCGAATGCCCACATCTGAAGTTTGATACTTCCCTGGAGCTTGGCTCCCATGAAGTCGGCGGCGAGAAGATCCACCAGAGCCATGTAGTTCAGCAGCCCCGCGGACGAGGCGTTCAGTATCCCCACCACGATGAGAGCGGTGGGGCTATTGTCGCTGTACACGCCGGACAGCCCTATCCCGAGCGCGATCCCGAAAGGGGTCGTGGTGGCGAAGAAGAAGGCCAAGACTGCTTTCATCTTCAACCCGTACTCCGCCTGCAGCAGAAACAACAAACAGTCGATCAGTCACTCCACTCCGTGTGATCAGTACTTCTAATTAGATCGATCGATAGTTGAGTTGAGTTGATATATATAGTTATATAGTTCTATATATTGGCATATTTGTATTGCATATTAAGTGGTGAAGGAGGAATGCTAATTCAGTACTTACTTGTAGGATGACCCCTCCGAGTCCCATCCCTTCGAAGAGTTGGTGGAAACAAATGGCTGCCACCAGCGGTCTAATGGTGCAAGGGTTTTACGACGCACCCATTGATAGACCTATCACTACTGAGTGAACCAGAATGCCCATCTCCAAAACCTGCACGAAATTAATTAAATTAATAATATTGTTAACTTGTAATGAAATTACATATAGCAGTTAATTAATACTACGAAAATGATATTTCACTACCAAAATACACCCATTTAGCGACGGATGTTTAGCGACGGAACTTTTTCGTCGGTATTAGCGACGGTTTAGTGGCCGCTCAGCGACTGAATTTCGACTACAAGCCTTTGCCATTTTTATTTTAATTTTAGGAGGAGGAAAAGTCGTTCAGCCGTCGCTAGACTGACGGTAACATAGCGACGGATCTTCCGTAGTCGCAACACAGTCGTATATTTGGCGGGAATAGTGTAGGAAATTGGCGGGACATATTTTCGACGACGTAGCGACGGATAGTCAGTCGGCACTTATCCAAAAGGGCGACAAACCGGGCGACGGATATCTACCAGTCGCTAGTCCGTCGCTATATTTACGTTCCAGACTTTAAATGAAACGGCGGGGGGAACTTTTTGCATTCCCCCCAAATTTACTCTCTCTCCTCCCCCCCCCTCTCTCTCTCTCTCTCTCTCTCTCGCCGGTGTCGGCTTCAGTGATCGGCGTCGGTGTCGTCGTCGTCGTCCTCGTCCTCTCTCTCAACCGAAGGTAACCCCCTCTCTCTCTCTCTCTCTCTCTCTCGATCTCTCTCTCCTCTCTCTCTCTCTCTCTCTCTCTCTCGCGGTGTCGTGGACTGGGCGGCGCGCTTGGGGCTGGACCGTCCGGGACTTGGCGGCTGGCTTGGGTCGGGGGCTGGGCGGCGGGCTTGGGGCTGGGGCGTCGGGGTCTGGGCGGTGGGCTTGGAGCGGGGGCGTCGGGGTCTGGGAGGCGGGCTTGGGATTTTGGGGCGTCGGGGGCTGGGCGGCTTGCTTGGGTCGGGGTCTGGGCGGTGGGCTTGGGACGGCGGCGTCGGGGGCTGGGCGGCTGGCTTGGGGCGGGGGCGTCGGGGCTGGGCGGCTGGCTTGGGTCGGGGGCTGGGCGGTGGGCTTGGGGCGGCGGCGTCGGGGGCTGGGCGGCTGGCTTGGGTCGGGGGCTGGGCGGTGGGCTTGGGGCGGCGGCGTCGGGGGCTAGGCGGCTGGCTTGGGTCGGGGGCTGGGCGGTGGGCTTGGGGCGGCGGCGTCGGGGGCTGGGCGGCTGGCTTGGGTCGGGGGCTGGGCGGTGGGCTTGGGGCAGCGGCGTCGGGGGCTGGGCGGCTGGCTTGGGTCGGGGGCTGGGCGGTGAGCTTGGGGTGGCGGCGTCGGGGGCTGGGCGGCTGGCTTGGGGCGGGGGCGTCGGGGGCTGGACGGCTGGCTTGGGTCGGGGGCTGGGCGGTAGGCTTGGGGCGGCGGCGTCGGGGGCTGGGCGGCTGGCTTGGGGCGGCGGGCTTTGGTCGGGGGCGGCGGGTGGCTTTGCTTCTCAAATTCATCTGAGTTTATATATTGGCTAAATAATGTGTTATCCATATTGGGTGTTTCATTAGTTTGGTGGTGTTTGGATTAGTAAATGTGAATATATATGGGGTTTGGATTCATGGTGTATATGTTCACTGTCTCAAGGACAGTGCGAGTTCTATCAGTTGTGTGCTTCTGTATAGATGTATATTTCTATACATCTAGCTGTGATATACATATGTGTATGTGACAATCTCAGTTAGCGACGGACTAGTTACCGGTTAGCGACGGATATTTCCAGCTCCATTAATTGCATTAATCTACGGTACGACATGGTGACGGATATTCCCTGCAGCCATTCGACTAGCGAGGCAGAAACTATGTTGTCGTAGATAAAGTTGCCTGTCCTACGACCCTCATCCCTCGGCAATGATGATACGACAACCCATCACTATATCTTATATAGTAGTAGATGATGTCTTAGTATTACATTAGTGAGTTTATCTTGATTCTGTTACGTACGTCCTTCAGATACTAGATACGATAAGGTTAACATATACTACACGATATGTATACAGAATATAGATGATTCACACTAATGTTTGCTAGAATGAATCTTGGGTTGTGTTCTGAGCCATCCGTTCTCACACTTAAAACATATAGGAATTAGTAGTGTGAGAGCGCCGGAGAGAGTGAGAGCGCCAGAGGGGGGAGGAGAGAGAAAGAGTAAAATGGTACGACATGGTGAAGTAGTACTGTATTTTGGCTCCAGTTCCAGCTCCATTTGATCTACGGTACGACATGGTAATCAGGACATAGTCTCTGCAGCCATTCGACTGGCGAGGCAGAAACTATGTAGCCGTAGATAAAGTTGACTGTCTTCCGACCCTCATCCCTCGGCAATGATGATACGACAACCTATTACTATATCTTATATAGTAGTAGATGATGTCTTAGTATTACATTATGTGAGTTCATCTTGATTCTGTTACATTCTTCAGATACTAGATACGATAAGAACATATACTACACCATATGTACAGAACATAGATGATTCACACTAATGTATGCTTGAATGAATCTTGGGTTGTCTTCTGAGCCGTCCGTTCTCGCACTTGGCAAAAAATCGAATTGGTAATACTTTATCGGCTTTCGAAAATGTACTCAAATTACATGATGGTTCCTTTAGTTAGCTTGCTTATGTTATAATTATATTATTTGTGACTATCGATCTTACCAGATGGCACCCATGACCCGAGGAGTGGCACGTCGTTTGAAGAAAATAGTGAATGCTGAGGTGGCTCCTCCTACAGTTGAGAAGGAAGTGGCACCGGTTGCTAGTGAGACCGAAAGTTCTATTCATCCAGCACCGGTAGCTAGTGAGACCGAGAGTTCTCTTCAATCAATCTTTGCAAGGGACGACATCTCTCCTCGCACCAAAAAACTCGCTTTTTCGAGGTGGATGCGTGAACGTATCTCTGAGCGTTTGCGTGAGCAGCATGTTTCTCATTAGCTATTAGTACTGATTTGTATTGGACTATTTGTATTGGGTTATTTTGTATTAGACTACTTATTGAGTTGTTTTTGTATTAGACTATTTGTACTGTCCTCCGACCCTCATCCCTCGGCAATGATGATACGACAACCAACAAGAGAGAATTCTAGATCTATCTCAGTATGACGTATACTCTGATAGATCACAATTACAAGAATGATATCAGTAGTGGGATTGAGTGCTGGAGGAGATATTATCAGAGAATACGTCCTACTCAGATGGGTCTCCCACCGTTACTAATTTTTTCTGACAGCATAGTAGATGTGCTCCGTCAACAGATTCTTGCTCCGAGCCAAAACTTTGTCCCGGAGCTCAAGTAGACATCCTTCGTGTAGAGCTCGAGTGAGAGGTTCCTGACAGCATGGTGGTCTCATTTGTCAAAGTATCCGTGCTCATCCCACATTGGTTGTGGGACGAGCACGGATACTTTGACAAAGGAGACCACCATGCTGTCAGGAACCTCTCACTCGAGCTCTACACGAAGGATGTCCACTTGAGCTCCGGGGCAAAGTTTTGGCTTGGAGTCAGATTCTGTTGACAGAGCACATCCACCATGCTGTCAGAAAAAAATAGTAACGGTGAGAGACCCATCTGAGTAGGACGTATACTCTGATAGTATCCCCTCCAGCACTCAATCACACTACTGATATCATTCTTGTAAAGGTGATCTCTCAGAGTATACGTCCTACTCAGATGGATCTCTCAGGGTATCCTCTCCGGTTGGTTGTGTTCTGAGCCATCCGTTCTCACAGAGGGTCCTATTTTGAATTCTATATTTTGTATTTTGGTTTCTGTATTTTATATTTTGGTTTCTGTATTTTGGCTCCAGCTCCATTTGCATTAATCTACGGTACGACATGGTGATCAGGACATAGTCCCTGCAGCCATTCGTATGTGCATATTTGGTCTATGTGATTCTTGGATAATTGGTGTGCATTATATATTGGTTTAGTTTATGCACATTTTTGTGAACAGGAAAAGTGTTGCACCATATGTACAGAACATAGATGATTCACACCAATGGTGATCAGGACATAGTCCCTGCAGCCATTCGACTGACGAGGCAGAAACTATGCAAGTAGCCTTAGATAAAGTTGACTGTTCTCCGACCCTCATTCCTCGGCAATGATGATACGACAACCTATCACTATATCTTATATAGTAGTAGATGATGTCTTAGTATTACATTAGTGAGTTCATCTTGATTCTGTTACGTCCTTCAGATACTAGATACGATAAGAACATATACTACACCATATGTACAGAACATAGATGATTCACACTATTGTATGCTAGAATGAATCTTGGCTTTTGTTCTGAGCCGTTCGTTCTGATCAAGCATCTTCCTTCTCCTCGTCCTCCACCATGGCTCTGAACAAATCTGCTCCTCCCTCTACTTCCCTTCTTCTTATTTGACTCTCTCAGCAACATACGACATCCACCTCAAGTGTAGAGTCGGGGGAGAAGAAGTGGACAGGAAGAGGAGGGGAAGCAGCACAGCTGGCGGCATGACCCGGAGGAAGTACAGAGGTTTTCTTCAACAGCCGTAGGAGAACTATAAGGATATATCTTTTTAGCGACATGTCATCTTGTCAAAGACCCTTCATGTGAATATCATGTTACCGCGGTATCGGAAGACTAACATGTTAGTCTTCCGACACCGCGGTAACATGATTGTCACATTAAGGGTCTTTGACAATGTGATATGTCACTAAAAAGATATATCCTTATAGTTCTCCTATGGCTGTTGAAGAAAACCTCTGTACTTCCTCCGGGTCATGCCGCCGGCTGTGCTGCTTCCCCCTCCTCTTTCTGTCCACTTCTTCTCCCCCGATACAGTTGAGCTGGATGTCGTATCTTGCTGAGAGAGTCAAATAAGAAGAAGGGAAGTAGAGGGAGGAGCAGATTTGTTCAGAGCCATGGTGGAGGAGAGGAGAAGGAAGATGCCTGATCAGAACGGATGACTCAGAACACAAGCCAAGATTCATTCTAGCATACATTAGTGTGAATCATCTATGTTCTGTACATATGGTGTAGTATATGTTCTTATCGTATCTAGTATCTGAGGACGGAGGGGATCGCGATCGACTTTAGCCGCATCGCATCGCGCTTGTCGTAGCATTCGCTGCGGAACGAGACATCGCATTCATCTTTGTCGGACGAAGCGGCGGCGGCGGCGGGCTCAGCGAAGGCCAAAGAGAAGAGGAGGGGGAGAGTTTTGAAGGTGATAGCCATGGCTCTCTCTTTGGTTTCCCGTACTACTTCACTCTCCCGTGACCATGAAATATATATATATAGTGGAGGTTTTAGCGCTTAGTCAGCAGTCCACAATGCTTAGGTTCCCAAAATGGACTCGTAATTTTTCCTTTGGGAAATAAAAGAAAAGAGTAATTAATTATTTGGCAAGGGGAAGGGTAGTTTGGTCAACAAAGTTACAAAAGTGTGGCGGGCTTGTGCGTACACACGGGAGTTTGCTTCCGTACACGGTCCTATAGTAACTGCAAATAAATAGGAAGAAGCAACAAAAGTCTCGAGTGTGTTTAGGAGTTTGACGTAATTTTTCAATATATTTTAATATTTCATTAACTAATTACTTAGGTAGGTTTCACGTAATAAGGATATGATCTTATTTGATATTTCTATTTGGTAATTACATTATATCAAATGTTTGAAAATGATTTTACATTTTAAAATAAAAATAAATACAATAATAGAAAAGAATGAACACACTTCTTCTCCATTTAGAATTTTAAAACCGTTTTTTTTTTCCCCAAAACGAGGGTTCTATTTCAAAGTTTTCTTACAAATTTCTGCTAAGTTGTCTTGCTCGCCATTCTTCATTGTCACCCCAGGGATATTGCTGCATGTCAATAAGGTAAGTTGTTAAGTTGTTGTAACTAGGGGTGAGCATTTTTCGATTTTGAATCGAAAATCTAATCTAATCGAACCGAATAAAAGATTCGGTTCGATTTGGAAAAAAATTGGTTCGATTTTGAAAATACTAAAATAATTTATTCGATGTCGGTTTTGGATTTCGATTTCAGTCCAAAACCGAAAACCTAATAAGACTTTTTATAATTACTAGTAAATGCACGTGCTTTGCACGTATAATAATGCATAATAAGAACATTATTCAATTATAGTCAAATATTTTTTTCTAACTCATGTGGTTAAGGTAGGAGGTATTCTTCTTATTTGACTGAGTTTGATTACCCACGTTGGATATATATAATAATTTTAAACTTTTTTCAACATTTGTTTATATAATTTTTTTTTAGATAGAATAAACCGTGATATAATGACGGCTTAGACGGCTCACTTTTGAGCTGTTTTGAAACCTCTTATATAGTGGAAGAAGTAAATATCCTCAATTTATGCATATTTCGTTATTAAAAATGTGTATATTTTAAAATTTTGAAATCCAATTTTGATAATTTAACAATTAGCCCATTTTTTTTGCATTGAAATATAACAAATGTGTCTATATAAATTATAATTTTAAGATAATTTAACCACTATTCCAACTTTGGACCCGTTCTATTAAACAATATAAATATTCCAACCGAACAAACCGAATTGTTATTCGGTTCGGTTCGATTTTCGCTAATTTCGATTTGATTTTGAATTTTTAGAATTTCGTTTTGTTCGATCTTGAATATTTCCATTCGATTGAAAACGAATAAACTGAATGCTCACCCTAGTTGTAACCTCATGTCCCGCAATTTAATTTTATTTTTCCTAATTTTAAATTATTAGTTACATTAGACTTGTTAATATCCCAATAAAGAATTAGTAAATATATAAAATAGTTTTTACATAAATAAATAAATATTTAGAAGGATTTATTATATTAAAATCTAATAAATACACAACTCATTAGGTTTTGCTTAGCAATTGTAAGGGTAGTGGTTATGAGGTGTTTTTCGAGTACTAGTTATGAGCATTTATGAGGGGTTCGGTTCTGGGTGGTTTTTAAGTAGAGGCTTTTAAACCGGTCCAATCCATGCTTGATAATTCACTAACGAATGGCTCTGAATTTTTTTTACATGAATAAAATTAAAATAGGAAAGGGTATTAGTAGTTACAATTACATATTTTTGGTGAGGATATAAATGGAATAAAACAATAAAATTAATCGCTCAAAATCCACCGATTTGATGTGTTTATAAAGCCACCCAAAATTGTATTACACCGATTTTGGAGGATTTTTTAGCCGATCAAAATCAGTGTCTCAAAAATATAAACAAGAAAGGATTTTCATAAATGGTCAGTTCAAAAACATTGCATAAGTAGTGAAAACACTGTTACCAAGCAAATCCTAGGGGAAAAAATATCGATCTGTATTGCTATTTTAAATATGAAGATTCAAATGTCTCATTCCACAAATGAATACAGTATGTATCTATTGTTAATCCAAACAAAACATTAAATTTAAGTTTAAATTTAAATCTAAAACCTATCAAAAATTAACAAAAAATAAGTTACAAGATATGGCGCCATTGGAGGTGTCTATGCAACCCCTCCAACACGACCACATAAAAATGATGTGTGACCAGTCCGTCATTGACTTAACTGATTCGTATTCTTTACGGACCGGATATAAACCGCATGACACGCGTCCGGATTTGATTGGCTCAAACTTTATTATTTATGTTATCGAGAGAGGGTGACGTCAGCATATTTAGTCCGATCAATCAGAGTCGGAAATGTGGCAAAAATAATTTGGTTTCAGTTTTTTTTTTTTTTTTTTTTCCGGTCTGCCGAGTATTATTGATTTTTTTTAAGACAAAATATTGCTTGCCAAATTGATAGTTTTGGTAGTTCCTTTTGCTACTTTGAGCAGCTGTACGTTGTGCAGTGATGTGCTACATAAAAGTAGGAAGCTTCTTCCTGGCATTATTCTTGGCAAAATGGTAAAGAATACTACGAACTATTGGTTTGATGGAAGGTGCAGATGATGGAGAGAGGAAGATGAGAATAACAATGGTGTTTGTGGGACAGTGGGAGAATAGAATTCCTTCCTTGGTGAGGAAGAAAGTTTGTTACTCCCTCTTTTGTGGATGGAAAGTCGTTTGAAAAATTAGGAACATGCAACAACATACAAACAACTACAAAAACAGACAAACAACTGCAGTTGGACCCAAAGCTGACCGGTCAGCCGACTGGATTGTCTTAGTCGGAGCTAATTGTGGTCGTCTTTTACCCCTAAGAAAGATAAGATTTAATTTGAATTTGGGTTAGACCGGTCCTAAAAAATCCAAATGGTCTGAAGGGTTACACTATGAAGAAGGGTTGTCCAAGTCCGAAATCTTGTTAGACTTTTGTGTGGGGGTCAAAACACATATTTTAAATTATAATGTTCGACATCCGATGTAACCTGTTGTAGACTTATGTCCAATCAGACTTTCAGCGACACGAACTATTTGTTTTGTTTTGGAAATCGAGAAATACAAGAAAACATATATGAGCTGATGCAATCCGTCATAGAATTTTTGTCCACTTATATTTTTAGCTGCATAATATGCCCATTGAAAATCCATAAATATAATAAACATAATGTTAACTGATTAAATCTAAAACTTTTCGTATTATATATAACATATATATAAGATATATTTCAACATCTTATAATATGTTATCAAACTTGAGAGAAAAGCAAAGAAATTTATAGTGATTGCTTGTTCTTGAAATTTTCTTTCATTGTCAACATAGATTAGAATACATCTCTCTTTCATCTGAAAAATTAATTCCATTAATCCATTATTAGGTAAGTTCGTATCATCTACTTTGTGAGAGGCAATTATTAACATGTGATCTCTCAAATCTCCCATGAGTCATGACTATGCTAGTCACCAAGGAAGCAAAAAATAAAAATAAAAGTACCACCAATTAATGTGCACTCTTTGTAATTTATGATATATTTTTTTTCTTTTTTAAAAACCAGCACGTACGGACTCAGTTAAATCATGTGTCTCTTCTTACACGATTTTTAGCCGGTTGTCATGTCGCTTCGGACTCTTTGTACGGACATACACGTACGTTATATATTTATATACAGTGGGACCGCAATTTAAACCGGTTGAAACTTTGGGATACGTGTCCGAATCGGATTGGTTATATTTTTGTTGTCTATGTTAGAGCATCTCCGATCCTATTATAAGTTTAGAAAAATTAGTTGCCACATAGGAATGACAAATTTTCATTTCAAAAAATTTTCTCCAATGCAAATGTAGAATAAATCATGAAATTGACATGACAATGACATGGTAAGGACAATGTGAAGTTGATTTTTTAGATCTAGACAATGCACTTCACAATGAGTTTGTCTCCACATCATCAATTATGAATAGAAATATTTATAAAAATATGAAGAAGTGGAGGAGTTGTCTTGAAAGTTGAATTTTTTTTTTTTTGTCTTCTTAATACTTTTGCATTGGAGAACACTTTTTTTTTAAAATCTCATTGTCTTGTGTGAATATCATCTTGCCACATAGGAAAGACATTGTCTTATGTCTCATGTCACATAGGAATCACAACACAAAACAAGACAATAGGGTTGGAGATGCTCTTAGCAGGAGGTTACATCATTGGGTTTGGTCCAGCAAATTAGAACCGGATACATGGCATGCCGATTTCGTTTCAACCCTTAGGACTGTCAAGTATTATTTATTTTTATATAGTCCTTAAGGACTCTAGCTCAAGTTGGGGTGCGGATGGGCCGATGCAGGTGCAGAGATCTCCGAACCGGATTGTAGCCATCAAACTTGTTGTGGTCATGCCTTCGTGATGGGTTTGTAGGCATTCGGACTGTGCTTGTAAGGCCTTCGGGCCAGAATCTCTTGAAAGAAATATTCCTAGCCCCTTCCCATTTCCATATTGCTCTTGAGATCCGATCACTAGACCTCTCAAGCATTGTAGTTGCATCACATACAAAATCAGTGCTCATCCGCTCAAGTGAACAAATTGCTTACCATTCTGTCGTTGGTAAGTTATTCAAAGTAGGATATCTATGAGCTAAGAAATATCGATGGGCCCCGCTCCCAAAAATTTGGCCCCCTCCTTCAATGGTTGGCTGCCACGTGTCATGCGGGCCAGTGGTAGACCAAAAACCGACGGACAACGTAGCATTACTTGAGAAATATTGATTGCAATGTCCGGATTTCATTCCATACTCTTTTTTTTTCTTTCGCTTCAATGAATTTTCTCGACCCATTCCAGTTGTCAGTTAACTTTTAACAAATTCTGGTGTGTATATATATTCGAAAATAATTTTTTGTCCGTAGTCGGGCTAGCCCGCCCGCCTGCATGCCATGTTGTTGACCTGCTAATGAGGAAGTGTCACGTGGCAGACGGACTGGCTTGCTCGCGGGCCAAATGGCAGCGTTGATATATATATATATATATATATATATATATAGGGAGCGGATCAAAATCCCCCCTTAGAAAACCTCCTAAAAACCTCCATCACTCTAATTCGTAATATTAATGTTAATATTAATGTTAATGTTAATATTAATGTTAATATTTTATATATATATATATACTAATGTTAATGTTAATGTTAATATTAATATTAATGTTAATGTTAATATTAATTTTAATGTTAAGTTTAATGTTAATTTTAGTATTTAATGTTAATATTAACATTAATATTAACATTAAATTACGAATTAGAGTAAGGAGGATTTTTAGGGGGTTTTCTAAGGTGGGCTTTTGATCCGCTTCCACATATATATATATATATATATATATATATATATATATATATATATATATATATATATATATATATTTCATTTCCCTTCCATTCCGCGAACCAAACCAAACGAGGCTTATCATAGATTCAAGGAATCCAGAAAGAAAATTTGTTGTTTTCCTTTGTTTGGTAGCCACAAATTTGACATTTTCAGAGAAAATAGGAGAAAAAATTGTTCCTCTCAGAATTCATGTGATTCATTTTTCCTCCTCCTTTTCTAACATTAATTATCAAATATTATGACAAAAGTAGCCTTGATTATTGTATATTTTACCAATTAACTATTCGTATTCTGTTGATTATAATATGTTGACATTGGATATATTGAAACAATGATATATTTTTCTTTCGTACCCCAGTCAAACACTTGAAAGGAAATCAATGGTATTTCTTAAATATTTTTTTGTTTTACCAAACATAGAAAATGAAATATGATAGGAATTCTGCATTTCCATTCCCGTGGAAAATACAACGGAATTGATTTCCCATCCGTGTGAACCAAACAAGGCCTAACTTACTTTATTTTCCAACAGAATCCATGGGATTCACTTTGCTTTTCTTCTTAATTTATTTGACATCCAAACATAAAAAAAAAATAATAACTTTTCTTTTCCAATTTCATGATTTTGCTGGCTAGGGGCCTCGGGCTCGGGCTAGTGCTAGTGCTAGTGCAAATAGGGAGCAAGCAGTAGATATTGGCTACAAAAAGTTATATCAATTAGCCCCTACGTTTAGTAGTATTAGGAAAAAACACAAAAACTCTGAACTTAATTCAAACATTTTATACAATCCCGAAACATCCATACAAAATAGACAGCATGAAAAGATCGTCTTTGTGGTGGTGAGACAATGACAATAGTAAACATAAGCATCAACTGAGTGAATCCTATCTTGGGCTCAAGTAATTCAAAGAGAACGCACATTGCAGTGGCGGATCTACATTGGGGCTGGATAATGCTCGTCCCAATTTCTTTTTTTTATCCGGATTAATTAGTTGTACCCTCTATGGTTTGTACGTATTTTGGTAACTGTTTTCGTTGTTTCAAAAATAAAGAACACCCCTCCGGCTGCTTAATTTTTCACTCATTTTCTTTATGTAACAGGGGTACAACCAATTAACTTTATAAATCAGGGGAGTATTCTTTATTTTTAAAACAACATGGACTGTTACCAAAATACGTACAAACCGTAAGGGGGTATAATTAATTAACCCTTTTTTATCCTTTTTCTACATATCTTTTGAGTAATGCTTTATGGAGGTCTCTGATTGCAGTCCTGAGCTGCATGCCAGATGTCGGACTGCCATTAGAGGGAGTCCTATTTGGTGCGGGAGGAGGACACGTCATGCATGCACAGTCGCGGTCTCTTAGCATTTTATATATATATTTTTTAATTAGTCGAAATTCTAATTTTTGGTTTCGTCCTTGCAACTACCGGCAAGCGGTGTGACGTTAGTTAGGGACGTTGTACCTATGGACGCGGACAAGGGTGCTCACGTACGGCAGGAAATCGGCACAGTACCCCGCCGCAGCCGAGTCTGCCAGCACCCTCTTCCACTACAAAAAAATTGTCTTTCTGGGACGCCAAAAATTCGTCTTAAAAAGGCCTAAATCAGTCCCAAATTGTAATTTGGGACGAATTTTAGGACGGTAAGTGACGGTGCTATTAGGGTGGCATGGCAAAAAGTTTTAGGACAAAAAATACCGTCCTAATTTGATTTTAGGGTCGAAAAATCTAACCGTACCAAAAGAGTTTAAATTATTATATGTTTACGACGATTTACTAAACTGTCCCAAAATAAAAGAGTTTGTGACGAATATCATCCGTCCTAGAAATATTTGCCCGCGTCACAAAAGGATGTCATTTATGTCTAGGACAATTACATAACCGTTCCAAAAGTAATACTTATGAAATTATTGTTTGTATTTTCCAGCTATAAAACATACAATTTAAATACACACATAACATAATTCATATGATCATTATCCCCAGATGTATCTCCAGGTGTCGGAGCTCCAATACAAAAAAAAAGCTTAACAACATCAAGCATTCTTTACCATTAAGTAGAAGACAACAAAATCCATATATAACTATATATGTTCAATTGATAAACAACGAAAAAGCTTAACAGTAAGCATCCTTTACCATCATTTCCAAAATAAATTTAAAATACAACATCACCCACACCATCAGTTACAAAGAATCCATTGTCTCCACCATTACAAAATGAACCCATTGTCTACACCATTACAAAATGGACCCATTGTCTCCACCATTACATATATACAAATTCTGAATCCAAAACATTAAGCACTACACTATGTTTTTGAACATTCAAGTATATATATCCAACATGAACCCAAAAAATGAACCCAATTTTTTTTTTCCATCACAAGATAGTCGCCCATCATTTTAGCATATCCATAATGCTTTTAAAGGACCTGCAAATGAAATAAGATATGCCAATATATTAGCAACCTGCTAACTGTATACAAACCACCAGAAAAGAAAGATAAGTTCTTCCAAAATGTACAGACTAGACTACATTAGTTTGTGAATGTTTAAAACAGAACAAAAGTATCAATCCATCTGTACAGACCTGCTAACAGTTCTTCCAAACTGTACAGACCTGCTTACAAAAAAATGGGAACTACAAATAACAAGCTTCAGTCCAAAAATTGGAAAGCTTCAAGTCCAAAAATGGGAACTACAAGTAACAAGCTTGTTACTGTACAGAAAAACCAATGTACAGTAACAAGCTTCAAGTGACAAAGGAAGCTTCAAATGAAAAAAGGAAGCTTTAAGTGAAGGAAAAAATTAGAAAACAAAACTCTTTTGCAGCTCAAACTTTAAGTTCCGATATCGATACCGACACAAGACTATGCAAAATTCAGTCCAAAAAATTATAGTCCAGAAGAGAAACCAATGTAATAAATACAAATTCCAACTTGAAAGAAAGGCAATGGAGAAACAAACTTTAAAGGCAATATGCAAAATTCAGAGTCCAAAAATCATAGTCCAAAAAAAGAAACCAATGTAACATAGTTCAACTTCCAACTGGAAGGAAAGAAAATGGAGAAATAGCTTGAAGAATCACAGAGATAAAAAAACCAAACATTAATTGCAGCCACGAGAGAAAACCAAACATAGGAATCACAGAGAAAAACTAATATAATAAGTTGATAGTTGGCAAATTACCTTGACGATGTATTGGATTGTTGACAAAGTAGTTGAGCATTTAGGAACATGGCCATAACTTCCTCCTTGAGCTCAGTCCTAAGCTCACTCTTGACCGCCTCAAGCTCTTTCTTATGCTGGGCCTCTTGCTCCTCACGCTCTTTTCTTATGACCTACGCGTAGGACTGTTGTATGCAAACTAAAAATGCATAATAAATGTAGCAGTATATAGGGTAGGTGTTGTCAAGATAGTCCAACACAGTGCCGTAAAGGAAGTTCAAACCATAGTAGTAAGCTATGAAAGAAACACACTAATAAGATATTGAAGTTAGTTCAAACCAAGAGTAAAAATATATGAAAGAAAGCTCAAACCATAGTAAAATACTCTTCCTCTGCGATATGATCCCAGTTGAAGCTAGGCATCAGATCGAAGCTCACCGTGGATCTGTAAGAGCTCAATCGCATCCATGATGCTGCTCAACCAGCTCTACCAATGAAGAACCAACCTCCATAGGAGGATATCCGAGTATCAAAAGAAGTATCAACTGCACAGTGGCATATCAGAAGAAATTTAAGTGCACACTAGTGTATTAGAGCGTATCAGAGCTCACTAGACATTAGCAACGCAAGCATTGGTAGAGGGTCAAAACCAGCATCAATGGAGGATCAAGACTCGAGGACCCCAAATGTTGCTTTCCTCATCATTTGCAACATGTGTTGTCAGTAGATCTAAGGAAATTAGATTCAATATGTATATAAAGAAATGGGAAAGTGCTCATCGATCCTCGACCAAATTTGAGGATCAAATATCCAGAACTGTCAAGATAGTCCAACACAGTGCCGTAAAGGAAGTTCAAACCATAGTAGTAAGCTATGCAAGAAACACACTAATAAGACATAGAAGGAAGTTCAAACCATAATAAAAATCTATGCATGGAAGCTCAAACCATAGTAAAATACTCTTCCTCTACGATATGATCCCAATTGAAGCTAGGCATCAGATTGAAGCTCACCGTGGGTCGGCAAGAGCTCAATCGCATCCATGATGCGGCTCAACCAGCTCTACCAATGAAGAACCAAACCACCATAGTAGGATACCCGAGTATCAAAAGAAGTATCAACTGCACTGTGGTGTATCAGAAGAAATTTAAGTGCACACTGGTGTATTAGAGCGTATCAGAGCTCACTAGACATTGGCAACACAAGCATTGGTAGAGGGTCAAGACCAACACCAATGGAGGCAAGACTCGAGGACCCCAGATGTTGCTTTCCTCATCATTTGCAACCATAGTAGTAAGCTATACACTGGAACAGTAAAAAAACCATTTATGATCAAATTCTTAACCTTTTTATTTTAGGGACAGAAGAGTCATTATTGTTTGTAACCTGTAACGTAAGAAAAACAGTGAGATATTCCAATGAATGATGACAGAAGACAGAAGACTCGATATCAAATTTATTACCTTCTTCATTTTAGGGTCGAAAGATTCTTCATTTTGGTTGCTATCTTCCTCACTAAGCAAATCCTCACCGACAAGGATATACTCATCATCTCTTTCACTTGCGCTTCTTTTTCCCATCTTACTCGAACTTGTTCGAGTAACCATCTTGGAATTCATTACAAGCTTTGAAACTTGTTACAATTTCAAAGCATCCATTTTTATTTTATTTCTAGTAATATTTTCCAATCTTTGCCTCTCATATCCTGACATGAACCCAGGCAACCCAAGCTTGACAAACTTTTTCTTTTGTGGGGACATTTTTCCTAATAGAAGTTGAAAAATACAATATGCAGGATTATTCCGTGAATGGTCATTACAAACCTACACTAAAAACACAAATACAAATTGCACTCCCGTATAAGTAGCATGATGAATTAAAGGGATACTGAAGCCAGAATAGTAAAGTATAGCTTCTACAACCACTTCCCTGTAAACATTTTTCCTAATAGAAATTGAGAATGAACAAAGTAAAGAAAATAAGTAAAATTCATCAACATTCACTAAAATAAGCAAAATTCATCAACGTTCAATCAGAGTAGGTAAAACAACCAAATCTTAAGGATATAAAATAGCTAAGAGATACAAGTTTGTAAACAAGCATCCAAAATAGATGTATGGAAATTTCATAATGACCAAATCAATCAATTCAAAGCTCTCTTGATGATGTATGAAAATTTCATAACCCAGATCAAAATAAGCATCAAAACAACCACTTTGAACTGAAATCAGATCAACACAAAGTATTCAGATAGTTGACCCGGAATGACAAACCATCATGGTCTAGATTGATGTACTTATATTTGGTTCATTGCTAATGTTTCAGTGCCCTTCAATATATTAAGCTCATTTGTTTTATGTTCGTGTTCATGTTCTGTGAAGTTAATAATATTGTGCTTCTTGTACATAAAGAATTTGAGAGTATGGAAACTGCAGCTAGGGAAACTGTATTCCCAACAACAGTAGCTACTACTTTAGGCCAGTGTTGTGTGAACTACAGAGTGAAGGGCCTTTAAATATAGGAGAGGGTATTCTCCTTTGTGTATTGGGTGTGTACACAGGGTTCGTGTGTAGTATAGTTGTGCATTATTTTAGATTAAGATAACAGATGCATATGTGAGTATCTTAGGGAAAGCTATGTTGCCGTCTTGATGCCCGCCTAGGCCTTTCAAGGCTCTTCTGCCTTGTGCCGCCTAAATAGCTCGACATCTGGTGTACTGGTTAAATTATATATTTTTTAAATTAAATATATATATATATATATATATATATATATATATATATATATATATATATAATGTCCAATTGAAGTTTCCGAAGAAACTGTTGAGAACTTGCAATTACCTGTAAATAGATTCCACATACACAATTATTTTATGGCCCCACGATTCCATTCTATATTCCAAAATTACAGTCAAGAATTCAGAATCCAAAATTTGGTATCGTGAATTCTAAACACTCAAATAACCAAGTTTCAGAATCAAGAATTCCATAATTCATAAAGAAGAATTCTAGAATTCAGATTCCAGACTCCCCAAATCTTTTTTTCTTCTATTGTGTACTGCACAAAGTCAACAGCAAAATTAGTTTCGGTCTATGTTTCGTTTTTGTAGACAAGTTTGCCGTATACTTATTTTGACCAAGCAACCGCATGGATGCATGAGTTTCAGATAAGAAATAACTGCAACAAAAGCATACCAAGAAAATAAAGTAGTAAAAGAAGGATAATTCAGGGCCTTAATGTAAAGTTGTTGGGTAAAGGGATCCATTCGGGCTACAATGAGAGCCCTTTTTAATGTACAAATGATACAAGGCCTTCTTAACATTAAGTTCCCTTTAAGCCATACATAGAGTTTGGGAACATACACAATGATCCCTCTTCAAAGTAAACTAGTCCTCCATAGAGTTTGGGAACATACCCAATCATCCTTAAGTGCCTATTAAGCCCATGCATGACTTCATATATTCTCTCAAAGCAGCATTTTGGTAAAACATTAACAATATAGAGATAATAACCAGCATTTTTTTAGAAGATGTTTGTACAACTTACCATCTAAAGACAACATCCTCATCAGAACCAAAAGTGTCCTGATCATTAGCTTCAGATAAGACACATCCAAGCAACATATGTCCTTCACCTAGAAGATTGGAAAACAAGACCTGTAAGGACGAAGGACAAGAAATGAGAAGATACACACAAATATAAGATACACTATAGAACTCTAATATACACAAACACATACTATGTGTATGTAGGTGTTTCAAGTTAACAAACATACTTGGGTTACATCATCCATGTGAGATTCCTCCAAGCATGCCACTTGCTTACTACTCCAATCCTAAAAGGGTATATGTAAGCAGTTCAGCACTCATCATTATTGTTATAGAGGGTAAGGCAATCATAGAAGTAGGTATGAGCATGAAGTGAAATCATGAGAGTTCATCTATACGAGTGAATCTAGGAAGCAATACAATAAATAATAAATGATATCACCAATGTAGACCATAATGCACAAAGAAAGAGTTGAAAAATAACAAAAGGGGATCACTGCAAACTACAAAACATAGAAGTTGGTTAGATGGCAAACATCAATGATGTCACTAATTTGTGTCCCTTAAAACTTCTCTTTCTTCCTCTTCTAGTTTACATGCCTCGACTCTTTATCTACTTTCATCATCAAATGATGCAAATAAGGCCACCAGAAGCAACCGCCTGGGTGCCAAAGCAAAACACTTTGAATTTGATCCTCCTAGGATTCAGTGCATTAGAAGAAAATTTTCAAGATATACATAATTCAAACTAAGTTTGTTTCAGCCTATAGCAAAAAGTAGCAGGAAATCCTGAAATGCAAAAACATACTAGAA
The DNA here is from genome assembly GCA_029216955.1 of Iris pallida. Classification (NCBI taxonomy): domain Eukaryota; kingdom Viridiplantae; phylum Streptophyta; class Magnoliopsida; order Asparagales; family Iridaceae; genus Iris; species Iris pallida. The sequence goes on along the minus strand of JANAVB010002197.1, from coordinate 185,720 downwards.
TACCAACATAAGAATAAAATATGGATACACTAAACTGCTCCTTATTTTGGAAATATTTCATGAGTGATGCAAGACGTAATGGAAATAAGACAAATACGTCCAACAAAAAAAAGAGAAAATCCTAACAGAAATCAAGCTTTAATTTTAAATAACACCTTTCAAGAAAAAAATTGTGTTCCCTATTAAGAAGACTTTAGCTTTGTTTTTTTGTTTGGTTTGAAGTTTCCTGATTTCTTCCATGGATATTTTGTACTATATACGTACATCCTGATTTGTGTCAAGCCAGAAATTATGTCAAAAGGTAGCCTTCTTATTTATTAGAGATATTCACCTTAATATTTGGAGTTTTAAGGAAACTAATCCATATATCATCGTGATAACATTAAGGAGTAATTCCAAAATACCCCTTTAAATGAGAGTGTGCATCAATAAACCAAACCACCACGACAAGTTAAAAATCATAACTTAACACTGTATCATTAGTTTGAGACGCAAACTTCTAAAAAAGAACTTATGCTTACAGGTCTCACATGTTATATAAATTTCTATGTCCCAGTGTCTCTTATCTTTCCTCTCAATATTATGAATTTTTGATCAATGACCGTCTCATATATTACATAAATTTGGTATCACATATATAAATTCGACATAAACCATGACAGAACATAAATTTGGAAAGTTTGTATATTAGGGGCAAATTATAATAACTGGCATCATTATACTAATGACTTCCCATAAAGCTTGCTATACAAATAGCTTTTGTTTCCATATATTTGAGGAAATTAAGAAGACTACTCTAAAAGCTAAGTTCTACAATAAACTACAAGAATGTATATACTAATATCTACACAAGTAAACTTATGAATGCTTAAATAGACATTTGGTTACTTTGGCATCAGGCTCCTTTCTAGCACTCACAACACTCTTTTCTAGCATCACAATGCTGGTGCGTCTAATATACAATATGAATGGCTATTTTGTTTTTATTTGCATCATGTTGCAGAATATAAGGAACCGGGCATTCAATAAACTGAATGAAAGATTATAAGACATGCTATAATACCACATGACACTAATTGCTAATTAACAATAAAACTTGTCACCTTGTGCACCACTACAACAGTCTGTTTCTCTCAAGAAGACCCATACATGTAACTAAAACTCATTAGTAATGGACTGCTCAGTCATGCCTCTTACCAAATAGATAGTTATTTGACGCCATCTCAGGATTGAAAAAAGGGTACCAAATCATTGTACTATCATAATATAATATCAATATATGATATAATGAATATTGCAATGTGCAAAATTATGCTATAAACAACTTTAATAGCAAGCAAAAAAAAAATCCATCAAACTGGGAGCCTAATTAAACAAATCTGGACTATGAGCTCCACGATTCTACCAAATATTTTCTCAATAAACTGATACACTTCATAAATCCAAATCTTCCCAAAAGAAAAACAATCACCTAAATAACTGATCATACATGCAAAAATAGGGGTAAAACTAAGACATCCACTACCCTAGTATATAAACACTTAAATTTCAAGCAAATATATAGGATAAAATAACATGCATCCAAAAATTAGGGCAAAGACTACAATTTTTGGTAAAAATCTAAAGATTAGGGAAAACATACCAAGTAACGTACTGGAGCACCTAGGGTTGAAAGGTCGGACATAGAGAGAGCATGGTCGAGAGAGAGAGAGAGAGAGAGCAGAGAGAGAGAGAGAGAGAGAGAGAGCAGCAGCACTGGAGCAATGGTCGAGAGAGAGAAAGCAGCAGCACCTAGTTTTGATCGAAAAGAGAGAGAGATTTAGGTTGTTTTGATATTGAGTTCTGAAAGTTTTGATCTACTAAGTTCTGAAAGTTTTGGGATGGACAGTCTAGATTAAGCTATCCGATCGTACGGTTAAGATGAAACATATGGAGGTAAACTTTCCCCCCATAAAATTTGGCAATTAGCCGCAAATGTGTGGCATTCCCGCCGACCTTTGGGACGAAAATGTCTATTATTTGGAACATAAATTTTTATTAGTCCCAATAGTGATCCATTTTCACAATCTGTCCCAAAAAGAATACAACTTTTTATTACTAAAAATATAGCCGTCCCTAGAACTATACTTCTAGGACGTTTTTAGACTTGTGTTCCTTTAGTGTCGTCCCAAAAAGACACTTTTTGTAGTGTTCTTCCCTGCTGACAAGTTGTACGTGACGACCGCTCCGTCTCGCCCTCTCAGACCACCGCCTTGCTGTGGCTCTACGTCCTCAGCGGCACCACGCCCCCACCTCCCTACGTTGCCGCCACGAATCCCCCACTTTCCTCCATCTCGGCTCGCTTCCGTTCTCCTCCAAAACCCTCACCTCCGCCACCTCCCTCCGCGCTGACGCAGCACAGCCTCCCCTGTCACCCCCACTTCCTGAATATGGCTAATATAGTCATTTAGTTATTTTATTATTTTAAATAATTAAATTACTATTGTTAGTATTTTTTACATTATTAGTTAAATAGGTATTTTGTGGATATAGATATATATAATCTTATATATATATAATATATATAATATATATATATATATATATATGTTAATAAGTTTTTATTATCAAACTTTTAATATATTAAATAAATATAGATACGGAATATTTATTTATTTTTAGAAATAATTTTTGAATTTATTTGGTAATATATATATAAAATTATATATATATATAATTATATAATTTATATATATAAATATTATATATATATAATATATATATATATATATATATATATATATATATATATAATTTTTTATAAAAGATATATATATAAAATTTAAAAATATATATATATAATTTATAAAGAAGAAAAAAATAGTTTTAAATAGAAATACTATTTATTAATGGGTTATATTTATTAAATAAATGCATATATATATATATATATATATTATATATATATATATATATAAATATATATCTATATATATTATTAAAAAAAGGAATTAATATATATATATATATATATATATATATATATATATATAGATCTATATATTCCTTTTTTAATATAGATATATCTAATATATATATATCTATATATAATATATATATAATATATATATATATATATATATATATATACACACACCAAAAAAAATATATATATATACACACATGCATATGTATTTATTTAATAATAAAACCCATTAATAAGAGTATTTCTATTTAAACTTTTTTTCCTTCTTATAAATAATTATATATAGATATATAATAATCTATATATATATATATTATATATATATATATTTTATTATAATATATATATATATATTATATATATATATATATATATTTATTATATATATATATTACAGTATATATAATATATATATACAAGTAATAAATAAAAGAAAGAAAAAAAGTCAAAATAGAAATCAAACAAACATAAGCACACAAGCAACAACAGCTATACCAACCCAAGCCGAGCCCCCCTTTAAAAATCGAACGAACCCAAGCTGCCGGGTTCCCAACTTCTTATTTATATATGTAATGTCTGTGGTTCGTATTACGTATCTTGGTATACGTGTACGTATTCTTGACTCGTATTGCGTATTTTCCTTCATGGTTATTTTGGCATTTCCTTCTTGGTTCGGTTCAACTTGTTGCTGGTTCGGCTTGAATTAATTTTAGGTGGACCGAACCCCCACCTACCACCACCCCCTCATTTTTATTTCCCATTCCCTCATTCTCTCTCTTCATTTATTCTTCTCCTTTACTTCTTCTTCTCCACCATCACTTCTTCAACCACCAGGAGGGAGAGAGAGAGAGAGAGAGAGAGAGAGAGCTTAGGCAAGTGCAAACTTGCTTCATGATGGATCTCAAGTTTTATTGATCCATTCTCTTCCTTACTTGATTCTAAGCCTCTTTAGAACTTGACATTTTTGGATTTGATGGATGGATTCTTGTAGATCTAAGTTTGTAACTTTTCGGTTTTCTTGGTTTTGATCCCTAAAACTTAGTTATTTTCGAAAACTAATGGTTCTATGTTGTAGAGAATTCAATTTCATGCAGTTTTGGCTTTTGTTTCGCTTGATTTCGACTTCGGATGAGTAAGTTATGGCCATAACAAGTTTTCGGAACTTCTATGGCTGAACTTGCTGATTGGGGACGATGACCCCCATGCGCCCGGGAGGCCATGCGTCGGGAGGCCATGCGCTCCGAAGTCCCGGCAATGCATCCCTTAACTCCGAGCGTGTCATACCCGTAGGTTCCCTACGCGCATGTACTGAAGACGCAACGTGAGTTTTCCCACGCGCCGATGGTGCAGGAATCCCACACGCCGATGGTACAGGAATCTCATGCGTCGATGGTTTAGGTATCCCACGTGCTGATGGTGCAGGTATCCCACGCGCCGATGGTGCAGAAATCCCACGCGCCGATCGTGCAGGAATCCCATGCGCCGGAATTGCTCTATTTCACTGTTTTTGCCTGTTTAAGTTGTTTTGTAGCTAAAATCTTGAAAAACTCAAAACATGAAAGTTGTAGATCTTTTCCTTAGCTTCAAGAATATGTCACTAGTTATTTTATACAAGTTTCTCTCATTCACGATAATGTAAGAATAGAACACGATAGTGGCCCGCCATGGCGCACTCTTAACAAGTAAACTGACATGATATATCTTGACATGCTGTTATGACATCTAGCCTGACATGACAAGTATGAAAGACCTGGACACCGTGGACGATTGTATTTGTATAAATAAACTGGTACTGTCTTGCATCATGTCTAGGATGGGGATCCCTGAGTACCACGGTCGTGGGGTACCTACTGAAATTGACTAAGGCTAACTAACTAGAATGATTTAGTAGTCATGAAGAGATTCCCAGCTACAGGCAATCCCGTTATCTGGGCGCATTCAGTAGACTTGTAGCCTACCGACGACTAGGGCACATTTCCAGCACACAGTCACGTGTTGCATTCTTCAAAAATAGACATTCGACCTGGATAACCGGATGGTCTGTAGGGCTTGTGGCTGTTAGGATAATCTCATTGCATCTTGCTAGTAACTAGGCTTGTGATAACCCTAGTTAGTTAAAAGTATCAAGCCGTACTCTTGATTGGTCGTGATTGATTGGATGTAGTTTATTCCAGCTTAGTCTTATCCTGATCCTGTGACATGACATGATTATTGATGCTTGCCTTAACTAACGATCGGGGGTCCAGTTCTGTTCAGGTGAAGGGTTACAACCCCGGTCCTTGTTTAGTTTAAGGGTTGTAACCTGTCTCCCGGAGTAGTTCTGTGTCCTCTCTTCGTTTATTGTCTTATTGCTCCCCATGCCAAGCTTATCATGTTTTACCTTACTTCAATATCATGATTACTCATACTGGCCATAACGATAAAGATCAGGGGTCCAGTTCTGTTCAGGCGAAGGGTTACAATCCCAGTCCTTGTTTGGTTTAAGGATTGTAACCTGGCTCCCGGAGCAGTTCTGTTTCCTCTCTTCGTTTATCTCTTCGTTTATTGTCTTATTGCGCCCCCTGCCATGCTTGTTATGTTTTATCTTACCTCAGTAATAGGATTATTTATACTGGCCTTAACAATAAAGATCAGGGGTCCAGTTCTGTTCAGGCGAAGGGTTACAATCCCGGTCCTTGTTTGGTTTAAGGATTGTAACCTAGCTCCCGGAGCAGTTCTGTTTCCTCTCTTCATTTATTGACTTATTTTACCCTATGTTCTTGCTTACCAACAAGTAGTTGAGACGGATTTCTATTCAGGTGAAGGGTTACAACCCCGGTCCTTGTTTGGTTTAAGGGTTGTGACCTGGCTACTTGAATGGTTTCCTCGTACTCAATTTACTGTTGTTATCTTTATTACTATCTGTTTCATTTATAATCATCTTTAATATTCTTTTGTGGTATGCTGGTTTTAGTTCCTAAGTGAAGCCCCCTTTGTCATGACCCGCACATTAGAGTAAGGGCACGAGACGTGGGTACGTCCAGCCTACGCCGCAGTGTCGATGGTAGAAGGCTGTCCTACGTCAACATGTAATAATATAAAGGTATATGTACAGTATATACACTCCGAATGGAGGTGACATAGCAATACAATCTCAATCACATCTAAGGTAGAGCATGATAAAAGATAGATAGATAGATAGATAAGAACAGCATGAAATCCACAGAGAATACAATCCAGATAAGTCTAAGTGTCTAAAATAAATACATATCCCAAATAACATCTCAGAATCTCAATACAGTAATCCAGAAAGATAATAAAGACATCCTAATCTAGGGGAGTGTCATCAACTGCTAGTGGGTCCAAGTCACAAGTGTTGTCTAAGCTGCACCATGAGGGGTAGACACCAGAGCCTCATCATTCACTGTAAAATTTCAACAGGTCCAGTCAGGACATGAGTGAGTACAGTACATCTCAACAAAATCATAACAGGTTAGGAAATATAAACATGCTAGAGAGTAAGATACAGGAACTGAAGAATAACATGATGAAAAAGAAAGACTGTAAATAAATAGCTACCGTATATAGAGAACTAACAGTGACTAGTGATTCAGAGCACAAGATGGTTATGTAAACGGCACGATGTTGTACACGAGTATTCTACAGAGGTTTATACACGAGTAATCTACTGGATTGATTACATAACCACTTCTACTCTCCCGCCCCAATCAATACACAAGGATCAAGCCAAGTTATGTTATTGTACACGAAGGTCATGTGAATACATGATTATACACGATTTCATACGTTTCATATACGAATGTCACGAATACAAAGAGTACACGATGCTCACGATAAAGTACACGAAAATGAATACCCGATGTATCCGCTAAGGGGATAACATCGCACGACAAGATCCATATAGTACTAATCCGTGTTACCAATGTGTCAGCATCATGTAAAGTAATCTAAAGCAGGAATATAATCCTAAACAAGATATGAAATGATCAGAGAATGTACTCGCCTGTATCCTGAGTATCTATTGTCTGAGGAGTGGTGTCTGTCTCCTATAGAACAGTACAAGTCACTATAAGTCTAAAATGATATAACAGACTGCTACAATACATCTACATGAAGTTTGGGATCAAACTGGACTAAAGTCAACTCTCGGTCAACTCTAGTCAACTAGACTAGTCAAACTAGGTCAACTAGGTCAAGCCTAAGCCAAACAAGTCTCACTAAGCCTAACTAGTCTATTCTAGGTCTAATAAGGCTAGACAAGTCTATCTAGACTCTATACTGACAAACAGAAACACCCATAGGCTAAGAGCCCTAGGCTAGAGGCTATTAGGCAATATCATGCCTAAACCAAAGCCACAAATCACATATACACATATTGATATATTTATATAATATAATATAGAATACACACATATATATAGGATACCTTAAGATGTGAATCTCACATACACATACACATAGGGAAAAGGAAATAAAATGTGTATGTGTTCAAGTGTGGGTGTGAATGAAGACATGAGAGTACAAGAGGGCATGTGTGTGTGAGTGAGAGACAAAAGAGGACAGGCAATACCAAAACAGTGTCATTCCTGGAATCATTAATATATAGGTGTTTATGTGAAAACAGATAGGGAAAACAGGAAATCAGTGTAGTGCTACATGACAGTTGTGTGTGCAAATAGGAATAGAAAACAGGGCATAGAAATCAGTAGCTAACATCATATCCTGGAAACAGTGATATACGCTGCTCATGTGTTAAAGGAAACAGTGTGTACAGGAATGGGAAAAATAGTAACCTGTGTACTAGGTGATCCTGTGTGCAGTGTCAATAGGAAGTCAGGGAAATACATGTGTGTAGGGAAAAATCAGTGATACAGTGAGCTAACTAACAATATAAAATCTGGAAATAATTATTGACAGTTCACATGGAAACAATCAGTGGCTTATACATTTGTGTGTGGTGTTCCTGAAACAGTGAGCATATGATAGAGTGTGTGTGTACAGAAAATTAGGAAAATGATTAGGCAACCTGGGTACAAACAATAAGTACATTTGTTAATAGGAAAAATAGGGAATCATGTAGTGCTCTAGTGATTCAGAAAAACAATAATGTTCTATGCACAGTGAGTGAGTGAAGGCTTGAGCCTGTGTGTGGTGTCAATGTAACAGTGTACATACTTGTCAATAGGAAAACAGGAAATGCAGTAACATATACCATTTGAGTTAAGAAGGGAATGAAGAATATCAGTTATTTAAGAAATAAGTCATTCAACCCAGTTTAAATAGGAAGAGAAACAATTCCCAGTTTTCAATCAAAGTCTAATATGTATGAATCATGGATTAAACATGAGCTACAACTGTGGGAAACATTTGACAACTGATACAACTATTTGAAATCAATTTACCAATGAATAAATCATTCATTCAAATCTCAGTTAAAAGGGAATGAAGAATCTCAGGTATAAGAAATGAATCCAGTTCCCAGTCAAGAATTTCAAAGCCAAACACAAAGTCTAATATCCCATTTCAAATCATAAGCCTCATTCGAATATAACATTTAGCTAAACATGAACTACCAATCATGTGGGAGTGATTAACAGTAAAAAAAATATCAATAGAAATAGGATTTAAAAGTTCAGAAATTGTAAAATGCAATGAATCAGAACATGGTATCAGTGACTGACATTTAACCCAATTAAATCCAATTTCCTTATCAATGACCTAAACTAGCATGTAACTCAATTAATCATAGATTATTAGACATGTTTAGGATCTAAACAACAATTAAAAACATGAATCACATCATTAAAAACTGAAATTAAACAATGAAGAAAATAATACACTGTACACGCACAGTGCACACCCTGTGCACGCACGATACCGTATCCGACACGACACGAGAGGTCGTGTCACTTGGGGAATCCCGTGTCAGTCATGACCCCAACACGTGTGTCCAATATCACATGTCCATGCGGCGTGTGCTGCGTGCAAACGACCCCGAGCAGCAGGGGAATGGCACTGCTCGCGCGCGTGTGGTACACCCGCGTGTTCGTGTGTCCAAACCGACATGACACGACACCAATATCAACTCAGAACACCAGAAATTAATAAACGAGCCTAAACCCTAATTTCCTATTCAAAAATATTCTAGAAATCAAATCGAAATACCCTTTGGGGCATTTCATCAAACACATTTATGCATGGACTGATACGTGTTCGATACGGACACGTATTGGACACGAATCCTAGGGATAGCTATACCTATAGTTAGGGTAGGCCTAGGGCTTCCAAAATATGAAAGCAAAACCCTATTTTATGGTGTGGATTATAAATTACCTATAGGTTTGCAATGGCTCAAAAGCCCCAAATGAGAGTGGATCCTCAAGCCACCAAACTCCTTCAAATTGCTTCTCCTCTGAAATTTTTCACCACAAACAGCAAGTAGAAGAAATTTAGAACCTATTACAATTGGTTTGAGGGAAAAAGAAATTAAATAGGATTTTCTAGGAATTAATGAAGATGGAGCATACCTCTCTTTCCAACTTGAGAACTTTCTAAAGGAGGCTAGCCCTAACTTTGAGGAGGCATTAAATAGAGTGGGGAATAGGGTTGGCCGGCCATGGGGTGTTGGGCTAGAGTTAGGGTTACATGGTGTTGGGTTTTGGGCCTCTATGGGCTAAAGTCATTAATCATGACTTGTGAAATCACAAGCCATTAACTAGCCTAATAAACTCCTATTTTCTCCTAATAATTTCTAATGGGTTGGATAACATTAACTTAGGTCAAGCTAGGGTTACACACTCTAACCAAGTAGTCATGACCTAGGTTAGCTTCTAGGACAGTCTCCTAAGTCATCCTAAGTCAAAGTCAATAATAGCACAAAATCAATTATACTAAAAATCACATAAAATTCCAATAATTATAATTAATACTAATTAATTCCAAATAATTTCAAAATTTTAAAAATGTCCAAAATACCTTCAAGCTAGAAATGTGGTAGTGACAAATCTACCCCCTTAAAATAATTTCGTCCTCAAAATTAAAAAGGGCGAAACTAGCAGATGAGAAGGATAGATAATCATACCTCACGGTGCAAACAAATATGGGTATCGCTCGCGCATCTCATCCTCCCGCTCCCAGGTCGACTCTCCTGGAGAATGATGCCTCCATGCGACGCGAACCAAAGGTATCACCTGGTTTTTCAGCACCTTCTCTCGGCGATCCAGAATCTCCACAGGCTGCTCTGGATAACTGAGAGTAGGTCCAACCTCAATCTCCGAATGATCGAGCACATGGCTAGGGTCTGCCACGTACCGTCTCAACTGTGATACGTGGAATACGTTGTGGACGCCTACTAGTGCAGGTGGTAAGTCTAGCCTATAAGCCACGTCACCGACCCTCCCGTTGATCACGAAAGGCCCGATGAAGCGCGGGCTAAGCTTCCCACCTCCACCAAAACGTATCGTACCACGAGTCGGAGATATCCGCAGAAAAACCATGTCTCCAACCTAATCCCAAGCAAGGTCTCCAGTTACTAAATAATCAAACATGATCATCAACTCAACAACAACCTGCTTCTAATCCTATCTCCAGTTAACTTAGTCAAACATTGACAATGGTCAACTACTGGTCAACAATTAGTCAATTTCTCAACATCCAAGTACTTGGTCATTAACTGGTCAACTTTTAGGATTTTACCTATGCTAGCTATCTAGGTGTTGGCAACTAGAGATTAGCAAAAGAAAAACTCTAGAATAGGCTAGCTCTGACTAATCTGGGTTAGGTCCAAACTAAGTTAGGCTAATCACAATACATGACAATCAATTAAATAATATTAAAATCACACCATTCTTAATAATATATTTAAATTCCAAATAATATATATTAAATTCAATTAAATTCAAAATAACAAGAATACCCTCAAACTAGAAATAATAATTAAATTATCCTAATGACAGGGTTAGGTTCTAGGTCATGCAGTCTCTAGGGTTTCACTAGTAGCACATCAAGATCATAAGTCATGACTTAAAACAGTTTTTAATAGTTTAAAAATAATTAAAAATTACCAAAAATTATAATATGAAATAAATATCAATAAATAATAATATAATTACAAAATTTCAAAATTACCCTCATCTGGAAAACTGGGTGTTACAATCCTACCCACCTTAAAAAAATTTCGTCCTCGAAATTAAGATGATCGTACCCCTTCTAGGTCAAACCCCAACAATCAAGGTCAATAGAAAACTTATCTAAATCATGCAATTGGAAAGATAGCATATAGGATTTTGGTAAGTGGTATCAGTCTGAGGTCTCATCTAGCCATTCTAGTCATATTAGATCAAAAGCAATCATAAGGTTTCAAAACATACAACAATATGGTAGGGTGCATCAATTATCGAAGACTGGCTAAGATATAGGTCAAGGACTCACCTCCAACTAGGTCTGGTGGCTGGAACTCCCTTCCGAAGGCGGAGTCTTGGCAGGGATAAGTATAGCAGGACAGTCTCGCAGCATGTGTGCAGCTGACCCACAATACAGGCACACCCCTCTTCTCTTCCTACAGTAGTCCCATAAATGTCCAGGATTCTTACAGAAGGTACAGGTAGGCACTCTCTCAGCTGGCCTCTGCTGAACAGGAGTCTGGACTGGATAGGCTGGTCTAGGCTGATAGTCTGGGTGCTCATGGAGCTCTGGGTATACACTGCTCCTCGTCCTCTTAGAACTAGGCTCTCCTCCTGAATGTACCAAATCCCATAGCAGTTGGATCCCGCGGCACTGCTCCTTCCGGATCTCAACCTGAACTCTCTGTGCCTCCAACACATCCCGGAGAAGTCTGGATATCTGAGCTCCGTCAGGAAACAAACATGCCGAGGGTGTGGTATGGGGTACCGCTCCTGGAGGCAGAGGAGGAGGCGGAGAAAGACTCTCGGTCTCAGATGAGACTGCAGCTCTCTCCTGAATAACAGGTGGTGGAGAGAAACCCTCTGGTGAGGATGCTAACACCTCCTCGATGGCGGGAGGTGCCACTACCCTTGGGTCAGCCTGAGGGGTCACTACCTCCTGAGCAATAGGAGGTAGGAGCACGCTCCTATTCATATCCGGAGCTGCAGCAGCTCTCTGACGACGGGCTCGGGTCATGGGTGCCATACTGAAAAAAAGAGAGTAAATCAATCATCAAGGCTGTAAGGCAGTCTATCATTCCATATGAAAATTGGTAAATATAACAAAGGAGAACTAGCTACAAGAGTCACTATTTTAAAGCCAAGCTATACTATCATCCCTAAGATAAGGGACTAATCACAAGTCATCAAATCATCATACTAAGAAAGAACTATATATGAATAAGCTCTATAAAGCTAAAATATCCCTACTCCTAATTTATTGATGATGGAAAATAATTTATAATAACAGAAGGGTACGATAGAGATGATATGTTTAAAAATCTCCTCAAGATACAGTCTGATAATCATATGCGTCTGTCCAAAATCATGTTAATCAGAGTCCTCGCCATGCTAGTAAGCAAGGCTGCGATAAACGATAGATTCCATAACTGGGGTATGTACCTCTATAATCATGTCGTCTGGAATTCTCGCTATGCCGACTAGTATAGCTGCGAGAAATTCCAAATCTCATAACCAATATACGTACATCCGAAGTCAGGTCTCTATGTTTTCGCCACGCCAGCTAATATGGCTACGATAAACTACAGGCTCCATAATCAAGTAGACGTTTTACCATCCCCGTTATTCCCGTCAACATATGTTATCAGAAAATATCGTAACTCAGGCCATAAAATTCATCTCGATAGGAAAATCAAAATCAACAACGATCCATTAAAATCAAATTCAATAATCAAGGAGTGAGAGCGAACAAAACAAGGAAAAGGATTTCAAATTGAAGTTTAAATAAGATTCTCAAGGGTCGTCCTAGGAATCTTTCAAGGAATTCTAACTGTAATTGAGTACCTTCAAAAAATATATCCTAATCCTACTGCAGGCTGTAGTGGTACTTTAGTTCGAATACCACTACACAAACTCGTCCTGCATGGGCCACCACTAAAAACGTGTCACGACCAGCACCCTAGAGTAAGGGCACGAGACGTGGGTACGTCCAGCCTACGCCGCAGTGTCGGCGGTAGAACGCGGTCCTAGGTCAACATGTAACAATATAAACGTACATGTACAGTATATACACTCTGAATGGAGGTGACATAGCAATACAGTCTCAATCACATCTAAGGTAGAGCATGATAAAAGATAGATAGATAGATAAAAACAGAATGAAATCAACAGAGAATACAATCAAGATAAGTCTAAGTGTCTAAAATAAATACATATCCCAAATAACATCTCAGAATCTCAATACAGTAATCCAGAAAGATAATAAAGACATCCTAATCTAGGGAAATGTCATCAACTGCTAGTGGGTCCAAGCCACAAGTGTTGTCTAAGCTGCACCATGAGGGGTAGACACCAGAGCCTCATCATTCACTGTAAAATTTTCAACGGGTCCAGTCAGGACAGGAGCGAGTACAGTATATCTCAACAAAATTATAACAGGTTAGGAAATATAAACATGCTAGAGAGTAAGATACAGGAACTGAAGTATAACATGATGAAAAAGGAAGACTGTAAATAAATAGCTACCATATATAGAGAACTAACAGTGACTAGTGATTCAGAGCATAAGATAGTTATGTAAACGGCACGATGTTGTACACGAGTATTCTATAGAGGTTTGTACACGAGTAATCTACTGGATTGATTACATAACCACTTCTACTCCCCCGCCCCAATCAATACTCAAGGATCTAGCCAAGTTATATTATTGTACACGAAGGTCATGTGAATACATGATTATACACGATTTCACACGTTTCGTACACGAATATCACGAATACAAAGAGTACACAATGCTCACGATAAAGTACACGAACACGAATATCCGATGTATCCGCTAAGGGGATAACATCGTACGACAAGATCCATATAGTACTAATCCGTGTTACCAACGTGTCAGCATCATATAAAGTAATCTAAAGCAGGAATATAATCCTAAACAAGATATGAAATGATCAGAGAATGTACTCGCCTGTATCCTGAGTATCTGTAGAGTATCTACTGTCCGAGGAGTGGTGTCTGTCTCCTATAGAATAGTATAAGTCACTATAAGTCTAAAATGATATAACAGACTGCTACAATGCATCTACATAAAGTTTGGGGTCAAACTGGACTAAAGTCAACTCTCGGTTAACTCTAGTCAACTAGACTAGTCAAACTAGGTCAACTAGGTCAAGCCTAAGCCAAACAAGTCTCACTAAGCCTAACTAGTCTATTATAGGTCTAACAAGGCTACACAAGTCTATCTAGACTCTATACTGACAAACAGAAACACCCATAGGCTAAGAGCCCTAGGCTAGAGGCTATTAGGCAATATTATGCCTAAACCAAAGCCACAAATCACATATACACATATTGATATATTTATATAATATAACACAGAATACACATATATATATAGGATACCTTAAGATGTGAATCTCACATACACATACACATAGAAAAAAGGAAATGAAATGTGTATGTGTTCAAGTGTGGGTGTGACTGAAGACATGAGAGTACAATAGGGCATGTGTGTGTGAGTGAAAGACAAGAGAGGATAGGCAATACCAAAACAGTGTCATTCCTGGAATCATTAATACATAGGTGTTTATGTAAAAACAGATAGGGAAAATAGGAAATCAGTGTAGTGCTACATGACAGTTGTGTGTGCAAATAGAAATAGAAAACAGGGCATAGAAATCAGTAGCTAACATCATATCCTGGAAACAGTGATATACACTGCTCATGTGTCAAAGGAAACAGTGTATACAGGAATGGGAAAAATTATAACCTGTTTACTAGGTGATCCTGTGTGCAGTGTCAATAGAAAGTCAGGAAAATACATGTGTGTAGGGAAAAATCAGTGATACAGTGAGCTAACTAACAATATGAAATCTGGAAATAATAGTTGACAGTTCACAGGGAAACAATCAGTGGCTTATACATTTGTGTGTGGTGTTCTTGAAACAGTGAGCATATGATAGAGTGTGTGTGTACAGAAAATTAGGAAACAGTGAGTGATACATTATGAAATCAGTGAGTGATTAGGCAACCTGGGTACAAATAGTAAGTACATTTGTTAATAGAAAAAACAGGGAATCATGTAGTGCTCTAGTGATTCAGGAAAACAGTGATGTTCTATGAACAGTGAGTGAGTGAAGGCTTGAACCTGTGTGTGGTGTCAATACAATAGTGTACATACTTGTCAATAGGAAAACAGAAAATGCAGTAACATGTACCATTTCATTTAAGAAGGGAATGAAGAATCTCAGGTATTTAAGAAATAAGTCATTCAACCCAGTTTAAATAGGAAAGGAAACAATTCCCAGTTTTCAATCAAAGTCTAATATATATGAATCATGGATTAAACATGAGCTACAACTGTGGGAAACATTTGACAACTGATACAGCTATTTGAAATCAATTTACCAATGAATAAATCATTCATTCAATCTCAGTTAAAAGGGAATAAAGAATCTCAGGTATAGGAAATGAATCCAGTTCCCAGTCAAGAATTTCGAAGCCAAACACAAAGTCTAATATCCCATTCAAATCATGAGCCTCATTCGAATGTAACATTTAGCTAAACATGAACAACCAATCATGTGGGAGTGATTAACAGTAAAAAAAATCAATAGAAATAGGATTTAAAAGTTCAGAAATTGTAAAATGTAATGAATCAGAACATGGTATCAGTGACTGACATTTAATCCAATTAAATCCGATTTCCTCATCAATAACCTAAACTAGCATGTAACTCAATTAATCATAGATTATTAGACATGTTTAGGATCTAAACAACAATTAAAAACATGAATCACATCATTAAAAACTGAAATTAAATAGTGAAGAAAATAGTACACTGTACACGCACAGTGCATACCCTGTGCACGCACGATACCGTGTCCGACATGACACAAAAGGTCGTGTCACTTGGGGAACCCCGTGTCAGTCATGACCCCAAGACATGTGTCCAATATCACGTGTCCACGCGGCGTGTGCTGCGTGCAAACGACCCCGAGCAGCAGGGGAATGGCACTGCTCGCGCACGTATGGTGCACCCGCATGTTCGTGTATCCAAACCGACACGACACGAAACCAATATCAACTCAGAACACCAAAAATTAATAAACGAGCCTAAACCCTAATTTCCTATTCAAAAATATTCTAGAAATCAAATCGAAATGCCCTTTGGGGTATTTCATCAAACACATTCATGTATGGACTGATACGTGTCCGATACGGACACGTATTGGACACGAATCCTAGGGATAGCTATACCTACAGTTAGGGTAGGCCGAGGGCTTCCTAAATATGAAATCAAAATCCTATTTTATGGTATAGATTAGAAATTACCTATAGGTTTGCAATGGCTCAAAAAGCCCCAAATGAGAGTGGATCCTCAAGCCACCAAACTCCTTCAAATTGCTTCTCTTCTGAAATTTCTCACCACAAAGCAAGTAGAAGAAATTTAGAACCTATTTCAATTGGTTTAAGGAAAAAAGGAATTAAATAGGATTTTCTAGGAATTAATGAAGATGGAGCATACCTCTCTTTCCAACTTGAGAACTTTCTAAAGGTGGCTAGCCCTAACTTTGAGGAGGCATTAAATAGAGTAGAGAATAGGGTTAGCCGGCCATGGGGTGTTGGGTTAGTGTTAGGGTTACGTGGTGTTGGGTTTTGGGCCTCTATGGGCTTAAGTCATTAATAATGACTTGTGAAATCACAGGCCATTAACTAGCCTAATAAACTCCTATTTTCTCCTAATAATTTCTAATGAGTTGGATAACGTTAACTTAGGTCAAGCTAGGGTTACACACTCTAACCAAGTAGTCATGACCTAGGTTAGCTTCTAGGACAGTCTCCTAAGTCACCCTGAGTCAAAGTCAATAATAGCACCAAATCAATTATACTAAAAATCACATAAAATTCCAATAATTATAATTAATACTAATTAATTCCAAATAATTTCAAAATTTTAAAAATGACCAAAATATCCTCAAGCTAGAAATGTGGTAGTGACACCCTTTGTGGCACTTGCTCTTTCTGGGATTTGACCCAACAGGTTTTGTATGGCCAGATATCGGAGCAGCAGCAGAGGATCTACCTGTCTTCCAGCCAGATGGTGACCACTAGGCGTAACCCTGGTAATGAATGGGTTTCTTTTGTCCTCCCACTTTATTGTAAAATTATTCTTTTGAGGCGTTTAGCCGACGAGCACGTGTTAGCTCGTATTGTACCTTATTTACTGTCTGCCTATGGGCTGTAACATGATTTACAAATCCTAGGGTTGATCATGTATGACTGAAACTCTTGCTAGTCCTGACATTTTGTACGACTAGCTTCATGATCATCCAAAATGTAATGTATGGGACGCCTTGCTGTTATATATTGGTGCTCTGACATCTTGTAACTATTATTGGTTGCTTGAGATTGAGACAATAGACTTGTTCATGACCATAGGAGACTGTTGGCTTGTAGTTAAACCCTCTTATATCTAGACAGTCGTGACCGTATAGCGAGGTGGGTTGCACTTCAATATACGTAGCTGGCTATGTACGCTCTCGCTCTCCAGTATTCTGGTTCTGGGGCGTTACATGGTTTTAGTGGTGGCCCATGCAGGTCTTATAAATCAAGATATGTGAGGGTTTACCGAATAGATATCTCAATCAGTACTCGTCCTTGATCTCTGCTCGTATCCCTCTGAATCCCTGAATTCTTGACCTGATCACATGCTTGTATCGTTGATCTGTCCTGGTCCTTCCTTATTGTTCCCTATGTCATCTTCTTCAGCGGCATTGTTCTTGGACTTGCCGATCAGCAGGGCGGAGCACCTCTCGCGGACCAGCAGCAACCTGGAGATCAAGCCCAGCATTCAGGAGTAGCCTCCAGAGCCATGCCTACTGGGGAAGAACCACCAATTTAGCCTGTCCAGCCTGCAGAGCCTGATGATGGCACTTTGGTAGGTCTTATCAGGTCACTATTAGCCTCCCAGGATCGTCGAGGAGATGTCTTGCACCAGACGGTGACTGATGCGTTGACCAGAGGAGGTCATCAGGGTAATAGCACGGCCAACAGCTTCAAGCGCTTGAACCCTCCCTTCTTCGACGGCAGTGAAGATGTGATTGCTGCAGATGCATGGCTTCAGGACACCGAGATGATTCTAGAAGCAGCCAGGACTCCAGAGAACGAGAAGGTAGCCGTAGTGCGCCTGCAGTTATTGGATCTTGCCCGCAGCTGGTGGACGGCGTAGGCCGTTGGACTAGTGGCCCCTATTGCCTGGGTAGTATTCAGGAAGAGATTCCAGACCAAGTATTTCGATGCTGTAGCTCGATACGGTCTACAGACGAGGTTCACCAACCTGAAGCAGATGGACAGGATGGTCGACGGATATGCGGTCGAGTTTTCGAGACTTAGTCGGTTTGCTCCTACCTTGGTAGCAACCGAGTTCGATAGCGCCCAGCGGTTCCAGCAGGGGCTTCATTTGGAGATTCTATTGGCAGTGGAGCAGTTTGAGCATCTGACTTTTGATGCAGTATTGAGAGCAGCCCGGAGGCATAAATATACCTCCCAGAGGATCGTGGATAGGACCGGAGGTCGGAAGCGATCCCGCAGTCTGATGAATCAGTCATCAGTACCAGCCCCGGCAGCCAGGGCTTTGACAATTGGAGCTCCGAGGCGGGCGGCCTCAGTGACGTCGGTTCAGCATTCCACCTCGACGCACCTTCAGCAGCAGAAGCAGAAGCAGTCTTCCGCAGTGGGATGTTCACACTGCGGGAAGCCAGGGCATGTGGTATCAGAGTATCGCAGAGCACAGGGTTTGTGCTTGGTTTGTGGTGCCCCGGACCACAGGATTGGGAATTGCCCAAACATGGGAAGTTCATCGGCATTCTCTAGTCCTTCAGTTAGAGGACCAGTACCAGTCCAGCAGCAGCAGCAGCAGCAGCTGCAGTACCCGTTCCCGAGGCCATTGCCGATGCAGGCCCAGGCATTCCAGCAGCAGAGACCGCAGCAGTATGCCTAAGCCCAAGCCCTGATCCAGAGCAGGCAGAGGAATTTTCAGCAGAGGGGACCCGCACCCAGAGGACATGGTCAAGTGCTGGCTTTGACCATGGAAGAAGAAGGAATAGCACCATGTGAGGTAGTGGCAGGTACTATTCTCGTCAACACCTTTCCAGCTTTAGTATTATTTGATTCTGGTGCCTCGCATTCATTTATGTCTACACGATTTGTGACACGGATAGGATTGGAGCCCGAGTCATTATCAGTAAGGCTCAATATACTTACTGGTAACGGACTTATGGGAGTAGATGGAGTATTTTTCTCGTGTCGGATCATAGTTAGCGGTAGAGAGTTCTCTGATAGATTGATAGAGTTTTCGATGGCCGATTATGATGTGGTGTTAGGGATGGATTGGTTGAGGGACTAGTATGCTAGGATAGACTGCCATATCGACAGGGTTGTTTTTAGCATTCCAGGAGAGCCAGAGTTTTTTTTTTTCCCGATGCGATGTTGAACCTTCTCCTCCAGTGTTGCGGATGGCAGTAGCAGCAATGTAGTTACCCCGGACAGTTGAAGAGTTTCCAGATGTTTTTCCAGAAGAGCTTCCAGGGATACCGCCAGAGCGGGAGATCGAGTTCACCATCGACTTGATTCCCGGAACAGTCCCAGTGTCAGAGAGGGTCTACAGGATGGCGCCATCAGAATTAGAGATATTGTACAAAATGATTGAAGAACTTAGAACCAAGGGATTCATTCGTACAAGTGGATCGCGTTGGGGAGCCCCGATGCTTCTTGTGAAAAAGAAGGATGGTACGTCCAGATTATGTGTAGATTATCGTACCTTGAACTCAGTGAGAATCAAGAACAGATACCCTCTTCCGAGGATAGATGACTTATTTGATCAACTCAAGAGGGCAGCAGTGTTCTCGAAGATTGACTTGCGGTCAGGATACCATCAGATCAGAGTCAGAGAGCAGAACATCCCGAAGACAGCTTTCAGATCTAGGTATGGGCATTGGGAGTTCCTTGTGATGCCATTTGGAGCAACCAATATACCGACAGTATTCATGGACCTCATAAATCGTATCTTCCTGCCATATTTGGATCAGTTCGTGATTGTGTTCCTAGACGACATCCTGGTCTACAGTAAAAGTGAAGCGGAGCATGAGCAGCATCTCAGAGTTGTTCTTCAGATTCTCAGAGAGCACCAATTGTATGCCAAGTTCAGTAAATACGAGTTCTGGCTAGATCGCATTTCGTACTTGGGTCATATCATCACCAAGGGAGGAGTGGAAGTAGATCACTAGAAGATTGTGGCCATTGAGACATGGCCAGTGCCTAGCACGGTTGCAGAAGTTCGCAGTTATCTTGGATTGGCTGGCTACTACTGGCGATTTATTTCGGACTTTGCTAGGATTTTAGCGCCATTGATCCAGTTGACCCGTAAGGATGTGTAGTTTGCTTGGACAACAGAGTGCCAGGATTCTTTTGAGAGGTTGAAGCGAGGCTTGATGACGGCTCCTATTCTCGCGCTTCCAGATGGAACCGGAGGATTCTCAGTATATTACGATGCTTCAGGCAGAGGTCTAGGATGTGTTTTGATACAGCATGGGAAGGTAATATCTTATGTGTCACGACAACTTTGTGATCATGAGAGGAATTACCCAATCCATGACTTGGAATTGGCAGCAGTAGTGTTTGTACTTAAGTTGTGGAGGCACTACTTGTACGGAGATAGGGTAGAGATTTTTACCGACCATAAGAGCCTGAAGTATGTTTTCACCTAGAAGGATCTTAACATGCATCAGAGGAGGTGGCTAGAGCTACTTGTGGATTATGATGTCAACTTGCAGTATCACCTAGGGAAGGCCAACATCGTTGCAGATGCATTGAGTAGGAGAGCCGGAGTTTATTTTCTAACAGCGCAACCAGAGCTGTTAGCAGATCTTCAGAAAATGAATATAGAAGTTGTCCTTCCTACCAGTATGGCATTGATGGCCAGCATACAAGTTCAGTCCACTATAGTCAAGAGGATCCGGATGGCGCAGTCAGCAGATTCCAAGCTTCAGCGACTCAGAGCAGATTGTAAGGCAGGGCGAAGACCAGAATTATGCATTCATGAAGACAGTACACTTCGACATGGAAAGCGTCTTTGTATACCCAGTGAAGATATCAGACAGGAGATCATGACAGAGGCTCACAGTTCGCAGTATTCCATTCATCCCGGCGGTACTAAGATGTACCATAATATCCGTCAGCACTTTTGGTGGAATGGCATGAAGAGGAAGATAGTTCGGTTTGTCTCTCGATGTTTGGTTTGCCAATAAGTCAAGGCTGAACATCAGAGGCCAGCTGGACTTCTTTAGCCCTTGCCAATTCTAAAATGGAAGTAGGAGCATATAACCATGGATTTTGTGACTGGATTGCCTAGATCCCCGACTGGCAGAGACGCTATTTGGGTTGTCATAGACAGGCTCACGAAGGTGGCTCACTTTCTTCCATTCAGAGTTGGTCAGTCGACGGCTCAGCCAGCAGAGATGTATCTCCGGCAGATCGTCAGGCTTCACGGTATACCAGTCAGTATCACCTTGGACAGAGATTCAAGATTTATGACGCACTTTTGGCGTAGCCTGCAAGAGAGTTTGGGAACTCGCCTCCAGTTCAGCTCCGCTTATCATCCACAGATAGATGGTCGGTCAGAGCGTACCATACGAACCTTGGAAGACATATTGAGATCTTATACACTCGACTTCGGTGGTTCATGGGAAGATCACCTGCACCTGGTAGAGTTCTTGTACAATAACAGTTTCCAGGCCAGTATCCAGATGGCACCGTTCGAGGCACTGTATGGTAGAAAGTGCCGATTCCTGCTAGCATGGGACGATGTCAGAAAGAGGCAGATGCTCGGTCCGAAAATGATTGCTCAGACCGTTGAAGTGGTCAGGAGAGTCAGAGATCATCTTTGAGTTGTCCAAGATCGCCAGCGTCATTGGGCCAATTCTCATCGGTGCCCTCTTGAGTTTTCTGTCGGCGACCATGTATTTCTGAGGATTTTGCCTAACCGTGGTGTCATTCGTTTCGGCGTACGGAGAAAGCTTAGTCCTAGGTATATAGGGCCGTTCGATATCCTGGAGCGAGTAGGAGATGTGTCCTACCGTCTCGCTCTTCTGCCGTCGCTACATGAGGTACATGACGTGTTCCATGTATCCTAACTGCGACGGTATATCCTGGACCAGAGCCACATCCTAGATCATTCAGAATTGGTTGTTGGTACCAACCTTTCGTATGAGGAGAGGTCCGTGTCTATATTGGACCGAAGAGAGAAGGTACTCAAGAACAAGACTATTAGTTTAGTCCGTGTTGCTTGGGGTCATCACTCTTTGGATGAGTCGACGTGGGAGCGTGAGGATGATATCCGATCGCGATATTCTGATTTGTTTAACTCGTAAGGTATTATATCCTTCTTATGTCCTACACCTTCGAATCCTTGCTTGCATGAATAATTGCTTGATTGCTTGATTAGTATAGCTTGCCTGTGATTAGTATGGCTTGTCCTTGCAATTCAAGTTTCTTGATTAAATTTCGAGGACGGAATTCTTTTAAGGTGGGTAGATTTGTAATGCATGTGGTTCGTATTACGTATCTTGGTATACGTGTACGTATTCTTGACTCGTATTGCGTATTTCCCTACATGGTTATTTTGGCATTTCCTTCTTGGTTCGGTTCAACTTGTTGCTGGTTCGACTTGACTTGATTTTAGGTGGACCGAACCCCCACCTACCACCACCCCCCTCATTTATATTTCCCTTTCCCTCATTCTCGCTCTTCATTTATTCTTCTCCTTCACTTCTTCTTCTCCACCATTACTTCTTCAACCACCAGGAGGGAGAGAGAGAGAGCTTAGGCAAGTACAAACTTGCTTCATGATGGATCTCAAGTTTTATTGATCCATTCTCTTCCTTACTTGATTCTAAGCCTCTTTAGAACTTGACATTTTTGGATTTGATAGATGGATTCTTGTAGATCTAAGTTTATAACTTTTTGGTTTTCTTGGTTTTGATCTCTAAAACTTAGTTATTTTCGAAAACTAATGGTTCTATGTTGTAGAGAATTCAATTTCATACAGTTTTGGCTTTTGTTTCGCTTGATTTCGACTTCGGATGAGTAAGCTATGGCCATGGCAAGTTTTCGGAACTTCTATGGCTGAACTTGCTGATTGGGGACGATGACCCCCATGCGCCCGGAAGGCCATGCGCCGGGAGGCCATGTGCTGTGAAGTCCCGGCAACGCATCCCTTAACTCCGAGCGTGTCATGTGCGTAGGTTCCCTACGCGCATGTACTGAAGACGCAACGTGAGTTTTCCCACGCGCCGATGGTGCAGGAATCCCACGTGCCGATGGTGCAGGAATCCCACGCGTCGATGGTGCAGGAATCCCATACGCCGATTGTGCAGGAATCCCACGTGCCAATGGTGCAGGAATCCCACGTACCGATGGTGCAAAAATCCCACGCGTCGATCGTGCAGGAATCCCATGCGTCGATGGTGCAGGAATCCTACGCACCGATCGTGCAGGAATCCCACGTGCCGATCGTGCTCTATTTTACTATTTTTGCCTGTTTAAGTTGTTTTGTAGCTAGAATCTTGGAAAACTCAAAACATGAAAGTTGTAGATCGTTTCCTTAGCTTCAAGAATATGTCACTAGTTATTTTATGCAAGTTTCTCTCATTCACGATAATATAAGAATAGAACACGATAGTGGCCCGCCGTGGCGCACTCTTAACAAGTAAACTGATATGATATATCTCGACATGCTGTTATGACAGCTAGCCTGACATGACAAGTATAAAAGACCTGGACACCGTGGGCAATTGTATTTGTACAAATAAACTGGTACTATCTTTTATCATGTCTAGGATGGGGATCCCTGAGTACCACGGTCAGGGGTACCTACTGAAATTGGCTAAGACTAATTAACTAGAATGATTCAGTAGTCATGAAGAGATTCCCAGCTACAGGCAATCCCGTTATCTGGGCGCATTCAGTGGACTTGTAGCCTACCGACGAGTAGGGCACATTTCCAGCACACAGTCACATGTTACATTCTTCATAAACGGACATTCTACCTGGATAACCAGATGGTTTACAGGGCTTGTAGCTGTTGGGATAATCTCATTGCATCTTGCTAGTAACTAGGCCTGTGATAACCCTAGTTAGTTAAAAGTATCAAGCCGTACTCTTGATTGGCCATGATTGATTGGATGGAGTTTATTCCAGCTTAGTCTTATCCTGATCCTGTGCAAGATTGTGACATGACATGATTATTGATGCTTGCCTTAACAATAACGATCGGGGGTCCAGTTCTGTTCAGGTGAAGGGTTACAACCCCGGTCCTTGTTTGGTTTAAGGGTTGTAACCTGGCTCTCGGAGCAGTTCTGTGTCCTCTCTTCGTGTATTGTCTTATTGCTCCTCATGCCATGCTTATCATGTTTTACCTTACTTCAATATCATGATTACTCATACTGGCCATAATGATAAAGATCAGGGGTCCAGTTCTGTTCAGACGAAGGGTTACAATCCCGGTCCTTGTTTGGTTTAAGGATTATAACCTGGCTCCCGGAGCAGTTCTGTTTTCTCTTTTCATTTATCTTTTCGTTTATTGTCTTATTGCGCCCCCTGCGATGCTTGTCATGTTTTATCTTACCTCAGTAACAGAATTATTTATACTGGCCTTAACAATAAAGATCAGGGGTCCAGTTCTGTTCAGGCGAAGGATTACAATCCCGGTCCTTGTTTGGTTTAAGGATTGTAACCTGGCTCCCAGAGCAGTTCTGTTTCCTCTCTTCGTTTATTGACTTATTCCACCCTATGTTCTTGCTTACCAACAAGTAATTGAGACGGATTTCTATTCAGGTGAAGGGTTATAACTCCGGTCCTTGTTTGATTTAAGGGTTATGATCTGGCTACTTGAATGGTTTCTTCGTACTCAATTTACTGTTGTTATCTTTATTACTATTTGTTTCATTTATAATCATCTTTAATATTCTTTTGTGGTATGCTGGTTTTAGTTCCTAAGTGAAGCCTCCTTTGTGGCACTTGCTCTTTCTGGGGTTTGACCCAGCTGGTTTTGTATGGCCAGATATCGGAGCAGCAACAGAGGATCTACCTATCTTCCAGCCAGATGGTGACCACCAGGCGTAACCCTGGCAACGAGTGAGTTTCTTTTGTCCTCCCACTTTATTGTAAAATTATTCTTTTGAGGCGTTTAGCCGACGAGCACGTGTTAGCTCGTATTGCACCTTATTTACTGTCTGCCTACGGGCTATAACATGATTGGCAAAGCCTAGGGTTGATCATGTATGACTGAAACTCTTGCTAGTCCAGATATTTTGTACGACTAGCTTCATGATCATCCAATATGTAATGTATGGGACGCCTTGCTATTATATATTGGTGCTCTGACATCTTATAACTATTATTGCTTGCTTGAGATTGAGACAATAGGCTTGTTCATGACCATAGGAGACTGTTGGCTTGTAGTTAAACACTCATGTATCTAGACAGCCGTGACCGTATTGCGAGGTGGGTTGCACTTCAATATACGTAGCTGGCTATGTACGCCCCCGCTCTCCAGTATTCTGGTTCTGGGGCGTTACAATATATGTTAGAGAGAGAGAGGAAATTTATCCGAAACCCTAATCTCTACCCTAGTCGTCGCCTTTTCGACTACCTGGGCCTCGCCATCGACCACGCAGCGCCAATGTCAGGTCGCCCATCATCGAGAAGTGCGTGCGTGCGTGAGACACCGAAACAGCGACCTACAGCAAGGTACCTATCTTCTCCGTCTCGTTCCTACATGCACACTCGATTAAATCGAGATCCATAAAATTCTACGTATAGACAACCCATACACCTTTAATTTCCTTTAAATAGTTCTTGCCGATTCGCATTATGTGCGACGAAAAACGAGTTCCAAAATCGAGAAAAAACTCGATTTTATGGGTTTAGAAACTATCCCGAAACTCTATGTTTGCGGTCGATTTACGACTAGAATATCATAAACTTTGGAAAACCTTATAAAGAGACTTGTAAACAACATATAGGAGATCAAAACTGTTCTTGCAGATCTAAATTTCATACATTATACAGAAAGTTATTGGTTTGTGAAGATTGAGAAAAAACTTGTTTTCAAAACTGAATTTTTAGTAAATTGTTTCGATACGCCGTCCGTTCCGTCAATCCGGGCGACGTGGTCCCGAACCGAAAGCATCGAAAGTTGCGTATTGACTTCGTGGATGTGTGGGCTTTGACGGAATTCAAATTGGTTGCGTGTGCGCGACGAATTTGATGCGTATCCATCAAAATTCACCGTATCGGCCATTATGCAAATTTATCAATTACTTTGTGCACGTTCGTCACATCGAGATGAAACTTATGCCAATAGGACCGTATCATTTTTTTGGTCCTGTACGCCAAGTTTGGTCCGATTCTGAGACGGTCGATCGGAACGCTGTTTTGGCGGGCCCGCGACCCGATCTAACGGGTGAATTTGTGCACGGCCCACCGGAATTCATCTTTGGACATACAGTTGGGTTCGTCTCGTCAAAACGGACCTGTAGACATATAGTTTATTGACTTTAGAGATCGTAGATACCGACACGCTTTTCGGTACAAAGCGGGTCCAACGGCGGACACTGTTTTGATCCGAAATTACCGTTTTGCCCATGTGTCCAGAATTGGACTTATAGGTAGGCATTTCTAACTAATTTGACTATTCTGAGAATGTTGGTAATGTCTGTTTCAGCATTAGGAGACTGTTGTGCGAGTTGACCGTTCGTGGCTTATTGAGTGGTTTGTAGTTCAATTTTCTCAGCTCAGGACAACATGCAAGTACATTCTCTGATAGTTTTCATTACTTTGATATCTACTATATCCGATTCAGTTTTAGTGATATACTTGATTATTGACACGAGAATACATGGACTACTATACGTGAATCTCGTCATGAGATGTCATTCCCGGTTTACCTGGTATATGAGTATATTATTCGATATTGTTTCTTGTACTTGTATAGACACCGATTTGGGAGTGGGCTGGCCCCCTGCTCTTTGAATTCGGTGTCATGACCTGTCATATCTGGAGTCATTATACTACTCGGGAATGGGGAGTTATTGGAGGTTATGTGATCATTACCCCTACTTGTTTATTACTTGTGCATAGCTCCATCCTCACCACACGTAGGGTGTAGCCTGACCTTATACTACTTGTGCATAGCTTTCCATTTTGGCCGGCCTTATCCCTATACTATTATACTACCTGTGCATAGCCAGTCAAATGGAACAGCCTGATCTTGACCCAAGCCGATCACATAACGCTTTAATATCTCATGGCACTTTCTTTTTATGTTTGCATCATACCTCAGATTACTTTCCACTGTTTATATTCCAGTTTTATCTTATATCTCACACATGACATAATATCCAGTTCTCTTGTACTGTTTTACTTTCAGTCTTGATATTTCATCTTGTATTTTATTATAATTGTCTCTTATAGTATTTGTCAATTCACATGGAACTACTGTTAGCATTTGTACTTGCTCATATCCTGATAGGATAACCCCCGTTGTTTTTCAGAGGATTTAGATGCATATTGCCCGACCTACTACGGGTTTGGCATATATTGAGCCTACGACCAGGACCAGCCTGTGGACCCGGTGCTCGTAGAGGATGTACCCGCCTGTAGTGGCTTAGTTTAGCTAGATTTGTCTGGACTATATTCCAGATTGATACTTTGAGACTTGTAGTATTATTTGGGATCTTGTGATGTCTTTAAATTCTGAACTTGTGATTGTGGCTCGGCACTATTTCAGACTATTTACTTCATCTTTATCTTTATCTTTATCATCATACTTATCTTCCTTATATTATTTGATTGAGTGGTGAATATATATTCCTCCGTGCGGAGATGACATGTTATATTATTGTGTCTTAGATTCTATATATTCTAGATAACCTTTACAACGTTCTACCGTCGATACTGCGGCGTAGGCTGGACGTACCCACGTGCTCTTACCCCTAAACAGGGTGCGGGTCGTGACACATTTTTATAGGGGCCCATGCAGGTCAGTGTCGTAACTAGTACGATTTCGTAATGGTACTCGACTTAGAGTACTAATTATGAGCCTGCTATTAGGATGTAGGTTCTACGTTATGGTAGGAGTTACTCAATCACAGTTAGGACTTCTTAAGAGATTCCTGGGACGACCCTTGAGAATCTACGTTATGGTAGGAGTTACTCAATCGCAGCTATATTAGCCGACGTGGCAGAAACGTAGAGACCTGACTTCGGATGTACATATCTTGGTCATGAGATTTGAGATTTCTCGTAGCTATACTAGTCGGCGTAGCGAAGATTCCAGACGATATGATTATAGAGGTGCATACCTAGTTATGGAATCTACCGTTTATCGCACCCTTGCTTACTGGCGTGGCGAGGATTCTGAGTATCATGATTTAGGACAGACGTATATGATTATCAGATTATTTCTTGAGAAGGGTCCTAACATGTCATCTTTATCATTTCACTTCTATTATTATAGATTCTGTTCTAGCCTCAATTAGCTTATGAGTAAGGATACTTTCGGTTCTTTAGTCCAAGTCCTTGTAGATTCTCATTTTATTATAGGTTCTTCGTAGTGTGATGGCTTGGTGATTTGCAATTGGTCTGTGTCCTTGAGTAATTATGTTAATAGTTTAGAGTATGGTTAGAAAGTATTGTGTATGATTGTTGATAATTAAATATAGATGAGAATCCTAGAGTGACTAATAAGTGTTAAGGTAGGAGTTGCACCAGGTACCAGAATAGGAGGAGTACCCTAGTAGCTAGAGACGAAGTATTTCAAGTATTATAGAAGTTTAGGCACCAATAGTTTAGTGTCTAGCTGGAGGAGAGACATGAGCAACCTAGTATAGGGGTACCATCCAAGTATCATATAGATGAATTAGTGCCTTGTGTAGACAACGTCAAGACATGGGTAGACACCCTAAAGAGAGTATCCTAGATAGACGAATGTTCTTCCGTGACTTTGATTTCTGAAGCGTCAAAGATGTCAATCTCTGAAAACTTCCTTCATGAGTTTGTAGTAGACAAGATTATCTTCATTTTGATATATCATGTCCCACTCAAACTCGTTTTCTTGTACTATCTTTGTATCGCACAACTTTCGGATCAATTTAGGCCATTGACCTTTTCCACTTTTATTTATGATTATCATATGCATATTGCCATGGCTTTTAATTTAGGAGCACAAGACTAGTTATTTTCTCAAAATGAACTTCATATTCATGATCTAGACAAGACACCCTATGCCTATGACCTTCGTGTCCCACTTAGACACACCATCTTGTGCTTCATTTTATCACACGACTTTCCTGACACAAGGTCCAATCTTGATTCACCCCACGAAGTCACTTTTATTTTCGACTCGAATTGGGGGCACCATTTCAACCCAAACTTGTTGACCCAAAATATGGATATAACCCACATTAAGCCTACTACCCACATGACACTTGTGTCCCATTCAACTGAGTCCCGCATGCTACTTATTTACCCGCATTCATTTGAGAAAGACAATAGAAGGTAGTATCACATAAGTGTAGTATAGTATCTTGGATAGAGTGCCAGTAAGTTGAGATCTTCATGGATCACAAGATCTTGAAGTACTTGTTCATCCAGACGGAATTGAATATGAGGCAGAGGAGGTAGCTTGAACTGGTGAAGGACTTTGATATCTAGTTGCAGTACCATCCAAGAAAGACCAACGTAGTTGCAGATGTCTTGATCAAGTATCCAGTCGCTATGTATTTGGCGGCAGATCATCATCTATTGGCTGATCTAGAAAGGTTGGGTATCGAGGTGATCATTCTGAGTATGTAGATTCAGATGTGGGGTTTACAGATTCAGTCTGCGTTGATAGACAAAATCAGATCAGCACAGTTTGATGACGTGACCCTGAGGAGCATCAGGGAGCAGGTATAGGCAAGATTGCTAGACAATTTTTCTATAGCCGAAGATGGGTCGCCGAGGCACGGTATTAGATTGTGCATTCCGAGTGGAGAGCTTCGGAAGGAGATTCTGCAGGAAGCGCATCGTTCTCAGTACTCTATGCATCCTGGACCCAACAAGATGTACAGAGACCTGAGGGAGCACGTATTATGGTATGGCATGAAGTGAGAGGTAGCTCAGTTTGTATCTCGATGCTTAGTGTGCTAGCAGGTGAAAGCCGAGAGACAGAGGCCAGGTGGTCTGCTTCAGCCACTACCCATTCCAGAGTGGAAGTGAGAGCACATCACTATAGACTTTGTATATGTACTTCCACGATCTCCAGGAGGGAAAAATGCGATTTGGGTCATCGTTGATAGATTGACCAAATCAGCCCACTTTTTGCCTTTCAAGGTGGGACTGTCTACGGAGAAGCTGGCAGAGATGTATGTGCGGCAGATAGTCAGATTGCACGAAGTTCCGGTGAGCATAGTCTCGGATCGGGATAGTCGTTTCACTTTCCACTTCTGGAGGAGTTTGCATACTAGCTTGGGCACCCAGCCCAAGTTCAGTACCGCGTATCACCCCTAGACGGACGGACAGTCAGAGAGG